>VZRO01006783.1:291730-404152 GCA_013397915.1 Daphoenositta chrysoptera
ACCGGCACGGCACCCGGGAGCTGCTGGGTGAGTGGCGGGCTGCTGCGGCGGCTGCCCTGCTGTAGGTGCGTCTGCGAGGACCTGCGGCGGAGGGAGCGGTGAGGGCGGGTGGTTGCGGTGGGTTGACCCTGGCTGGATGTCAGGCACTCGCCAAAGCTCCTCCACAGCTCCCCTCCGCAGCTGGGCAGGGGAGAGACAATATATCAGAAGACTCATGTGTTGAGATAAAGACAGGGAGAGACCGCTCGTCGATTGCTGTCATGGGCAGAGCACACTCGATTTGGGAATACTAATTGAGTTTATTGCCAACCAAGATCAGAGCAGAGTAATGAGAAGGGGGAAAGAAGCCATTAAGAACACCTTTCCTCCACCCCTGCCTTCTTCCCAGGCTGTGCCTCCTCCCTTCCAGCTGTGCGGGGAGGCGGCAGGCACTGAGCAGGGGCCCAGGGGAGGGGGTGAGAGGCTGTGGGCCTGGGTTCGCTTGGCAGCGTGTGTCTGCTCTGCTCCCTGGAGGTACTGGAGGTACATCAGGATCTGCATGGGCTGATGGGAGAAAACTCGGAGAGAGATGTGAGAATTACTAAAGGTCTTGAAAGCAAGATCACTGAAGGAATTGAAATCGAGAGAGGAAAATAAATTAGGCCTTCAAATATGAAAATATTTTGTAGTGGGTAAAGAAAAAGTTCTCACCAGTGAAAACAGGAGTATGTTTTCTGAGTGTAAGTGTAACTAAGCACTGAAAAATAAAGTTTTTTATTTGGTTTTTTTTGGTCCATGTTTGGCAATTCCACCACATTTTGGTCATCTTACTCTCCAGGTGATGTTTCAAGTAACTGGAGAAGGGTGTGCAATGTACATTTTATGTAATTCTAGTTGGTTTTTTTTAATGGAGAAATAGAGTTTGAGTTTATTAATTGCATGTCCAGTATCCTTTCCTACATAAAAGTCAAGGTGTGAGATTATGACAACACCCTTTCAAGATACATTTTTCAGGAGTTTGTTGTTACACAATTATCAGGCAGATCATCTACCCTTCCGTGTTTTCCTCTGTGTCTAAGGGATGTGGGAAGAGTTATGGATCCTGAAATGAAATGTGATCTTTCCCTACTTGATCTGAAAGTTCCACCTGGTAAAACATTCAAACAATGATCAGGTGCGTTGTTAAAGATCCTGGTGTGATGCTGAGCATGAAATACCTGAAGTCTTTGGGGTTTAAGTGCACTTATAAAAAAGTGAGCTTTCATTAACCTTGTGTAATAAAACTCAGTAGTAGTTCAGAGACAGATTAATCATTGTCATTTAGACCTCAATATTCCCTTCTTTCCAGCACTGGTTGCCTTTGCTGCTTTGCAGTGTGAAAATATTTTCCTTTGTAAAATCTGCTGTGTGTGTTACAGGGAAATCTGTCCCTTTCTTGAAATAAATGTTATTTATTTTCAAATTTTATTAGAAAAAATTTGCTTCTTTCTTCATATTATAGTGTACATATATAATATAATGCGGGATAAGCTACTTCTAAATTGGTCTTATTATTTAACTCCTTAAAGAACTTCTTTCTACAGTCCTCCCAGACAATCCACTGTGTACTTCATGTTGAGAGTACTTAATACATAGCTGGAGTTAAATGTCTAAATTTGGATATGCAAATGACTAAAATCTTTTTAAATTCCTTACAGTAAGCTTTTAAGTGTTAGGGTGGATAGATCACACCTTTACCTCATTCAGGCTTTGCTCATTCAACCCTTCTTCTAGTGTACTTACAGCTTTTCAAGATGGTATGTATTTTGGTGACACCATTTTCTCAAGTTTATTGTTTCCTCTAAAATGAAAACAAAGAGGAGAAGTCATAAGTTCTCTGGTAAAATACAGCTGCTTTGGACATAAAACTCTTTCTTGGTTCCTGGTTTGACAATTTAAAGTCAGTCAATTTTATTTTAGCATTAGTTTTATTTCTCTGTTTTTCTGTTTCTGAAAAAGCCACTATTTGAAGTATTGGTTCACGTGGATCTAGTTTTTCATGTTGTTGCCTTTCCCTGGTCTTAAAATTAAGAGCCAGACACGGTTAAGGGAAACAGGGGTTTTTCCCTCAGTATTTAATTAAGGATCCTTAGCGCGCACCACTTTGCCAAGGTGGAACGCGCTGAAATGCACCCACACGACAGATCACGTGTACAATGTATAGGCCTTGCAAATTAGCATCTCTATCAAAGATTCCCCGGTGAGGAGCTTAAATGAATAGTGTGGTATCCCCCCATCCCAAGGAACTCCCCCCTGGATGGGCATATCTCACTTTACAGGATGTGTTCTAGAGAGGACCTTGGCTTCCCAGGATAGCGCGGGGCTTTCCGGCCTCCAGCCATGAGGCCTCCAGGATGTTTGGTCTCCTGGCTTAACGGAATATTAGGACTGTGCTAAATTATCAGATTTACGGAATTACAAGTATGCATGCTAAAAGCACTGAGGGTACTTAAAAGCTATATAAAAGAGTATATAAAAGGTATATAAAAGAAAAGGCAAAAAATCATCATGGCATCAATGTCACATGAGTTTTTTGTTTCTCTGTGTGTTTCTGTCCTTGTCTGTGGTGCTGGTAGAAGAAACATTGTTTTGCATAATTAAAACAATTAATTCAGAGTGGAATTCCTAGTTTGTTGGTCACAGCGAAAGGAAAAATGGAAAACAGAAAAAGTAGAATGACCTCTTTATGTTAGAGGTGTGTCAATTTTTCTTTGTTATTAATGTTTCATAATCTTATCATTGGCGTTAAGTTGCAGTACATTTTTCAATTCTCTGTTGACTACAGAGTGTGTGTAGGAGGTTATGAAATATCTGTCTGGTGGGACACATTAAAGCATTTGTCTTCAGTTCATTGTGGTTTTTTTGGTTTGAAAATGCTGTAGTTGTTCCACGTCAAACGAGGTCAAAAAGGCAATGAAAGTGTTATGCTGAGTAAGTACAAAATTCACTCTCACTGAGGTTCTTAGACTGTAGTTTATAGGAAATGATAGAGGCGTACTGGTCTGCTGTTCTCCTAAACCACTGCTCTTCAGTGTGTTTATGTGCAGCCTAAATATGCATTGAATCCCTTCATGGGGAGGGAAGGCAGCAGAAATGTTCCCAAATTCAGCTTGGTGCTTAAAAAGTGTCACCAAGAACAAATTCTCTAGGATACACGAGGCTGTCTTTAAAATAGCAGTCTCTTGTTCACGTGAAGTTTGGGGTTTTTTTATTTCTCCTCCTTTTTTATTCAGATAATTGATGTGTACTAACACAGTTACTGTTGATAGAAGTAAAAATCAGTGGGTGGTGACTGGGACTTCAGAAGTTTTGCATGCTTATTGTTCTAAATTCTAATATGCCCATGAGCTCAGTTTTTGAGATTCTGTGCCAATTGCCAGAACTTTTTGCTGACCCATAATTACAAAGCAATAATATTTACTTCCCAAAGTGCTTGTAAGGGCTGCCTGTACAGTGCAACTAACTTACATGAATGCAGTGATTCCTTTTATTATCTCCTTTTTTAATTTAATGAGGGCAAATAATATTTGGTGAAGGTAGTTCTTCATTGTAAGCTTGCTTTAGAGGCCCATTTAAGCCTGGGTTTTGTATGTGTGTGGTCATTGACTAAAAAGCAACTAAAACAGCTTTGAAAGCTTTATTGTAGCTGTTGTTGTGTATTTCGTGCTCAACAAGGCTCTTAATTGCAACAGCACTGAACTGCTCTGAACATGGGCCTCTGTGCATAAGCATTAAATGCATGCACAAGGTCCTTCCTTCTACTTTGTACCCGGTTTTATTTATCTATTTCTTCATTTCACGGGTACTTGCTGCTGGAGTTCCTCTTCTAACTTGATGAAAGAACCAGAATGGTTTGTAGGTTTTGTGGTAGTTGCTCATAACATTGAAGGGAGAACGTTGCAGTGGCACAAATTTGTTGCTCACTTTTGTATTTGTGCCAAAGCATGAAGCATATTCTGGGAAATGGATCAAGTAGCTTTTTATGGAAGAGAAATGTGAACCACCATGATTAAAAATTAATTTTTTCCTCATTAAAAATGTGGATTATTTTCACTTTTTTTTAATGAGGTCTGTCCAGTAGTTCTCAATAATCCTAGGTATTTGTGGGAAATGACTTCAAAATAATGTTTTGATTGTCAAAGTCAGACTTGTCAAGTCAGACTAATGAAACTGAGAACAGTTCCTTGCATGCTATAATGTATTGTTTTCCACTTGCTGTTATTGATGCATACTATTTTTTAATAAATGTGTATAGCCTAAGACAATTGTTCACTCATACTTTAATTTGTCAATCATACTTCAAACACTATAAAACTTTATTTGGTAAATAAACACAGATAAGCATTCAAATACATAACATAGTTCATTTTTCTGTCTATTAGTCCAAAATGAGAGGTTGCAAGAAGAAACTTTTTAAAGAAAGTGCTTGGAGGTAATTCAGATGGGAATTATGAGTGTTACAAGGAACATTGTCTGGATACATTTCTAAACATTACAGTCATGAGTAATATTAAACTGAAACTACCATGGAAAGACTGATGCAGTCTTCTGGGAACATCAGCCATGGAGTTGAGCTCATTTCCACAAAAGTCAACTGTTTTGGGTAGCATGATCCTGATTGTTTGCTGTCTTGGGGGCTTTAGGGAATAAATAATTCACTTTCTGCTCTTGGTGCATTTTGAAACATCAAGATCATTGATGGCTGCTTAGGTCATTAGAGGTTTGCTAAATGTTTCCATTTCACATTTTTGAAAAATTATAGAGTGGTTTGGATTGGAAGGGACCTTAAAAGGTCCATTCCCCCTGCAGGGAGCGGGGACATCTTCAAATAGACCAGGTTGCTCAGAACCCCATCCAACCTGACCTTGAATGTTCCCAGTGATGGGGAATCCACCACCACTCTGTTTCTATTTCAGCTCCATCATTGTAAAAGTCTTCCTTACACCTGGTCTAAATCCTCCCTCTTTCCATTCAAACCATTACCCCTTGTCCTATTGCTGTTGGCCCTATTAAAAGCTCTGTCCCCATCTCTCTGAAAAGCCCCCATTCAGTAAGCATTGAAGGGCTGCAGTAAGGTCGCCCTGGAACCTTCTCTTCTCCAGACTGAGCAACCCCAACTCTCTCGATGTCTCTTTGTACAAGAGGTGCTCCATCCCTCATCATTTTTGTGGCTGTCCTCTGGACTCCCTCCAACATAGCCATGTCTTTCCTGTGCTGAGGATTCAAGAGCTGGATGCAGTACTCCAGGTGGGACCTCACCAGAGCAGAGTAGTGAGGCAGAATCACCTCCCTCCACCTGCTGGCCACGCTGATTTTTATATGTCCCAGGCTATGTTGCCTTCTGGGCTGTGAGCCACAGCCTGCCACAAGACAGCTTTTCATTCACCAGTACCTCTAAGAGACTTGTCACCAATGTCCGTGGGGCACTGAGCCGAGGACCACTGCCCTCAGGATGTGACCATCCAACCCATTCCTCACCCACGAAACGGTGCACCCCACAAATCCCTATTGACCAGTTTACAGAGAACAGTGTTGGGGGGACCATGTCAAAGGCCTTACAGAAGTCCAGAGAGGTGACATCCATAGCCCCTCTTTGTCCACTGGTGTAGTCATTCTATCCTAGAAAGCCACTAGGTGGTCAGGCAGGACTTGCCCTTGGTGATGCTGGGCTGGCTGTCCTAAATCACCTCCCTGTCCTCCATGTGCCTTAGCACAGCTTCTGGGAAAAATAAGGGGCTAGGAAAAAAACTAGAACTAGAGTTTTGAGCTGAAGAGCAGATAGTAAGGAAAAAATTGAAAAAGGATTACTTTCTAAGATTCCATTTTTTAGCTAGTCTTGACTACTCCAAGCAATATAGCAACTGGGAGAAATGTGGTGGTGTTTCCTATAGAATGATAACAATTGTTAATGGAGAAAAGGGAATATGAAGCAGAACTGAACCTTGCCATTGTATACAATGTACCCTCTGTGTGTCTATTTCTGTTATGAAACTGAACATAAATTCAGACATAATAGTTCAAGAAAGAACCTCAAAAATCAGGTACTAGAAAGCTTCTTTTACAAAATTGTATGTAAAAGGATACTTTTTCTTGGCCTCATAACTATCCCTAAAAGTTCAGAAAGGTAGTATCTCTCATGCTAATTTCAGAATACTCCTTTGGTATAGAGGATCAGATGACAAGAAGTGTAATTTGCTGTGAAGCCAAGGACTGTGCTGTATGCTGAGCTCTGCCCTCAGAAGAATCCCACTAACATGGCACACAGTTGCTATTAAGCAGTGCTGCTTCTGCATATGGGTTTACTGAGCCAAGATGAAACCACTGAAACTTGAAATCAAGTGATTTCTGCAAAGTAGATACAGTTTTTTAGTAAAAAGAATAAATAAACATTAGAAAAGTTTATCAGTGAAAGAGGTAGATCATCAGTGTCTGGAATACTAGGATCACAAAGGCTTTATTAATTTAAAAGATATGCTTTAATCTGGAAAAAATCCACAGCCTGGGTCAAGGAGGAGAAGGAGGACAGAAGAAAGGAGGATGTAGTGCTTTTGGTGGATTTTGAGATGTTCAACAAAACTTCAGGTGTAGGAATTCAGGGCTCTTGAATTTCCGTTTCTGTTGTAATGTACCTTGTTTTCCTTTGTGCTCTGTGGTGGGCATGCTTGTATATATGCTTAAAAAAGGAGCATCATAGTGAATCTTTTGTTCAATTATCATTCAGATTTAGAAACTTTTAGTTTCATTTGTGTTAAGCAGTTAACTGAGAAAAAATTTGTACTGAAAAAATACTACATTGATATAACCATGTGCTTGTTTTGCAGGTACACCTGGTATTAAAGTTCTTATGCCTGCACTTTCTCCAACAATGGAAGAAGGAAACATTGTGAAATGGTTAAAAAAGGAAGGTAAGATAGCATTTTCTGTGGTTGCATTTTCCTTAATTTTTCAGCTATGTAAATCTATTCTGTAAGAATAAGATCATTCTCCCTGGTTATAGATCAGTGTTTTGAAGCAAAATGTTTGGTATATGGATGCTGTAATCATGAACTATAACTGCTTTGAAATTGTTGGTCCTTGAAATGTTTTTTTGCTTAATTGTCTTCCAAAAGGTTGCATTGATCATATTTTTGAAAAATTTCCATTAGGCTGTTCCAGCATGTGAGTGTGTGTGCTGTTTTTAATTCCCAGTATTGTCATGCTGAGCAGTAACTTTGGAAGTCTGAGAGCCATTGACTTTGGGGAGGGTCTCTGTTTCATTATTCTGCTGTGTTATGGAATACCATGAAAGATACGATACTTTTGACTATCTTTTTTAATATCTTAATTATAGTCTACAGTTAAAGCTGAAAGAAATTTAAATTGCTTTCATAAACCTAATACCAAAGAGGGAAATTTTTCCCTAAGAGAACCCCAACTGAAAACCAACCTACTCATCCAAAAAAGGCCTGAACTTTGTGCTCCGACAACTATGAGCTTCTGTTAAAATATTTTGGAGCAACTGGATAAAAGGTCTGTCAAGTTTTGTCTTCACATAGGTTGTATGTAAATGAAAATGATCTGTAGAAGAGTCAGCGGTCCCTGTTCTGTCAGGAGACCTTTTTCCTGTTTACTCCTACCCTGTCCCTTCTTTAATTTAATATTAAACCTGAATTTTGACTGTAATTTTGGATTCCAGGTAGCAGCTGTCCACTGGTATAGGATGCCTTTCAGGGTTTTGGATGGCAGAAGGAATATATCTTGTTCACAGGCATTTTTAGATTTGTTAAAGAGATGAATACATCTGGAAAAAAGAAAATATCTCAAAGCTTATTATCTTTGACAGACACAATTTGGATAGCTAAACGTGTTTTGACTATTGTGCCTAGATAAGCCTTTCCCTTTGGCTTATCCTTTTAAGTGTTGATACAGCTTCCATTATGGTGTTACTGGAGAACTTTGCTTTCCTACATTTTGAGAGGTGGCTGGAAGGCAGCTTCTTGCTCCAGTAGTGGACTTGACCTTTTATTCATGAAACTTCTAGTAAGAATTTCTGCAGAATTTACTAGGAACAATACAGAAGTTTATGTCTATTTAAAAAATTGCACCAGTGTTCTTGAAATTTAAGCTTCAGTTAGTGCAGAGAGGAAAGAATGATCCAAAGTCCTTTTTATATTTGTTAGTTGTCAATAATTGTAAAACATTAAAAATCAAAGTAGCCTCTTTTACAGTAACTATAGCATTCAAAATTGCAAGAGAAAGCAAAGAGAGTTTGGTAGGAGTTGAAGTAGATTCCACTTTGCTCCCCAACAGGAATGAATCAGCTTTCCTCATAAACAAGTGTTAGAATGTAAAAGCTAGACAGTGGTTTTTCTCAGTCTTTCCACTAGCCTTCTGTACTAACACAAAGGAAAAATAAAAAGCTCCACATCTGTTTTAATTAAATTAAAATCAAAGCTTAATTGATGATTGGACTTTGAAAGAAAACTATTTTAGTATTTTTATTGCTCTATTTTCTATTTAGAAAGAAGACCAAACCTGAATATAGTATTTTGTCTTATTGGCCACATCTGTGACCATAATTAGTTCCTATCAATACTTTTGTTTCTGCTAAGAATCTGGACAATAAACATAAAGACAGTATTAAAAAAAGGAAGTGAAGATAAAATTTGAAGAAAATACTGAAGTGATTTAATGCTTACACTCCTCTCTGTAAGGCATGCTCTTAACTGCTTAATTCTCCAGAGCATTTGCCATGTAAAAGTAGTGTTATTGCTGAATATAAATGTTTGACAATCTAATATCCAAGAAAATAAATATTTTTAAGCAGCTGACAGAAGCAAGCTGCTTGCATATGAAATGTTTTTTCCACTGTATAACCAGAAGAGGTCAGTATAATACTATTTTGATAATTTTTCTGTTCTTTGTGTAAGTATCAAATGTTTTCATTTTACGGTTTCACAGGATGGACAGATAATTTCACTACTGCAGAAGGGAAGGCACTGAATTTAATTGACAGCTTTACTTTTCCTTCTCATTGTTAATGCAGTTTCATGTTGATCCCTGTGGGTAATAAAGTCATTCTCACAAAGATAAAACTATGTTTCTAAAAACTTGTATTTATTATGTATTAATCTAATGCTGATGAAAGATGGTAGACTGACAGCCCAGGAGACCAAAATCCTCTTGTTAATGTGGGCAGAAAACAGAATGTACAACAGTGCTGGCAGCATCCACATGCAGTGTAACTCTGCTACCTTTTGAGACATCAGCTCCAGGGACTCAGTATCTATGTTCAGTCAACTCTGTTTTTATTTGCAGAAATGCAGTTTGTATCTTGTGATTTGGATACTTGTCAGTCAGTAGTTGAACAGAGCACCAAGCCTATTGGATGCCAATTGGATCTCCTGGAAAGAAACTCTGCTTCAGTAGAGATCCTAGCTATTCAGCCTAGCTATAAGAATTTAATCATTAAAACCAAACCAAAGACAAAGAAAGAAAGAAAAAAAAACCTAAAAACAAACAAAAAAGCCCAAACCCCACCCAAGATTTTTCAAGAGCATTACATATAATCTTAGAGAGCTCCTATTTAGGCAACTTCTAATGTTACATGTTACAAATAATGCTGCCTCAGTTTAAAGTGTAAGAGCAAAGATATGCTTTGCAAAGTGTTCTTTCCTAATCTTAATTTTTGGGAAAGCTGATTTGTAATTGACATCAAAGTGTGCATCAATTAGGAGCTATCAAAAGTTTTGCAATCTCTAATGAAAATAAGTATGGTCCTTTCTATTGCACTTGGGTACTGAAACACACATGGGGTTTGAATGTTGCAGTGAAGTATTCTTATACTGCATTTAGTCAATTGCCTTTCAAATTTGTGGCAACTTTATGGCTGCAGCAATGAAAGGAAAACAAAAAAAAAAGTAGTGGAAAAGCAGTTTATCCAGTTCTCTGAAGACTTTTCCTCTTGCATTTCCTGTGCAAGGCAACACTTAGTTTTCTGTGAGCAGCCTCAGGTACCCGAGTTGAGATGTGATGTGTGGCAAACACAGGGATGAAGGTGTTTGCCTTGGCTCTCCTGCCCTGCTGGAGATACTGCCGGTCTCTGAGCACTGAGATTTCTTTCTAATGGTGCAGAACACTTACAGTCTGATGGCAGATTAAGATACAGAGTTAAGCTCCTTTCTGCTTGCCAATCTTCACTCTATAAATTACAGAATTCGCCCAACAATTTGATTTCTTAACAGCTGAGAAGTACTTGCCTAATGATCTGCTATATGGGCTACTTGAATTAATGATCCAGAGAAATTAAAACACTAGTATAGAGCCTGGAGTTTTGACTTCCTCTAATAAACTGTTCATGCTCTAGTTATTGCAAAGTGTAATGTGGTTGTTAGATTATTATATTAAAAAGATGAAGTCTATTTCTCTACCAATTTCTGTAATAGGAACGTTTATGACTTATAAAATTATGTAGGTGACTGAATTTTTGATGTTTTCATACAACACAAATGACGTACAACACCTCACTTTCCCCCTTTCTAATTCATGTAGTTGTGAAACAGGAAATAACTTTTTTATAGCATTTGTCTCTTTCCTAAATATAGGTGGTAACCTGCACTAGGTTTTAATTCTGCTCCTCAAGCACAATAGACTGATATCAGTAGTTAAGCTAAATGCTTAGACAGGTAATGCTGTTGCAACATTTCTGGTAATGGCGAAATATTAAAATTTTACTTAATATAAAATTGTAGGCATGTTTTAGGCTGGTATGTGTTGTCTCTATAAGGAAAAAAGCTGTATTTTGTTGGAAACTAAGACATTCAACTACCTTACAGTTTTTAATGTAATTTCAGTTTTAATGTTGGCCATTTAGTCAGTATTGATTTGTTGAAATAATCCAGACACATAATATCTTTATCATCTGCTAGCAGATACAGTTATTCCTCAAAAGCAGAGGAAGAGTATGCTTCAGAATTAATCTTGGATTTGTGTAATGTAGCAAAAGCAATTTCTAGCACTTGTGCATATTTTTATTTCACAAACTTAGTATGAATGAATGAATGCTTAAAAAGACCTTTCTGAACTATATAGGAGATTAAGCAAGCTTGCAGCTGTGCTTTCCCAAAGACATTAAAATTCCTGAGGATTTTATTTGAATGTCTTTAATAGCGTATATACCAGTTACAGAACTATGATACCATTGTCGTAAGCAGTTTTAGATAGCTTGCTCTGACTGGTGGCTACCAGTGAGTATGGAAGGCTCAGTATTTTATTCATGGCAGTGCTACTGAGTATGGGGTTCTGGAAATAAATTTCATTGTGTGTACTGCCTCTTGGAAAGCCGATTGTAAACTTCAGTACTTGGAACTTGTCAGTGTTCTGCCACAGCAGTTCGTGTTTCTTGAATCTTGGTGATTTTATTTGGAAGGGAAGGATACAATATGATAAGTAATGATGGGGAATTTAACTAGCTATAAAATAGATTAAAGAATACAAAATGACTATATTATATGGTGAATATTTATCTTCCGTGGTTAAATAAACCTTAAGAGAAGCTTAGGGTAAGTGTTCTTAAGTTCTGTTGTATTTTGCAGGTGACACAGTGAATGTTGGAGATGCACTGTGTGAAATTGAAACGGACAAAGCAGTGGTTACCATGGAATCAAGTGATGAAGGCATATTGGCTAAAATACTGGTAGGGATCCTGCATTTCTGAGTAGAGTGATGTAACTTCTCTTCAGACTGTTTGCATATTGCCTCAAAAACTAGTTTAGATAGCTAAATTTCTGCTCAGCATTCAGAAAAATGCACTTGCTTGCATTCCTAGGGAGAAATAATTGTTCTGTTTGTTCCACGTGTGTACCAGACTATTGGTACGTGGTACATGGTTCTATATATATTTAATGGATTTTTACTTAACCTGATTGAATTAGGTTGCTTTGTATGTTTTACACCTTGTGAATTATGCCCATGAATTGTAATTTATGACACCTCTTACACTGAGTTATAGGAAAACAAGTAACAATCAGTTGGAATATGGAATTTTGGGTGGTACTTTACCCAGGACATATTGTCTCTGTGCTAGATTGTCTTGTGCTAGTCAGTCAAGGTGGAATCTTATACAAGATGTGCTGACCCAGAGAACAGTTCTTTGAGTTAATAATTTCCTCTATCAAAATTAGATTGATTAAGCTTAATATAAATAACAAGAATTGGGATGAGTTGGAAATTTTCCGAATAGTCTCAGCTGGTGGTGTATTGCAGCTGTTTCTTCTCTCCCTCCACAATAATTAAACAACAGGCTGAATTGGAAGAATTTGGAATAAAATAAAAATATGAGAGATGTGTACTTACAGTAAATATTATGTCATTTGGTCAGGGAGGTCTCATCTGAGGAATATCTACCCATGAGGTGTGGGTCACATAGTTATACAAATTAGGCATACAGCTGCTTAGGAATCAGCAGAATGGGCATGGGTACAAACTAGTTCCTGGAGCCGTGAGAAAATTTTACCCTACACACAGTGAGACATGTATTTCTCCTGCTGTCACAAAGCTTTTTGGATTGGTATATTACACTTCCCTTCTCTGCTACAGTTGCATTTGCTTACATCAGCGTGTATTTGCACAGTTACCCTTTGCAAAAACAGAAAAGGGAGAGTAGTTTCCTGTGGCAGCATTTGAGAAGAGATGTTTTGTTTAGTATCTTCATTTTTTGTATAAGCAAAGGCAACATCCTTTGCAAAAGTGAAAGTCTCAAGATAGGTGGGGGGCCAGGTAGGGAGGAGAGGGGGTGTAAGATGGAACTCAGCTGTAAGTGAACTCTATCAGGCTTACAAAAACTGTCATTAGTGTTTAATTTCTACAGCATAACTTGCTTTTAAGCACCAGAGTATATAGACAAGTAAGAGATTTTAAAATATTTTTCCTTCTTTTAACTGCGTTGCTAAATAATATTTTTTTTCCCAGATATTCAGTCTTTTGAAACTTCTGAGTTTGTGTGTTCAACTGTGGAATAACACATTTAGTAAGTTGCAGAGGATCTATTCTGCTATCCCAGGAAGTAGTCTCACATCAAACATATTTTTTAATATGTTTTTAGTCTCCATGTAGTTATTTAAGTAATTGCTGGGCAATGCTTTCATTATTTTTAATTCTCTCTTCTTCAGTTTCGAATTTTCTGAAAATTAGTTTGCCCTTAATAGCCTTGACAAAGTCTTGTGCCACCTATTCTGCATTTGCAGATGCTGCTTGGTTAGATTATGTGAGGAGGAGATATGGGGATTCTCTCTGTCAAAAGTATTAAAGAATTAATCCTAGAGAGATATAAAAAAAAAAAAAATTGAAATTTGCTAAGTTTCTTTAATAGTAATTCATATTGGCTACAAGTAACATTAGTATTTCAGAAGCTGTGGGTTGTTTCCTGTCTTGTATTTCAAATGCATTGCAAATCTCAGAATTTCTTTGTGTGTATTGCTCTTGTGGCACGTTTTTTGATAGATCAAAGCCAGACTTTCCAGCAGCTGCATAGCTTCCATACAGATATTTCAGTGTCGTGGAGCAGTGACCTTCAGCCTCAGTTGTATCCATATCATCCAGTAACAATCCTATGCCAAGAGCTGAACCCGAGAAGGAGAATGCCAGGAGGTAGAAAATAACTATAATGTGTTTCAGAATAAGGGAAGAGAGACAGCCTTATTGGAGTAACATGAACAGATCATTATGCAAACCCAGTCTTTAATGGATTCTTTTAATCCTTGGAATCTAGAAATGGTGGGCCTAAGAATTAGAGTACGGAATATTCAGGCTTTTATTCCAGTCTCCTAAAAAGTACAGAAAAATCCTGATGCTTCAGAAACTGAAATAAAAAGTGAGCAATAAGATCAGAAATTTTCTTTTTTTTTTTCTTTTTTCCCTAGCTCAGGTGTGATCCTTGGTTGTCTTTCTGCAGTATCTGGTGGATATTTCTGCTCTGTATTAGGTGTTCAGTAGACGTTTGCGTAAAGTTTATAAAATGAGCTGTGTCAGGTTTGTGGATGGGGTGATGATTACTAATTGAAAAGACTGTCCTTCCAGGGGCCACTTGGAAGTTTCAGATGTGATGTAGTTGATGGGAATTTAAGAATGTTTTGTGCCTCTGAGCTAGCATCTGGCCAAATTTTACTCACTTCCTAAAAGATATGAAATATAAATGTTGTGCCTTTTGATGCCAGCTACAACTCTGGCATCTTGATGGAGTTCAGTATGGAAAATTTGAGTCAAATAAGACACTGTCTGCCTAATGATTCGGGTTTTGCATTTAAAGATAGAAGGTTCATTAGGTTAAATTAATTCAACTTCTGTAACCCCTCTTGGTTTTTCTTGACTTAATAATCTATGTATGGTTTGAGAAGAGCAGGCTAACAGTAAAATAGAAACTCATGCATATATATTTCTTCTCTGTCTGAATAGGTCTTTTAATGATCACATCTGATTCAGTGTAAAATGCAGTAAAAGATTAAATAACTGAATGAAATATTAGAAGGGTAATTTCAGAATGATGATTATTCTTTCAGTAGAGTTGTTTCTTAAATTAACACTGATCTTTTTTTTCCTAAAATATTTTACAGTTCAATTTGGAACAAAACAGATGATGAGTGATTGTTTAAGAACTGTAATTAATTGCTGAGCAATGCCCTTAGAGCAGGTAGTGGGTGTGCAGCTACAGTGGGAGCTGCAGGTTGTGCCCTGGGTGGGGCACATGGTGGGAGCCCCAGGCAGGGGACCATGACCTGGTGCTGACCCTTTGCACCACAAAGGGCACAGGGACCTGTGGCACCGGCCAGGTGACAGGGCCTTGGGCACAGCAGGAGCCAAGGGCTCAGCAGGAAGACCCCAGACTATCGGGGGCACAGAGTGAGGGTATAAAAGCACAGGGATTCCTTTGTTTGGGGTCCTTCCCCAGAAGCACCAGCTTGAGCTGGTTTTGTGTTACTGGGCCACAATTTAAATTGCCTTAGGGATCCAGGTGTCTTGATATTATGCTATGGGAAACCCTGGGTCAATCTAGTGGGGAAACCCTGTCTGACTTTGTGAGTGTGGGGTGTGCAGGTCACTGGAGCCACCCACTGTAAAGGGGCTTCGGTCCCAGCTCACATGGTGGGATTGTGACTGTCAGACTGGCTCCTGGATGGTCAGACAGGAAAGTTTCGTTAAAATTACTAGCAATTACCATTTTCTCATTCACGACCTAAATGAGAGTTAGTATGGAAGCCACTTTGTATAAAAATTCCACTGCAGAATGAACCAGCATAAGTTCTGTTCACTGTTCTTCCCAGTGGAGGAAATAAACATTTACTTTAGTATACATTTGTTAGTGACTAAAGCACTATGTTGCAGTGGCAAAAGCCCCAAGGGAATTTTATTTCTCTGTGCACTTTATCTCTTGATTTTGTCTCCCTGTCATGGTCACCTGTGCTTTGTTGGCTTGTCAGCAAAGTTAGGATTTTTTTGACTCTTCTAGGCTACATAGAATCATTGCATGGTCTGGGTTGTAAGGGACCTTAAAGATCATGTTGTTCCGATGCCCCTGGCAGGGATGCCATTCACTAGATCAGGTTGCACAGGGCCCCATCCAACCTGGGCCTAAATGCTTCCAGGAATAGGGCATCCACAACCCCTGTGGGCAGCCTGTTCCAGTGCTTCACCACCTTGGAGTAAAGAATTTTTTCCTAATATAAACCTGCCCTCTTTGATTGTAAAACCATTGCCTCTTGTCCCTCCTGTACAAAAAGGCCCTGTCCCTCCCTTTCATGTTCTGAAAGGCTGGTATAATGTCTCTCCAAAGCCTCTTCTCCAGGCTGAACAACCCCAGCTCTCTCAGCCTGTCTTTGTAGGAGAGGTGCTTCAGCCCTCTGGTCATCTTTGTGGCCCTCCTCTGGACCCACTCTTAGCAGGTCCATGTCTTGTTGAGGACCCCAGGCCTGGGCACAGCACCTCAGGTGGGGTCTCTCAAAAGTGGAGTAGAGGGGCAAAATCATCTCCCTTTCCCTGCTGGCCGCACTCCTGCGTTTGCCTTTCTGGGCTGCAAATCCACACTCTTGGCTTGTGGCCAGCCTCTCATCCCAGAACCCTCAAGTCCTTCTACTTATTTCAGCTCTTTCTACATCTGAGATTCTAGGGTTCATTGAGGTTTATGCAGAGGTGGTTTTGTTGTGAGTAATGAAAATGTAGCCTTGACTCAAAAATCCAGGAGATGAAAAGTTAAGCAAAATTGTAACAAGTTTTCTTTTTCTATTCTAGTTCTGAGCTGCAAAGTCTGTGTCTATAAAAGGTTGCTTTGATTTCTGAATGCTAACTCCAGGTGTATGTGATTTGGGGCATAAGTTAATGTTCCTCTCCTTATAATAGCAATTATAATTAATTTCAGTCTTGAAATATTTTATTAATAGTAGCAATAAAATGGGATACATCTTACTGATGAATTGTCATTAATATGCCTGAAACTTTGACATCTACTGGTTTTAGTCATATTAGAGCAGACAAAGTAATATGTAACTTAATGTTCTTAATTTAGGTGGAAGAAGGAAGCAAAAATGTTCGCTTGGGATCGCTAATTGGTCTGCTGGTAGAGGAAGGACAGGACTGGAAGCAAGTGGAAATACCAGCTGATGCTGGTGGTCCATCTTCTGTGGCTCCACCAGCACCTGCCTCACCTCCTGCAGGTCCTTCAGTTTCAGCTCCTCCTAAACTGCAACATCAACCTGGGAAATTGCAGTAGGTTTCTATGTTTCTTATGAAATGGAACTCTTTAGTAGATCGGTAGAACTGAACCGAGCAAAATCTTTTCTCCCTTTTTACCTAGTAGCAGGCTGTTAGTTCAAGAGTGTTCCAGTATAAGCGAGGTGATAAACCTTGCAGGCCTAGAATATTTCTTTGCTCTAAAGCCCAGCAAGTAAATTCAAACAACATAATTTTATTAGAATTAAATGTGCTTTTGTTCTGTCATGCAATTGATTCATGAAGGAGTCTAAGCTTACAATTAGAAAGAAGTTGTGCTAATATAGGATGGACACCAGTGCTTATGTGTCAGATGCTAAATGTACCTATGACTTGCTTTCTATTTATTTGAGGAGAAAAAATAAACAAAGAAATGGCACACTCCAAAACCCTTCCAAGCTGTTGCATTTTTGATATTAGAAAAAAATTATTCTAGTATTTTCATAACAGTGGAATGTGAAAACCTTAAAACAGTAGGTTTATGTGCTCTTCATTAGTTTGGTTTGGATCTGTTGGTATTCTAAGCATTGCAAAAATCTTGGAGGGGGAGTCAGACCCAGTGTTAGTCAGGTAACATTAATCCATAAATCAGTGCTTCACATCCCAGCCTATATCCTGTTTGGAGGATATTTAATGCTTCCTATTTGTGCTTCTTTTTTCCCCCCAAACCTCATTACCTTTTCTATCTGGCTTGCTGTGTTCTAAATGCTGCCAGCATTTAGGTTTTTCTCATGCAAGTGGAAGACCACTAACTGAAGACTTTGCCCAGGCATTACCTGTAGTAGGAGGATGAACCACAAAAGGATCCTTGAAAGGATTATGCCTTCCTTTTAGTACCACAGAACATCAGAAGTGCTGTTTCACTGCAACTGTTAGAGATGTATCAGCATGTTTAGAGCCAAATGATCATTTATGACATGGGGTTTTTTTGGCAAGGGCTTAGTGGACCATTCTTAAAATTCAGTGAGGTGCAAATACTGTCTTCTTTAGGAAATAGTGAATAGGAGATTTTGTGGAAAGACGTGAAACCAAGTATTTATTCTTTTGTGAGTGTGTTGTTGCTTATGTGTCTAAGAATTCTAAAACATTTTCTCTCAATGTTGGCTTTTCTCTTAATTTCAGGAAGCAAATAATTTTAAGATGCACGGGTACTCTGTACCAATGTACTCTGCTTTGTAGTTGACCAGAGAGAAATGTAGTTTCTCGTGATGTACATCAATGAAATAAGTTCATCTTACTATT
Organism: Daphoenositta chrysoptera; assembly: GCA_013397915.1. Taxonomy (NCBI): domain Eukaryota; kingdom Metazoa; phylum Chordata; class Aves; order Passeriformes; genus Daphoenositta; species Daphoenositta chrysoptera. Next base: position 309,728 of record VZRO01006783.1, read on the forward strand.
TAAATAATTTTTTTTTCCCCTCACTTCTTCAGGGTTCGCTTAAGTCCTGCTGCTCGCAACATTCTGGAGACACATGGACTAGATCCAAGCAATGTTACACCTACTGGGCCTCGAGGAATCTTCACTAAGGAGTATGTAGATAATTTGGTAAACCTACAGCTTTTGATACTAGAGCAATCTTCATTAGATTGAAGTTTATTTATTAAAAAAGCCATGCGTTTGTTCCACTTTTTGCTATGGATGGGCTTAGTTAAATTTGAAAAACCGGTTGAAAAAATAGGGAGATTGGGTTAGGAAATATTAGAAGCAGCCCTTAATTAGAAAAAAACAAAAAAAATATATTTGTATTTTTAGGTCCCATCTTATCTGTGTGGTACTGCTGTCACATTCTCTGCAGCTCAGCCTAGTGGTGGCTATTGCCTCCTAAGCACCACTGTTAGCTACCACTGTGGATTTCAAGAATTTTGCATACAGAAGATGCATACAGAGCCAAAATAAAATACCAGCGGCCAGTTTTCTTCAATTCATTTTCTTTGGGGAGTTCAGATATTTTGCTTTTTTTTGCTACAGTTCTGTTCTGAAATCTGTCAGGATTTCATTTTTTTCCCCATTTTTATTAGGCTGGGGGAAGCAATGAAGTGTAATGATAAGAAATTCCAGAATTCTGTTTTTCTCCCATTTTTCCTTTTTTTTTTCCTCTCTGTGATTTAAAGAATGTTTGTGTACGAAGCTGTGGTTTGTTATGATCAGGTTTCTAATAGTTTATTATACCTTTTGAGTATTCCAATGTAATGATTGGCACTCAAGCCTTTGAGTGAGGAAGTTATGTGTAAAAAACGTGGTAGATCCAGTGCATTTAGCCTTGAAATGATGCATGTATGTTATTGGAGGAGACGATTTTGGCAGAAATAAATATTTTTGTTCTCAGTAAAAGTATTCCTTTTGACAAATACCATCATTCACTTACACAGACTTTGCTGGCTGCTGTTATTGTAGTTCCATTCAAAGACAACCAGGACCAGGTCAGTGTAACTTGGAACTGGAGCCAGAAAAGCAGCAGACAGTTTTTTTAAAGCTTTTTATTTTTCCTTATGATCTTTGGCTGAGTTGAGATGTAAGAAGGAATTGAATAGATAGAATATCCTATGTAACAGCAAATCATCAGAGAGAGTTCTTTCTTAATTATGTAAGTGTAATGGTAATTTATGGTGTGTAACGAGGCCATGGCAGGTGGAAACCCTCTAGGACTTTGAGCTAACAAATTAACATTTCCTAGTTGTCATGGAGATCTAGCAAAGATTTTTCTGTAGTTATGAGAATTATCTAGCAAAGTAATTTCTTTTTGAAACTGCTTTTTTCGTACAAAAGATTTGACTTTGAAATGTCAATTTAAGATGAAGAATGTCTGGGGTTTTCTAACCATTCTTTTGAAATGGGGTTAATCTTTTAGATGCCTACAGACTCTGCTATTTTACAGTTTGAAATTAAATGTGCAGATTTTTATAGAGAGCTGCTGCAGATATTCAGGGAAATATTTCCTTTGCTGTGCTGACCAGATTATGAGAAACAAAGACAGTGAGTTACGTAGGCAAGCAAGATTCTTTTCCTCAACTTTCAATCTTTAAATTCAATTCACTGTCAAACTTGTAACAGCAGTTGGAACTTCCACTCTTCTGGTGTTCTCTGTCATGATCGACTCCTGTAGTAGGCCAATATTGTATTTATCTGCATACTTTTATTTATTTATATTTCTTTTACGGGTCTGTTCAAGGTTGAATTACTGTTTTCTTTTTCATGCCTGTTTTGTTGTTGTTGGTTTTGTGTGTGATTTTTTTTATGAAGTGGCAGGGTTTTTTTATTTGTTATTTCTAAGTAGTATTTTCTTATATCACTTAATACCACTTTCATCAAAAATGTCCTAGAGAATTGGTGTGCCAGTACAAAGTAACTCACAAATTCTGTGAAAGATTGTACCATGTTTCTACTCATCAGCCCAGACACTGTTTTGGAGGCCTGTATTAAAATTGATTGTTTCAGCTACTACTGCCCTTTCCCATTCTCTTTAATAGTGATCTAGGGATTTATAAATGCAGCCATGAAAAGGCTGGTTACTGAGAACCGTGTTTGTCTAAGGCCATGTTCCTCCCAGGTGTTGTTAAGTTAGTATGTCTTGAGATCTCTGAGCTGCTCAGGCATTTTCAGCTTGCAAAGAAAGCCCAGCACACACGTGCAGAGCTGTTTTTCTGGAGATTAAATTCATCTGCATGGATTGAGTACAGACTGACCGTGGGATCTCTGCTGTGTGCAATTTGTCAGCTGCCATGTACAGGAATGGGTTCCTTCTATGATGTTGATAGTGCAAGAGGTCTGATACCTGGAAGTTTCTGATGTGCTCTCAAGTTCTACTGTGTTCTGAATCTCTGCTAACCATTTTCCTTTTTCCAGGAAATCGTCTCTGAATTGAGTAAACAGGAGTAAACATGTGAAAGGGGAATATGAAACATATGAAAGGGGTTGGGTACAATTAATAACAGTAACTACCACCAGAGGAAGTTTTTGTCAATCCATGCATCTCTTGTTGCACCTCTGAATCCTCAGTGATTCTTAGTGTCTGTGTAACTAACTTGTCCATATCAAGGAAAGTGTATTTTGAACACAAAATGCTCAGTTTGCTTTCACCATTCTTTGGATTTTGGCTAACGTGAAGTGAAAAGACTACACACTTCTAGTAGTGGTAAACTAATGTGTAACAGAGTTGCCAGAATCTGCACTAGTAACAGTTTGGTAAGGCATATTTTTGTTTAATAAATGTTTACCAAACTCTCATATCTTTTCTGCAAAGCAAAGATGCTCTTTCATGTTTGTTACCTCCTGTCTTTCTCTGGTACTGTCTTGTGTTGATAGAAATTTATAGAGTTGTTGGAAAGGTGTGACCAACCCTTCTTTTTCCAGTTCTAATAAAATATCTATTTATCTGACTTGTACTTGAATCTGTTTAATTTTATCTGTTTTGATGCCTCTTCTAACTCTAATTATATTCAGGCTTTCAGTGTTGCAACTATGACAGTCATAACATTGCTGTACCTGTTTTTCTTAATCAGTTTAAATTGGAATTGGTGGGGGGAAACTATTCATATGTATGTATAACAAATATATCTGAATTTTCATTTTTATGTATGTGTCTTTTGTACAATACAAATGAGTTTCAGAAAGTCTTGAGCAAATCTTTTAATCTAAAAATAAGCTCAATTTTGGCAGTACATTTTTTCAGTTAACACTCTAAAAAACACCAAAGCCAGATGATCTCTCCAATGACTGCCAAGTGAAAACCATCAACTAATTTTTTGTACCTTCTAATATGTTAACAAAAAACTTGCATTATGTAATGCAGTTAGTTTTTGTGTCTCAAACTGGCATAGTAGGCAATGATTTTCATTCTATGAAATCAATTTTTTTTCCCTGATATAGTAGTTGTGTTAAATACTAAACACTTAATTAAAAAAGAGAAATTTGGCTAGCATGTTAATTTGGGAAAACAAGTAACAACTTTTAATTATGAAAAATTTTATCTTGAGCTCATTCACTTTTTTGTTTTCAATATAATTTGTCGAAGTATGTGTTGAAGGTAAGAATAAATTGAAGCAATTCAGCAATGGTAAAAGACATTATGTAGAGCTTTTCAATTTTCAGTTCTTAGAAAATTGAAAATTTTTCAATTTTCTCAATCAGTGCTGGAGTGCTACTTTTTAGGAAGAACTAAGAATGCATAATGTTCTGAGATTTTGTTCTTTCTATAAAAATTTAATAACAAACTCTTGGCTGCCACTCAAGAATAGTCTCTCAAGCAGTTATCTACTGAAATTAGATAGCTTTGTTTAGTATTTATGGCTTTTGTTTCAAAACCTTGGTAGGGTTGTAAGGAGTCTGATTTTTAATTTATTGTGATTTCCTCTGCCAATTTGTGGAATTAAACCTTTGTGTATGTGCTGTGTCCTCATGAAGGGATAGAGATTTATCTAGGGTATATGATAGAGGCTTTTGTTAGCAGATCTGGAGCATAAAGAGAGATCTACAGGAAATCCACGACTGACTTGCCTTGCAGCTGGCAGTGGTGGTGTAAATGCAGTTGTTTCTGTGCAGCTCCATAGGTGCTGATCTTTAGCTTGCTGCTGCCCCCAGAGCAGACACCGTGTCGTGGCTTAGGGGTGGGAGTCTCTCATGTCTGTCACACTGTGCCCACAACAGGGAGATTTTGTGGGGACAGCTCTATCAGTATAAAATCCTAGGAGAAGGCTTCAGCTTTGTGTCTCTATTGTGGTGTTAGGAAGTATGGGCCTGTATAACATTTGTGCCTGACTCTGCAAATTTGTGTCAGAAAGGTACAGAAAAATGAGTCATAAATCTATTACTCAGTTTTCACTTAGCACTAAGTAACTACATTAAATTCAGATTATTGCAAATACAACAGATGAAATAGCTTTTATTTGAGGCTTTGTAGCCTGAATAAATGTACTCTTTTATTTAGTTGAATTGTTAATGCCATTCAGAAATCACTTTGCACACTCACAATTAGTGAGGATAATTGTTATGCTTCTCTTACACAAATGTTTTCTGTTACTGCATATTCAGGCCCTTTTATTAATGGAAATTAATGAGAATTTACTAAAAAGATACCACAGAGGCAACACAAAATTAATATCATTTAATAATAATCGGCTTCTTAATGTTTGGTTTGACAGCAGAAATTTAAATGTACAGAAGTGGCTAATTAAATTGAATAAGTGATGGAATAGTAATACTTAGGGAATTGTTAAATAGTTTCTTTGTTGTTAATATTTCACTGTGTTTAATCACCAGGGATGCTCTCAAACTTCTGCAAGAGAAGCAGAAAGGTAAACCCAGTGAATTGAAACCTGTGGTTTCTCCAGCTCCAGCTGCAGTGCCTTCTCCTTCACTAGCAACAGCCGTGACTTCTCCTTATCCAAGGCCAGCAATTCCACCAGTTTCCACTCCAGGACAACCTGCTGCCCTGGTAACACCTCTGCTAAGATTTCAGCATTGCTACACCTCAACAGTGCAATAGCTACTTCAGTAGCTCTGAGATTTCTAGATCTGGAGAGAGGAAGGAAACTAAGGCCATCCAGATGTCAAACTCAGTTTTTAGTATGTTTCAGTGATTCTAAGGCAATGTAATTAAAACAGTGAAATCCTCGAAATTATGGTCTGCATACTATTTTGTGTAGCTTGCAAATTGAAGTGATGAAAAAATTTATATTGCAGGCCTTGGAGAAACTAGAATGTGATTTATTTTTACTGTACTTGATTTGTTTGCTTTCCTGCAAGATGTAAGTGTCCATTAATGAGTTGTCAAGAAGTGAGGAAGGAAAAGGCTTCTTGGAGGTTGCCTTGGAGAGTAATTTTGCAAACTCTAGAACCTAGAATTTCTATTAGTATCTAATTTCTATTAGTATCTAGAGTTTCTTATTAGTATCTAATAAGTTTCTATGTTAAATTGAAGTGTTAGAATACCAGAAATGATTTTTTTAAGAAAAAATACCCTTGCTGAAATATACATTAGTAGAAATTGAAAAGCTTTTGGTGAAAAACATTTTCTGGCTCTAGAACTAAATTTGATGTATCTTTTTAGGCTGAAGTTTACAATGTAGCTGCAATTCATACTATTCAGAAAATGCTGCCTTTTCTTTTTTGAACTGTTTTAAAGAACCAAACAAAGAACACAAAAGCTGATACTCAGATCCATTACAGAATAAAACGTTTCTATGATTGCACCAGAACATACATAATGCAATTTATTGTCTGTTGAGTACTACTGAGTATGTCCTAAGGATTCTGTGAATCCTTATATGTTCAAGGGATATGTGCTAAAGATTAGGTATACAACAGAAGGTTTTACAGAATCATTTATTTTCTTTCTTTCTGTAGTCATTAATATTTTGAGAGATTTCTGGCAAATTGACCTTCTTCTAGGAAGAAGTTGGCCAGTGAAACATTATTGGATGTATCTGGAAGGAGAGAGAAGAATAGCAGAAAAGATGCAGTAAAACCTGTCTTAAGGAACTACTCAGGGAACTGAAAAAGCAGTAGCTTACTGAGGAAATGCTCTGTTATAATTTAAATGGAACAAAGCATAATCTGAGCAATATGCCAAATCTGGAAGATGGAATAGTGCTTATATACTCTAGCTGAAAATTAATGCCTCAATATTTGGATTTTTTTTTTGAAACAGGGTTAATTCTATTGTGTAAAATGGAATTATTCTGTAAAACCTGTTGTGTTGATCCCAATTAATAGGAATAGACTAGAATACTCAATGGTCTTAGTCATATTAATTTCAGTAGTTGGAATGTATCACTCTTGGATACCTTGGGGATAGTTGAAGTGGGCAGGAGTCAACTGATGATAATGCGTAAATGCTGGAGTACTGTTTCAGCAAAGGGGAAGTATGTTGGCTCTCCTGATATTTAATATGCAGCATCTGATTTCTTTCAGGGCACATTCACAGAAATCCCAGCGAGCAACATCCGAAGAGTTATTGCAAAGAGATTAACAGAGTCTAAAACTACCATACCTCATGCATATGCTGCTGCTGACTGTGCCATTGATGCTGTTTTGAAATTAAGAAAAGAATTGGCCAAAGGTTAGTAATTTGATTTACTTTAACATGTGGTAATAATAATGTGGTTATACTAATGCATAATTTGTCTTGTTTACATAAACTTCCCCAGGTGGTATAGATTTTGTATAGGCCGACCACTATGCATTCAAATAATTTTTTTTCAGTATTCTGTATGTTGGGCTCAAGCTGTGGTTCCTGGCAATAACTGAATTGGACAAGTTGTCAGGATACAGGAAGACAGAGGTGTTACTGTGCCAACAAACACAGCACTCTGAAGTCTCATTTTCTGCAATGTTCAGGCTGCATAAGCAATTAGTGACACTGTTTGGTGATGGAGACATGCAGACATGCTCCTTCTAGACTGGTAATAAGTCTGTTAATTGGGTAAAAAAATCTGAAGGCCTGTTATTTTATAAAGTGAAGAAAGAATGGGGTGTTTCCTACTATACTTTTTTTTAAAAGACCAAATATTAATTCTAAAGACTGAAGACATTGATGGGGGAATATAGCTGTCTGCACAAGAGAAATGTACATAAACAATTTCATGTGGATTCTTCTTAGTGCTGTTCTATTAGTCCTTTTTTCTGGTACGATTTTTGTAGTTTGTTCTCAGTAGTTCAGCTTTGAGATGTTTCTCCTCATTAAATCATTATCACAAGAATGAAAAATGAATTAATTGTAGGTCTAAGACACTTCAAGTTTTGATCTAAAGCTTCACAATTGCTGTCATGGTTTGAAAGCTTACAGGTTCAAATGGTAACTTTGCAAAGCCATGTGAGCTCTGCATTCAGAATAACATAGCGGGATAGTTTTAATTTACATTTTTATTGCTGTACTGATTGAGAAACTGAGGCCAACTGTTCTGTACTAGTGATGAGCCCAAGCTTGTTTATCTGTTTGTGTGGTCTTAAATTAAATTTGACTGGTATATTCAGATTTTCTAGATGATGATACAGGAACTGCTTCTCCTTCCACTGGAGTTTTGCATGATTAATTTTTAATGCAACAGTACCCAGGTCATTTTTCTACCTGTTTGTTTTTTTTTTTTCCCTTAGGATATTCCTAAGGTAATGTCAAAGACATTTTATGATGCTGGTATTTTCTTTAAACTGCAGCAGTTCATAAGGAATGAACAAAAAAAGGCTTTAGGAAGACTCACTTGAAATTTTTCACACCTGTCCTGCTGTTGTTGATTCTTAATGAACATTTCCTTTAAATGTAGAGGTGGAAAAGCCATATGTCTTTGCATGAAATTGAATTGCAGAGATTGTCCTGGTAGATGTTTATGTTTTCTCTGATGGAAATTATGGTATTTTCTACTACTATAAACTTCAGTGATCCAGGGTAAAATATTACCAGAAATGGATCATTTAACTGTATTCCTGCTCCACTACCGGACAGTGACATTTTTGCCAAGGGTAAGGAATGTAGTATGTCAGTAGAAACCAGTGTATATTTGATGACCAGGATACAGGTTTGTCTGCTGTGAAATTCTGTCAGTGCAGCATAGTAATTGTAAATTCCATTATGTTATGTTGGAATGCTGTCTCTCTTCTTACACATAGATTACTAATCATGGCAAATGTTGCAGGCCAGTTATGTGGTAAGTGGATACTCTGTTCGCTCCTCTAAATTTGTGATGACTTAAGAATGTTTCACTTGATATAATTATTTATAAATAATTTTCCCTTGCAAAAATATTTCTAAAGGTATGTGTGTTACATGCCATAAACCAGATTTGAAAATTAAGCAGTTTTCCTGCTTGATCAGTTTTGCTAACAGCAGTGATGGTGGTGGAAGGGTAATGTTTTTTTTTAATTGTGAGAGTTGTGAGTTTAATGTTGTGTAAATATCATGCATTTCAGGGTGATCTTATGGCATAATCTGCATTGTGTCTATTACCCCTGCTTCTCCTGCCAATCCTGATTTTAGTTATCAGTTTCAGTCTCCTGAAACTCTCCTGAGTGTCTCTGCATGAGATTTTTCTTGATGGATATGCCTTTTGTCCCAAGGGGGGAAAAAGTTTTCTTGCTTTTATTACTGGAGTTTGAAGATGAATGACTTTCTTGCAATGCTTCAAAGGAGTAAATCTGCTGAATCACTGGAATCTTGTCATCACACAAATGCTGATAAACAAATTGTAGGAACAATGACTGTTGTCCTTTCTTAAAATTTTTCTATTTCTTTTTGCAGATGACATTAAAGTATCTGTAAATGATTTTATTATCAAGGCAACAGCAGTTACTCTGAAGGTAAGCAAATAATTGACTTAAAAAATACGTTTTAATAGTAAACTGCCAAGGAGACAAGAAAAGTATTTTGTGAGCCTATGTGGAGATATGAATGTGATCATAGTAAAGCTGGTAATTCTGTGTTGCTGATTGTCAGGTTTTTTTATGTATCCAGGTAAAATTCTCTTCACTGTCTATGGTGTGAGCTGTAAAAATGAGAACTTCTTAGTGAAGATTCACTTACTGCAGTTAAGATCTGCAAATAACAGTAGTTGCTTTGTCAGCAGACTAAAGCAATTGTCAAGACCGTTTATCTAATCGTGGTTGCATCTTATTTCTTTTAGTTATAAACAAACATTTATCTAATGTTTGTTTATATCTAATTGTTTTTATCTAATTTATCTAACATTTATCTATCATTTATCTATACCAACCTTGTTGTTACCTCAGGTGTATTCTGATGGCACATTCAGTGATACCTGTTTTGAAGTAAAAATTCTTCTGGTAACCAGTCTTCGCTCATTGCTAGGAATTCTTGTTGCCTGGATTACCTCACAATGATATAAAAACATTGGAAATGATGTGAGAGCTGTTTTTCTCATATGTGAGGATAGTTTTACCTATTTAAAAGTTGAGAGAGGAAGTTATGTTTAAGTTAGGTGACTATTCCTATGGATGTACGGAACTGAGAGAGCACTGGACTGGAAATTAACAGATTTCTAGCTGAACATGTACTAAATATTAATGTGTAATTTTAAGAGGTACAGCTTAATGTATAATTGCAATTTGGACAGAAAATAGACAGGATGCTAGGCAGTTTCAGAAGCAAGTGCCTGAAAAAAATGTGAGGCTTTATTTAGACTGGAAAAAACTCTTTAAGTTAATACCAAAAACAAAAGGAGGAGCTAGATATGTGTGCTGTGCTTTTGTTAGACATGCTTTTTGTTAGACAAGCTTCTTCTAGTGGCCTAATGAAACCTCTTGTGAGGAAATGCTGACACCCAAAATATACCATGAACTGCTTTGAGTGTTGGAAAACAGATCTCTGCACCAGAGAGCAGGTGAAAGAAAGGAACAGGAGACAGAGAGCAAGAGGTTTTGTGTTCTGTCTTCTGAAGGGGTTGTTAGTTTTTGAGATGATAATAGTATTGTGTTGATATGGAATTAATCAATAAAATTCTCTATCCTATTGCTTTGTTAGAAATCTATGCTAGCATTTGTTTGACTGTTAAAATAATACATTAAAAAAAAAAAAAACAAAGCAGATTTAACTCAGTATGTCAGGAAACAAGTTCATGATCAACCTCACATCTGAGCATTCTGTCAGCATTTCAGGAAAAGATACGGGCAATTGCTTTGAAAAAGAAAACCCACTTGCACCTTCCCCCCTGAAATTGGGTGGTGTGAATACATCTAAGTTAAGATTCAAGGCAGTTTCATTGACTCTTTTCCAGGCACTCTTCAGAGAATATTTTGTAACTATTTTATTTCTGAAAATTGAAAAATGTCTTCTTCTAGCTTTAATGAGCTGACTGCAGCTGGTTTGACTGTTTATAATTGTTTGGCACACACTCAAGATACTGCTTGTATCAGTTCTTGAACATGCTACATTTCTCCTTCACTTAGGATATCACAAGTCCAGTTATGGGTTCTGTGTTTCAGCTTGGTCTTGCCATTTGACAGCCAGAATTTTGTGAAAATTCTGTGGGGTCACCAGGTGGTAGCCTAGTAGAGCAATTCTGTCGTTCTGGAGCAAGGAAGGAGAAGGATGTAAAACTTCCAGGCTGATATCCTCAAGTGGTTTGGCTTAGTAAGAACAGCTTCTATAGCAGCTGTCCTTTAAAAATAAATCTTTAATTGTTGAAGTGGCAAATTCTGTCCCTACCATCTCTTTTGAATACCTTTATATAAAGAGTTACATTTGCACAGCACCCACTTGAGGACATCTTACAACTGTGTAAACTGTGGGACTTCTAGAAGTTTATTTAACTTGCAAAGAAGGATGCTACATACTTTTTTCTTCTCTCTCTTCTCTTTTTTTTTTCTTTTTTTTACACTACACATTCTGGTGTTGAAGAGTAGGAACTGAGAGTAATGTCACACCACTTGTTCCTAGGAGTGCAGTTACTTTAGATAGGTAATAGAGTCACTTTTGATAGTGTGTCTCTCCCATACTTTTTTCTGGAACACCTTCTTCATTTCATTAAACTCAAAAAACTAAATGAAATTTTCAGTAAACATCTCAATTTTAACTTAGTCCACCCACAAAAAAAAAAATCTGATGCATTTTAGGAGAACCTCTAAATAACAGTGAGTGTACCTGCAGCATATTGTATTTGTTGAGAGTCACACTTGAGACACCAGTGGAAAACAACAGGTGGGTATAGTAGGATGTCCATTTCCATGCTTTTAAATTCAACATCTTGTGATTTATTTTGTGGGAGAAATTGCACTACTTTGACACCTTACATGCTGGGCCATCATAAGGTGGTATCAGTGAAGGAATTTGTAGTAATTTTTTGGTTTTTTTCCTAGCAACACCTAAAAAACTTCTGCCTGTCCTGCCATTTTGAGTTTCTGGTGCCTACACTCATGCTTTTTGACAAAGTAAATATAAATAAAATCAGAGCAACCTAATTAACTTGGTGGATGCCTGTATGTAGCTATGTGTCTTAAAGGAATTTCCTTTTCCTTAATAACTGATTGCACTGCTACTCTTCTAACAGCTGGTTTTTTTCATTGCCTGTCTGTGTTTTAGCAAATGCCAGATGTGAATGTGACGTGGGATGGGGAAGTCTGCAGGCGGCTGCAGTCCATTGACATCTCCATTGCCGTGGCAACCGACCGAGGGCTCATTACGCCAATCATCAAAGATGTTGCTGCCAAGGGAATAAAGGAAATTGCTGCCTCTGCAAAGGTAGGTCTGAGACGTGCAGCAGGCTGAGGAACAGAGCAGCTGGTTCGCTCTCTGTAGCAGAAAGTGTAGCGTGACCCAGATACCCATCACTAACAACAAAGGCAGTGGATCTAAAGCAGCTTCAGCATTACTTACACGTCCAAATTCTTATTAATTTTGCAACTCTCCTCATTTTTAATTAACAATACTATAGTGTTATTTAGTTGAATGGTGGCTAGACTGCTTGAAAAATAAACCTGTGCACATTTTTGCAATTTAATGTAATTGTATTTCTTTAATCCTCAAGAGAAAGCTACTTACTGCTAGTTTCTTTAGTATTTCCAGTCTTGGGGTTTGAGATTTTGGTTTTTTGGTGTTTTATCCCTTTTGCAGAAAATTTCTTGTGTCTGCTTTTTTTACTCTCTTTGCAGTTATATTATGGAACATATTTCTGTCTGCATTTTTTCAATATGCAGTTCAATTAAGGATGTAACATTAAACTCCTCAGGCTAATGAGCAGTATTTTGCATAGACTAGGTGCCAGTCAGAGTGATATGTGGCAGTTGTTGCCAGATAAAGGAGTGGTTTTTGGCAGGCAAAAGTACAACGAATGATGAAATGTCCCAACACAGGCCTTTTTTTTGTCATTTAATGAGTGCTAATCAAAGGCCTACAGCATCTGAGAAATGCAATGGAAGCAGCTCCTAGGGCATAAAACTGTCCCCAAACTAGACACCACTGCACTTTGTGAATTCTTGCCTTCTGTGTAAAACTACAGAAATCATAATAGTCTGTGTTGATAAAGGGGAACAGCCAACAAAGTTGTGACAGAAAAAGATGGGTCATGTCACAAAACATTCATAAATGGGTGTTTTTAAGATTTTTCCAGTCCATATTGTTTACTTTGTGTTGAATGTGTTGTGAAAACAATTCCTTTCACTTGTAGCCAGTTGAGGAAGGTCAGCTGAGATTGCTCTGAGGTTAGTGATAGAATGCCAAGAAAATAAGCGTTGTTAAATGTCGTGCTTTCATTGTCATCCCCAATACCGGTAATACTGTGCAGTATTGCAAACCTCTCCTACCACAGATCAGCGTCCTGCAGTTCCCGTGATGGAAATGCAGGCTTGGGTTACATTCAGTAACGTAACCATGATAGTTACATAGGGGCCATGATAGTGAGCATTCCCCTTGCCTTTCAAATGGAGTGTGTGTGACATAGGTCACACTGCTCCCTCAGAAAGACCCTGGCTCACATACATTGCAGGTGTCCACACCAACATCATTTTCCTTTCCAGCTTCCTCACTGAATTAGTGAAATAAATACATACCTGACAGGCACATGGGGGAGGCACACACTGCAACTGCAGCTGCTTCTCTCTATCAGTCTTCCTGTAGGTTGGCAGGCGTTTTCTTTGTGTAATTGCTTATATATCCCCTTCTGCTGCATGGTAATTTTAACTTCTTTCCAGGTCATGTGCATCCTGGCACCGTATTTTCATCATTCAAATAATGCAATTGCACAAATGCATCACGCTTATATTGACCCTGTTGTGTGAACGCTGTTCCCATGGCTATTGTCTTCTGGTTCACTAATTATTCAGAGATTAAAAAAAGCCTAAAATAAAGCTCAGTGTATCTCTGACATGCTTATAATGAATTTTAAAGTTTTGCACAACTCTGTGATCTTATCTTGGAACATAAGTATGAACTTCTTGGGCTGTATTTGAACATTTCTTCTGTTTAATTTCAAAGAAAAGTCTCACAAATGAAACAGAGATCCCAGAAGGAGTGGCTTTAAAGGCACTCTTCAAAAGAGAAATACGTTCATTCAATCTGGTAGAAAGTTCTGAAATGGTACATATCAGTTTCTTTAAACAAATTTGTTAGGAATACTGTGAATTTTTCTCATTGGTATTTTGCTAGATAATCTAAGAACACCAGGGAGAATGGTGGTTCCATTGTAAAAACTGGAACAGTATTTGTAAGGTGGGAGAACAGTTTTTATTGAACAGCCAATATTAGTGCAAAATGAAGTTTTGTGCCCTAGTCTCTCTGCTAAATCATTGTAGATAAAACAGTGTTGCTGAGGGGCTTCCCTAAGTTCAAAAGCAGGTGACTTTTGCTGATTTAATGTCTGTATGGTACTTAAAATGTCTTACTGAAAAAAAAAAGAATTAGTCTATTGCAACTAATTTCTTTTTTTTCTCTGCCTGTTTGCATCTTTCATTTTCTTTAGGCTCTAGCAAAGAAGGCTAGAGATGGAAAACTGTTACCAGAAGAGTACCAGGGAGGATCTTTTAGGTAAGACTCTAGCAGCATTTAATGCATGCAACATGGGTTCAGAACTGTTTTATCCTCAGCGATTCCACTGTCTTTTAATGCATTGCTTTTAAAATCTTGCTCTGTTTAGGATGAAACTCCATGTGATGATTCTAAGGGCCAAAACTAGACTGAGTGTCCTGTATCAGGGGGAAACAATTACCTTGGTGAACCAGGTGAAATGAACCAAGTTCATTTCATCTGTACTTGGCACTGGTGATGCCACACCTTGAGTCCTGTATTCAGTTTTGGCCCATCCTCACAAGAAAGACATTGAGGTGCTGGAATGTGTTCAGAGAAGGGCAGTGGTGCTGGAGAAGGGTCTGGAGCACAGGTCTTGTGAGGAATAGCTGAGGAAACTGGGGTTTTTTAGTCTGGAGAAAAGAAGGCTCAGGGGAACCTTATCACTCTTCTCTTTCTGCCTGAAAGGAGTGTAGTTATAGCAAGGTGTGGGTTCATCTCTTCTCCCAGGTAATAAGAGGAGGAGAGGAAATGGCCTCAAGTTGCACCAGAGAAAGTTTAGATTGGATAGTAGGAAAGAAATCATCATGAAACAGATTGTCAAGCATTGGAACAGGCTGTCCAGGGAAGTGGTTGAGTCACTGTCCCTGGAAGTGATCAAAATGCAGGTGGATGTGACACTTAAAGACATGGTGTGGTGGTGAACATGGCAGTGGTGCCATTTGATGGTTGTACTTGATGATCTTAGAGGTTTTTTCCAACCTTAATGGTTCTGTGATGCCAGAACTGGATGCAGCACTCCAGATGGGGTCTCAGAGTAGCAGAGTGGAGGGGCAGAATTGCCTTCCTCAACCTGCTGGCCACACCACTTTTGATGCAGCCCAGGACACAGTTTGCTTCCTGCGCTGCAAGTGTGCACTGCTGCCTCAGGACCTGCTTTTCATCCAGCAGCACCCCCAAGTCCATCTCAGCAGGGCTGCTCTTGGTTGGGTCATCCCCCAGCCGGTGTTGATTTTGGGGGTTGCTCTGGCCCAGGTGCAGCACCTTGCAGTTGGCCTTGTTGACCCTCATGAGCCCAATTCTTGAGCCTGTCCAGGTCCCTCTGGATGGCATCCCCTCCCCCAGGTTTGTCAGCAGCATCACTCGGCTTAGTGTCATCTGCAGATATGTCGAGGGTATACCTGAACCCTTTGTCGGTGTCACTGCTGAAGACATGAAACAGTACTGGTCCCAATACAGCCCTGTGAGGGACACAACTTGTCACTAATGCCCATCAACAGGTTTCCCAGAGAGGTGGTGGATGTCCCATCCCAGAAACATTCAAGGTCAGGTTGGATGGGGCTCTGAACAGCCTGATCTAGTTAAAGATGAAGCTCGTTGCAAGGGAAGCTGGACTAGATGACCTTTAAAGGTCCCTTCCAACCCAAACAGTTTGTGATTCTGTACCATTTAATTGTTTTTCCACTCTCTGCTGTGACTATAAAAAGAAAGGAGGAGATGGTGGGCCAGCTTTCTCTTTAGACAACCTGCCACAAAGGAATCCAAGCCTTTCTGAATACACCACTTCACAGGTAGTGGCACAGACAGAAATGTTTGAGGGAGAGAGGCACAATGATGCTTTCATGTGCCTGAGTGATACCAAGATGCCCAGATTTTATCACTTACTGGATACCAGCAGCCATTGTAACTTGCAGTTGTGAAGTTCAGTCTAAAAGACATTTGTCTTGGAACAGGGACAGGCAAAATATATTTAAAGATATTGCTTTACTGGCCTACTTTCTGGCTTCAGAGTGTGCAGTGCAAGAATATCTTGCTGTAAAGAAATGGGACTTTAAAAAAGGTGCGTTATTTTTAATTGCAAAAATTCCAAACCCTTGAGAGTCTGAATGTGCTCAACTGAAAACAGTTCAGATCTATTTTTAACTTAATGGGTTTTGCCTTGGAGGGGATTTAAGTCATAGTAGTCGTTGAATATAGCATATTTTTTGTAGGGAATATGTAATTTCTGATGTTACTGAAACTCTTTTCTCTTTCATTCAGTATCTCCAATCTGGGCATGTTTGGCATCAGTGATTTTACAGCAGTCATAAATCCTCCTCAGGCCTGCATCCTCGCTGTGGGCCGAGCAAGACCAGAGCTCAAGATTGTGGAAGATGAAGAAGGGAATGAGAAACTTGAACAGCATCAACTCATGACAGTGACTCTTTCGAGTGATGGTCGAGTGGTGGATGATGAACTGGCTTCAAAGTTTCTGGAGACCTTGAAAGCCAATATAGAGAATCCAATACGACTGGCCTTAAATTAAACTTGGTGAAGATTGCTTCCCATTTTGACAACATTGATAAAACTATTACTTACTTAAGGTTGTTTTTCTGTATAGGGGAGTAAATAGCTGGAGACGGACAGTTAAAAATATTTAATTTATGAATTAATGTGAAACACTCGTGCTTTTAGTCTTCTGTAATAACCAGGTTTTGTACTGTAAAGCCAAAAGACTTTAAAGTTAACATACTACATTTCTTTAAACACATAGTACCAATGGCACATGTTTGCATAGGAAAGTCAATCTCATCTGTAAAAAAAACCCAATAAAACTTTATGAAATATAAAAGGGAATAATAGAATAATTTGGGTTGGAAGGGACCTTTAAAGGTCATTTAGTCAAGCTCCTCTTGCAATGAACAGGGACATCTTCTGAGCCCCATCCACCCAGACCTTGAATGTTTCCAGGGATGGGGGATCTTCTGCCTCTCTGGGCAACCTATTCCTGTTTTTCACCACCCTCATTGTAAAAATCTTCTTCCTTATATTTAGTTTGAATCTACCCACTTTCAGTTTAAAACCATCACCCCTTCTCCTATAGCAACAGGCCCTGCTAAAAAGTTTGTTCCTATCTTTCTTAGAAGCCTCCTTTAAGTATTGAAAAAAACACAAGTTAATTGTGCAAGCAGTGTTCTCACAGAGGTCCCAATATGAAAGGTCAAATTTTGCACACTGAATGTTTGCTGATTAATGCTGTTCTTTGCATGGATGGAATGTAGATGTAAGTAGAAAGTGTTTCATCATCAGTGTATATTGAAATGTAGCTTGGAGGCTCAAGGGCAGTGGCCTGAACTTTAACAGAATTAGATTGGTATCTTTCTTGCCTATAAATATGGAACCACATATTGCATGTAAATGTTATGAAATAACTGTGTTTACAGGACCTCATGAGAATATAAATTGTCAATAGAATTATGGGACTTTGTCTTATTTTGGTTTATGCAAGTGCTTTTTCCTAATGATTTGTAGGAACTAATTATGGCAGCAGCTCAACAAGTAAACAGCTAATTGCAAGACAATCTTTACTTAACACTGAGTTGAGAGTTTTTGCTAGATGAGTTTGCTTCTTTAGCTTCTTCTGATATCATAAATTGCATAAAGTTTTAATCTGACTGTAGGGAGAGATTTTGATTACCAGATCTAGTTTACTGAGCAGGAATGGACATAGCCGCTCTGTATTTCCAGGAGTTTCTTACTGATAAACCATATTAAAGATTGGGTCCTGAGGATTAATTTTCAATTTGAAATGGTTAACTCTCAATTTTTCCAAAGCTGTTTGTCAACCTCTTATTACTGTGAAAAAAAAAAAAAGACCAATCTCTATATTGTCCTTAATGTACAAGAAGCTCTCATTATTCGCCTGATGTGCTCTGCCCAAGAGATTCTGCAGGCCAGTTTAGGTCCCATTCCGTGCCTTTCCCTCGTGCCCGCGTTGCTGCGGCGGTGCCGAGCGCTGCCCGCATCTCCGGCTCCGGCTGCGCACGGGGTGCGTTCCCTCCGCGCTCCGAGCCAGCGCCTTCCCTGCGCCACGGGAGCCACTGCAAGGCGCTCTTGCCCCTAAGAATGGCATCTGTGTCCCGTCTCACCGGTGTGGGTGCTCACATCCACTCCACTGTCCCGCCAGGCGAGGCAGCTCCGCCGGGTTAAGTAAACCTTTGTAGCTCTGGAACTGGGCAAGGCTAACACAGGCTTGAATTCCAGTTTCTTTACACCTGCCTGCTTGCCAGCATTGTCATTTGAGGTGGATGTGATTTGTCAGTCGTCAGCCTGTGGAGGAAATGCGTGGAATTCAGACGTGTGATAGCAGTCAGATCTCCTTAATTCAGAGGAAATGTACCCTTTGGCAACATCTACCACTTAAGCAGAAGTGAGACAACAAATACGTGCCCATACAGATTCAAATTAAACATTTAGTATCTTCTTGATGATTTGGGATAGGGATAATGGGTAAAATGGCCAGAAAGTGAATAATTTGTAATGGGTATCCTTACTTCTGAAGCAAATTTTCCTCGAAGTAAAATTTTCACATACGAAAAACTTAGCTTTCTGTGTTACGTTCTTTCAAATGTCTTCTGTCAGCCTATTCTTTACATACCAAAGCAAGAAATACAGTGAAGACGTCTACTTTCTTGAGTAATTTTTAAAAAAACATAAAAATGAAGGAGTATACTAATATCTGCTGGAAATGTGTGCCTTTAGGATACTTACTATCTTTGTATCATTTCCCATTGCAGGAGGCATGATTAGAAAAAAATAGAGTCGCTATTTTGGACTTAGTGATTGTTGGCAAATCTTGAACTGTGTGTCACACTCTAATCCCTAATTGCAATGTCAGAATATTTGACTTTTAGGGATTCTTTTTTTCCCTGCAATCTACTCCTTATGAAATAAAATTTCTGTAATTTATCTTCCTGCTTGATGCTGTATCCCACACCTCAGGATACAGTTGGCCCTTTTGGCTGCCAGGGCACACTGCTGACTCACATGCAGTGATGTTCTATTCTGTTTGTCCTTAAAATGTTGAAGGCATGGACAGCAGATTCCTCTAAGCCAGTGTAGCGGTTACATCCGTAATAGATTAAACAGGAAAAAATGTGATAAGCTGAAAGTATCTTTCAGCATGTTCTTAGTTAAGCATAAATTTTAAACTTGCAACCTCTTGGGATTTCTTTCTCTGTAGTCATGCTTGAGTGAAGCAGGAGGATGTTAATGGTAGCCTGCCTGAGATGTGTAGAAACATGTTCCAAGAAACATAGAAACTTAGGATTTGGGTAAAATCACATGATTGAACTGGGGTGAAAATCACTTACTGGAAGCTTGACAGGCTACTTTGCATGTTTACTTTATGAAATCTGCATCTTTCACCTCTATCAGTGAAAATCCATTGCCGTTTGCTTGAACTCAGTTTGCGCTCCTTTGCTTTTACGTCAATTTTGTTTTAACTTGTAGGTGTCACGGTACATAATTACTCAGATACAATAACCATACTGTTTTTCCCCTCTCTCCATAATAATGGTCCTACCTGTCAAGTTAAACATTTGTGTCGTCATGAGAAAATAACTAGCTGGAAAATGAAAGACATTTCTGTTTGTTCAATACCTGAACTACAGAAAAATAATTCATTCTACGTTAATGAATACCACTGTTTATCTCCTTTAAAGATAAGAGAACAAGAGAAGATTCCCTTTTATACTTTGGAAGTTTCTCTTGTGGTTTAGACCTAGATAGGAAGAAAGGGCAGCTGTGAACATTTTTATTTCTGTTCACTATTGTATGAAGAAGGTAGTGAATTGTTAGAGCAGCAGATCTCTCCTGCAGTTTCATGATTTTTGCATTGTCTATGTAATGTGCCTTCAGCACACTGTTCACTTCACTTTGCAGGGATCTGAGTAATTGAAGGATACTCTCCATTGACCTAGTCATCAATTAATTCCTGTTTCAGTTGCCAATTTTAAGAAATAATTGTGTTTCATTTTGCAGTTTTGGTACACTTTTAATTTCTTCTCTGCCAAATAAATTATAAGCTTCCATATCCGAGGAGGCCGTTTGCTTGTGCAGATGCTTATACCTGCTGTGTCATGTCCTAGTCTGCATTAGCAGCATGCACTGACTTTCTGGAGGTTTCAACAGACAGCAACATGCTGTTTCCTCCTCCTTGCCTGGAGAGTAGGAACTACCATAGGAACTACCACAGATCAGGGAAAGAACTCTTCTTAGACTCTTCTGAAGTTTGAAACTTCTGGCTTACAGTGTGAATTTCAACACAATATTCTGAGTGCAATGTGTTACTTGCTCATTCCTAGGATACTAGGAAAGAATTCTACAGTGCCTTTACTATTCACTTTAAAGTACAAATAATGCACAGATTCAAATAAAAGTCACATTTAAATTCCACAGCCGCCCCCCCCCCCCCAAGAGTATTTGTAGAGAGAACTAATTTGCAGTTATTTTGGATTCAATTCAGAAGTTAATTGGTTGTGCCCAGAGAAATTAAGCTGATGTTTTAACACCTTGCATTTCCCTGTTGAGAAATACAGAATTACAGCTTTTTCAGGTAGGTTTGGAGTCTTTCCTCTGTCCATTCATATTTTGAACCTACTGTAACTCTCACAGTCTTCAAAGCAGGTGGTGTCTTACTCAAGCTCATAACAAGCGCTAACGATTCTGAGTGACTCCCAGGCTGGAGCAGAAGAAACATTTCAGGATATGCAAAGTTATCTGAAACAATACTCTGAGGTACCTCCTTGGCTGCTATCCATATATATTTGTATGCCCTCTGACAGCTGCAGATAGAGGCCACAAAGAGAGGGTTGAGGCCCTCTTACTGAAATGGATAATACTCATAGAAGAGAAGTGATAATTGAAATTTACCTGTCAGAGCTGTCTCAAATATTCACATGGCTTAAATTTTAAGTGTGGTCTGAGCTGAGAGAGGCACTTAGCCAAAGACTACATTTAAGCAGTTGCAGGAAGACATCTTTAATTTTGAAGACAATCCCTATTGTGGCAGGTAGAAAAGATGAAAGAAAGTCAAAAGAAAGTAGTCTTTTTCACCTGTACTTGAACAGCATTCTTTTTATGATATTATATCTATTTTATTCATTGTCAAGGAGTGCCTGGATTTCTTTAAGCTGTAAAGTATAAGCAGATGATCTCTGTCTGTGTAATTGTCATAGGCAAACTCTGAAGGAAATAATGCTTCAAAAATTTAATATTCTGTAGTGCATTTAGAAAGGGAATTTTACTTCTTGAACCTCCTCTTAAAGGAAATGCATAATTCCCATGTGTGCGTGCAGGCCCATGTACAACCTCTGTATTTGCAGAGACTGGTAAAGACCATCTGCTGCTTTTTCAACCATGTTTGTTATAACCTTTCAGATTTGGGCTACAGGATGAACAGGGTCAGGCATCTGAATTCCCCTGCTGAGACTTCAACATTTCTGCTTTAATGTTCGTGTTTCGGTGTGTGTGTGTACAGGTGCAACACTGGGGGAGGCCTGAGAGAAACCTGCCCTGATTACATTGAAGAGAGTAATTGCAACATCCCCTCTGTTGCTCAAACACGAGTGATGGGACAGGTGCAATGATAGCTGGCAGCAAATACTCTTGGCTGAGAGAGATACCCTGAAGAATCCGTGAAGCAATCTTCGGGTGAGAAAGCAGCCTTCCCTTGTACCTACCTCAGCACAGTATTTTGGGGGCAGTAGAGGGAGGAAGAGTTGTCTTGTGTGACAATAATTTGTCCCGTGCACTTGAAGAGGTTTTAAACTTACTTTTTGTTAAATAGTAAAAAGTCTACTAACAAAGTAAAACCTGCTGTTGTTGCAGAGTACTTTGCTTAACTTACAGATAATTCTAATAGTCCAAAAAGGGATAGTCTAGAAAACATAAGTTATTGGGAGTGATTTAAGCATAGGCTAAGCCATTCTTTTTCTCTGTGCTTCTCTGAGTCCAGTTTAATTTTTAAGCTGTCCTGCTGTGGATGTGCACTATATGCAGCTCAGTAGTGTGTATCTGTGTATACCATTTAAATCAAACTAGTCATGGTAATTGACAATTTACTTTTAATTTCAGAATTGAGGCATCAATGCCGCAGGAAATGCCATCTCTAAAATAACAACAAGCAAAACAAACAAAAAAACAACCAACCAACCAAATACCCCCTCCTGAATAGCTATAATGCTCCACTGAGACAACAGTTTGCCTAACTAGTGGCAGAAAGTACAATAGGACAGGAAAACAGTAACTCTGTGGAGAACTCAGTGACAATAAAACTCTGGATTCTTGCAAACCTAAAGACTGGGAGTATGGGGAGTGTTTGTTTTGGGTTTTTTTTTTCAGTTTTTAGATTAATTAAATACAGAAAAATGTGGGTTGGTTATAACTGAAAACTTTTTTTGCATAGCAACCATAAGCTCTAATTAAAAGTTCTAGAATACGTTCTTTTGACTCTGGAAGTTTTAGGGGTTTCTTCTGAAGTTCTTGTGGTATTAAAAATAATTGTTTTCATGTGGTTTACCATTATTTTTATGGTAATTTAGAATACTTGGCTGGAGTTTCATAAGTGAAGAACAGATTAAACAACCATAGTTTGCAATTTTCTTTGCTTGAAGTGTGCAACTGCTAGGTAAGTTTTCTGAAGTAGGTGCCCCTGTCACCAATAGTGGGAAATGTAGAGATAGCCTTTTTGTAGGCTCTCAACCACATGAGAACAATATCTTATTTTCTTTTTGCTCAATTTCCTTTTTTTTTTCCCAATTAAAATTAGTTTCACTGTACTGAAAGAATTGAGGACCTGGTTTACCAAAATATTTATGAATACAATGATGTTTTTACAAAATTGTGAAGTATACCTATACATAAAAATGCTTTAATTAGAATTCCTATGGACATTCTAAAGATGTTCAATTGCACAAGTTTTGTTTCAGATGTAGATTTATATAAATAATAAAGTGTATGCATAAAGATTATTTTAGGACTGACCACCACTTTTAAAGTAAGAGGTCATTTAGATGTCAGCTGTTTAAATAATTGGAGGAATTTCTTATCTGGCAATGCATAATCACTTTTTACGACAATTGCAGAAAACCTTGAATCACCTCACCACGAATTCCTAAGAACTTAAGTGTTATCTCTGAAATCCTTATACAAACAGACCTTTTTACAATGGAAGCATATTTGGACTTGAAAGAAATCTTCAACATCTTTTGAAGCCTGAGCGGAGTCAACTTTCTCAGAAAGAGTTAACATTTTTATGAGTTTCTGTCTATCCTTGTTTTTGTGACTGTTTTCTTGCTAAGATGCAAATAGAATACAGACTTCTAAAATAAAAATAGTGTTGGGACTGTCCACAGACGTGCCATGAGACTGAAGAGATTAGGATAGCAGCTCCAACTACATCTTAGAAAGCTGCCTTTGGCTTCCACTGATAATGTGAAATATCAGTGAAGATATTTTGTGTTCATGTGTCTCAGGTCTCCTGTGGCTGCCTCACCTCTTTCAAGTAATCAAACTGTGAGAAGACATAGAAAACAGCTGGCCACACAGCAGAAAGATGAAGCATCTCTCAAACATTTACCAGCAGTTGTGGCTAAACAGGGAGATCCCAGCTGGCTGGAATTCAGCAAAAGCGTCACCCATCTACAAAAAGGGGTGGAAGAAGGACCCAGGGAGCTGCAGGTCTGTCAGCCTGCCCTCAGTGCCTGGGAAGGGCATGGAGCAGATCGTCCCGAGTGTGATCACACAGCACGTGCAGGGCAGCGAGGGGATCAGGCCCAGCCACCACGGGTTTGGGAAAGGCAGGTCCTGCTCGACCAGCCTGGTCTATGACAACGTGACCTGCTCAGTGGAGGAGGGAAAGGCTGTGGATGTCGTCTACCTCGACTTTAGTAAAGCCCTTTATAAACAGCATTTCCACAGCATCCTCCTGGAGAAGCTGGCTGCTCATGGCTTGGAGGGGTGTTTGCTGGGTAAACAGCTGACTGGATGGCTGAGCCTGGAGATGGTGGTGACTGGAGTGACGTCCATGCTGTCAGGCATTCAAACAGGCTGCCCAAGGAAATGATTGAGTCACCGTCCCTGGAGGTATTAAAATACATGTAGATGTGGCACTTAAGGACATGGTTTAGTGCTGGACTTGGCAGTGATAGGTTTACAATTGGACTTGATGATCTTGAGGATCTTTTCCAACTAAATGATTCTATGATCTAGTTCAGCTACTTGGGGACATTTTAAAGATTCTAGAAATTAAAGGTGAGAGTTATTTTACCAGAGAATTAGATTTATTTATTTATTTATTTATTAGATTAATGTTTTCCTTGTGCTGATTTACAGTGCCCTTGTACTGTATCTTAAATAATTACAATTTCTCCACCACCATAAATGTGAAGTCTGGGTATTCCTGGTGTTGAGCTCGTTCTGATTGTGATTGAGATGATCTAGAAGCACTTGGTTTGTGTTTGTTAGGTGTAAGTCTTGAAATCTCAGCCAGTTTGTGAATCTTATGGTTATGGCAAAAACCCCACAACCCTGCTGCCTCCTTTTCTGTAAGCCCAGGCTGCTGTCCTTTCTGTCATGAGGTCCCTTCCCACTGGCTCTGGATGATCCTGGCTCCTGCTGTTTCTCCCTGAAGCTATCTCCTGTGCTTACTAGCACTGTGACAGAAACTGGTTAATATTTATCATCACAGTTCTGCAAAAGGAGTAAAGCAGTGGCTTTAAGTAAGAATTGGTGACTATTTTCTATATATATGTGTGGGCTGTTGTATTCATTTGCCTAGCCAGAAAATTCTTTAAATAGTTTGTTTTGAGCTCAGTACTGAAAGCCTGTGAAGCAGGGGGAAATATTAAGATTACTTTATTTCCTCCTTTATAGACGGTTCGTGTAATCCAGCAGGATTTGCCACTCCTTCAAAAGAATTCCTTTGTCTATCCATAAACTGGTTTAATTCTTTTAGATTCACTAAAGCAGGACTCATTAATAACATAATGTGTTTTACATTTTAGAGCAGGGCACCTCTGACTGTTGCCAAATCACTTTGTTAGAGACTGTTCACTGACTGATATACAAAATACATTGTTGAAGCTAGCATGGTTTATCATTTCCTTTTACTGTTCTAGTTTTTTTTTACCCTTCAAGCCATGTTGGGATTGTAGTGACCCTTTGCATCTGGCTTAAAAAAAAAAAAAAGCTACAGGAATAGGGGACAATAGTTGCTTTTCAGCAGTGGCATCTGGAGACTAGGTGGAATATCCAAAGGTGTGGAAAATAACACAGAGGCTTGCATGTAAACAACAAACTCATTGCTGAGTTACATCACTAAGCATAGAGAGAAACCACTGTTAGGTTTGAACTTGCTGTTTCTTGTTTCCCTAGAGAATAAACTTGAATGATTTTTTTTTTTTTTTAATTGAATGTTTGTTTTTTTGACAGGACCTTTGTACTTTCACTGTAAAAGGTAAGAAGTCATCTTGAATGCTACTCTCAACTGGATAACAAAGGACTTGCTAGAGATCAGCTTGATTTTATTATACTTCTGGTAGGTTTCAGATCTTTCATAGCAGTGAACAGAATTTCAATGCAATAGAAACAGGAGACACTTTCGTCCTCACTTAGATTAAATGTCATCCCATCTTCATTATCAACTACTGTTATCTATAACTTGGCGATTTGGATCAAGACTCAAGGAGGAGGAAAGTTCTGTCTAGTAAGTCTTGGCACCAAACTAACTGTATACAAATGACTGTTGAGTTTTAAGTTTAGGTGCCCAGGAAACTCCAAACTTCAAACATAGTATCACCCCAGATTTCCAAGGACTGCCTGCTCACCAGGTGCTTACCAGATGATTTTCTGACTCACATGAAAGAAAACACAGAAATTTTTGAAAGTCGGGAACTGAAAACCATGTAACTGCTACTAAAACTGTGTAAGGCATGTGCATACAATAAATTAGAAGTGCACTCTGATTTCATATTGTATGCATCCAACCAAGAAGAAGTCTTCTTTATTGCATATTTAGAGTAGAAATAAAAGTTAAAATTAAATAGTTCTCCTCAATATAAATGCATTACATAGTAAATTAATATGAAATATAGTTACTTTATCTGTATGCATTTTTTTGAATTTCATAAATGAAAAAGCCCTCAACCTAGACATAAAAAAGACAAAAATCCTACTAAAAATATACAGACTTTTTGCGGCATACATCACTTTCCAAAACTTAAGAATAATTAGGTAGGCATCTCTTAAACACTTTGCATGGATACAATAAAACATTTCTTTAGTGAATGGTAGGCTGACACTGTGGCAGGAGAACAGGGGGGGAAGAAAGCAGGAGATGCATGTACATGTTGGTGCTGATTACAACACACCAGCTTTGTTGTCTTAAACCAAAAACATCATCAAACCAATGCCTTTGATCTTAAACACCAAAGCAAATGAATTGCTATAAAATGCCACACAATGGATTTTTTCCCACTACCATTCCAGCTGATTATTTGGAATAAGAATTAACAATTAATTAACATTATTGTAACTCAAAGTTAGGTAATTAAGTCTGTAATTAGGTCTGATTTTCAGAACAGATGAGAATGCAATTCCTCCTATATTCCAAGGAAGGTAAATTTTCTAGAGGAGGAGTAGATGCCAGCAGTTGAGATAGAATGTTCTGTAAGGAGGCCATGCTAAGAGGGTTATGGATTCCCAAGAACAGAAACATATGCCAGAGACCAGGGATGAATATCAAAAATAGAGGTGCAGGTCACCTGGCTGGCATTGTAGGAGGCAGACCAGGTCTGGGGAACCAAGGAAGAAGTTGTTTGCTTTAGTGTTGTTTGCTGTCCACTTGTGTACTCCCCAGGAGAACACAGTGCTTCAAAGATTTTCTGCCTTTACCTTCTCCAGCCAGTTCTGACATTTCAGAGAGTCAAATCTCTTATCCAGATACCAACACCTTGTATGGCAGATTCTTTTATAAAATTGCTCTTGCTCTTTGGCTGGAAGAAAACATAATCTGGATTTTACACAGAAGACAATCTTTTTAGAATTATTAACAGTAGGGTGGGTACTTGTGAAGGAAAGAGTTTCTCTCTAAGAGCTAAATACATGTTATTGTATGTCATCCCTAAAATAGCATGATTAATCTTCAGTGGGGGTATCACTCATTCTTTCTGGAACTTTGGAAATGGTTGTAACTTTCCAGGCTGCATTTTCACCAGTTTATTATTAATCTGCCAGAATTTTAAGCAGGCGTACCCTCGTGTTCTGATGTTGAAATATTCTGTAGTACCTATTTCACCAAGCAAGTTCACTTTAATTTACTCTAATGTAAGCTCTGTTTTCTGGAATGCACCAAAGGGTGTGGAAAACTGTCTAAATATGCCTGCACTAGGGACAGAAAACAGAATGACATAGGAGGAAGAGAATTGCTGATACCTAAGACTGTTTAAAAAATCCACCTACTAACTTACACTATTACCTTGTAACAGCTGGAGTGATGCAGAGAAGGATGTCTGGAAAATGAGTCATTTGCAATTAAATATGGACATAGATACATCGCTCATAAGTTTTCAAGTTCTAGTATGGAGAGAAAGAAACGGGAGTCAAAGCCTGTAATACAACTGTCCCCTAGATTTGGAAGAAACTTGCTTCTTGTTGTGACCTGGATTTTCCACAGGGTTTTTTTTATCTTCAACTCATAATAGAATAAAACATTTACTGTCCTAAACTTTAAGAATGTCAGGATTTCCATCCTTGACATTCAGATCCACTGCCAAACCACCAAAGTAACTGTTATCCTTAAAACAGGAGATTAATTTCTATGGCAGTAAATAAGCTAAGGAAAAGACAGCAGCGTATTAATGAGAGAGAAAACACTGGTGTATCTTCTTGAGAAAAGTTCCATTGTGCTTCATAAATAATATGCTTCATCTCTAATGTTTACTACAGTGTTACTGCATCTCACCGATTCATTATTTGCAGTCTGTTTCTGAGAAAGAAAAGTGCTGTCATTGTTCTTTTGTCTCAGCAGCAGAATTGTTGTAATATGCCAGTGTGTTTCTAACAGCACAAATACACTATGACCTATGAACACCAGGCTCCTCTCTGCAGCCTTCACAGACTCCAGAAAGAGCAGAAGCTTTGCTGTGCTGGGTAAACATGTGGTGGTCAACCACAGCATTGTGACTGCAACTAAAACAGAGCAAGAGCAATCAACTCAGTCTTCCACTCAGGGGCCATTGAAATCAGGGGTAGATAGCAAGAACAAGGGGCACGATTCTGCTGAATGCAACCAGAGAATGGTTCTTTGGTAGTTAATTTTTTATTTGTATGGAAGTAGCCACAAGGCCTCTGTTTGCAGATTGCTTTGCAGAATCTACCTGTCATACCTGTTGCCGACCTTTCCAGTTCCAGCAAGCTGTGTGTAGCCACTGTTCTATTTTCCA
Organism: Daphoenositta chrysoptera; assembly: GCA_013397915.1. Classification (NCBI taxonomy): domain Eukaryota; kingdom Metazoa; phylum Chordata; class Aves; order Passeriformes; genus Daphoenositta; species Daphoenositta chrysoptera. The sequence goes on from VZRO01006783.1 coordinate 338,036, forward strand.
GACTGCCTCGTCTTCTTTTCTCATATCTCTTTCCTTACGTTCTTCCCTTGAGGCCATTTTCTCCCTTTGCTCTGTTTTGGCATCACTAAGTATTTTGCTGGATGGGTCTTATGTGATGACACAGTACCTCCAAAGGAACCATGGTAAATCACAAATGCAATATTGCTGAAAATCTTGGGGGGCTCTATCAAAAGACATTATCTTTATAAATCTGTGCAGAACTTTCCTCTTAAGGAAAACCACCATTTTCAGAGTGCCTAAATGAATTTCTGAGGGTGTACACTGCTTGGAACAGCCTCAGATTGACCAAGAAGTCAGTACAGAGAAAAGATGCAGAAAATAATCCAGTTGAGCATGTTACTTGCAGCAAAGTCCTTACCTGGAGAAATAGCTCCAGAATTATTCAAATTCCTCATGAAGCTTCTCAGACTGCAGAAAGCCATTTGTTAAGAAAAGTAAATTACAGACATTGGACCTTGGCTGTCAGCAGCTTGTCTCCTGGAACAGACCCATTGGTTGTACATAGATGTACGTAATTTTAATTATGGATTTTCAAATAAAAGTGTGAAAATGCAAAGTCACAAAGTTCAGGCCTACATTCTCCTTCTCTTGACCCCATTACCAGGTGCAAGATGAACAAGTTTTTTCAGGTTGCTGTGGATGCAGCTGCCTTGACGATGGCCCCAGCAACCCTACAGCATCTTCAGGTGTTCTCCTACCTAGCTGACCATGCAGGTCTGTGGTTGTTATTTTATGCTCTCTCCACTACCCTCTTTTCTGACAACTGGGCCTGTTTGCAGAAGTGCAAAGCTCTTTTCATGTCTTTTTTTCCAGTGCTGAACCAGGGAATGGTTAGCAGCCTTCCACTGCGTTGCAGCTCACCCATGGTGCAGCCAAAAGCCTGATGCAATGATCTGCCTGCCGGTGTGTTGGCTGTTCTACAGATTCATTCAAACCTGTGGGTCACCTTCACCTACAGGAATCTAGACCACTAATCTGTCTGCTTTCTTCTGTGGCTCCCAGTCCCTGAGTATAGAGGTAAATTAGGTTATCTCTGTGGAGTCTTTTCTGAGTACAGAAATATTCAGGTGCAGCGCTTAGGTTCACTAGAACAGGAGTTCCAGTCACTTTTTTTGGTCTAGCAATTTAGTCTGGGAGATAACAGTTCATCTCTGCATCCTGTTTTCTGTAGTGTGGTATGACAGATGAGCAGAAGTAAAACAGGAACAAGACACATGAGGAATCTATTCAAAGTTATACATAGAGGTGGGCAGAGGGAGGGAATTTTCCAGTGATTACACCCTGGCTCATGAGACTTAATTATCCAAAACAGTCTGATAACTAATGAAATTTGTTTGCATAGCTAACTCCCATGATTAGTTCTGAGGAGGTGTGAGGCTTTCTTTCCACTTCAGGGAATTTCTTGTGTAAGTTTCTTCTGAAGGTGAAAAATATCGTATTTCCCTCACTGCAGCAGGCTCTGAGAAACAAATGCTGAGAGTCAAGCTCTGTGTTCAGCAACTGAATTTTCAATTTCATATTGTTTGGTAGTTTCATCCGCTACAGAAGTTTCTTTCTCCTTTTCAATACATACCTTGTACAAGTTGTTAGGTCATGCTTCAGCCCATGCTATAATATCTTTAAATTGCACTTTTTTCAGAGTAAATCCATTCAGCTGTGACACCTCTTTCCATAATTTATTTATTAAAATCTCTGGCATTGTATAAAAAAAGACAGAATTATTACAACCAGCAGTTTAAATGGCAAAACCTCTTTGGAACACCAGCCTTTTTGTTCAAAACTTGATTGGATTGTCATCTAGATTTGGGGTTTTTTTTAACAGGTCGGCAAATCATAGTGTTCATGCATGGTGATCTAGACCATAAATTGTTCAGTACACAGAGCAGATAATCTCTTGACAACACCAAACTCTACAGGTCAGTTAGTATGAGATCTCTTGGTAATTTTTAAGACCTTCTCTTTTGGTGTTTATTTTGATCATTTAAATATATTTCTAAAGACTTAATGGAAGATTTTTTTTTTCTTTCTGAAAGCAAAGGCCCCAGACTGGCATGGCAAACTGAGTGAAATCAAGAAGGAAAAAAGTGGAACGTTAATAGTTCCTCTTTATGCTTGTCACGTCTCCTTTGAGAGTAACTATTTGAGATGCTGACTGCAGCCCCGTATCAAAATGGGCACAGAAATAGAGATGAGTTAATCCTCCCACTGACTTCATGTCATGCTGGACTAACTGCATTTTAACAAACAGAACCCATATTTTCAGGATGAAATGTGCTGCCTCAGTTCACCTACTTTCCAGACATGGACATTTGCTAATTCAGCCAATGCAACATTTGCTGCTGTCTGTGTGCGTATCTGTTGTGTTTTCTGCTGCCCTAATAGAGCTATCTGGTCATAATCAGGAGAGCAGGCTCTAGTGATGTTATCTGACTTCTCACCTGAAATTGCCACTAATTTTGGATACAGAAGGAAAGAGAGTATTGTATGAAAGCTGACAAAGCTCAGAAAGGTATTTTTTTTTCCTTCTCAAAGGCATAAAGAGGAAGAACCCACTTGTCATGAGAACAGGACGTAACACTCCTCAGACTGGGATCAGAGGTGCATGCAAGGAGCCTTCTCATTCCAATGAAATCTTCTGAAATAAATGTTAGCTACACATGAAGGAAGAATACAGGTTTTTGTCATGCTTTTATTACAATTGTAATGGTCTTGCCTGTGAACTTTGAATGCAGAAGTGATTTTTTCTTGCCATCCAGCATCTGAACATTATAAAGGGGCAAACGAGACATCTCTTGACTTTCAACACTCTGCTTTACAGATTTTGAGAGAATATGTGCTTCCAGACAAGGCAATCAACTCACTGGTTCTTTCTGAAGGAAGAGAGAGACTTTGGTACATGCTTTTATGAGAGATTTTCCCACACATATTTTTTACACAGCTGTTCCAGTACTAACAATTATATTCCTAATTCATGCCCTGGGATTTCTTAGTCTCTTGGGCTGTCAAAATTACTTAAAATCTTGGAAGCTAATGAGAGAAGTCTCAGATAAAAGAGGAATATATAGACATTGAGCATCTTGCAATACATGGACAATTGGACTAGAAGTCAGTCTGGTTGTTTAAGGCAGAATTATAGAGGCCAGTAGAGAAGTAATTCTTAAATCTGGCCCTTTTTTCTGTGCTTGGAATTCTACCTTAGTCATTCCTCAAGGTATATGAAAACCTGACATTCCTGGCTAGAAACCCCTCTGGAGTTCAGAGGCCCATTTGCCCTTCAGTCAGGATTCTGGCTCAGTGGGGTGGAGTTTTTAGCATGCATTCCTCTGAAAGGAAATCTGGCACTTAGACTTGCTCAGGAGTAAGCCAATGCCTTATTAATTATTACTTCCTCTAAATAAAAATTATCTTACTGTTCAGTTTTGGCTGAAGAGTAAAATCAGTATTTCCCATCAATGGTAAGAAATCTGATCACACTTTTAAGTCTCATGATCTTGGTGAATTTTGTAATTGGACTTTCTGGATATATTCAGTAGCAGGAACCAGAATCATTTAAATGACACAAGCCATAGGTCTAATTTCCCTCAAAGCTGAGATTAGATTGTTGGCAGTCCCAGCCGTGAGCTGAGACCTCCCTGAATCCTTCCTGGTTTGTATGAGTCTGTTTTGGTCTGGTTCTTTGTAGGCATACATTTCTTGGCTTTGCTGTCTAATGGTGAATCAGTGCTCTGTCTTTACAGGTCTTAGAGAAAAGAGGAACCAAACATTTATCAGTGAAAATAGACATAACCTTCCTTCCTGCAGCCTGTTTTTCAGTGGGAAGTGATGTCTCCTGCAAAAGTAAGGTGTAAATATCTTCTTTCTTTCAGTCATCGTACTCGATGGGAGAAGGTGAAAGTGTTGTCTTCTAAATGACGGACACCACTTTCTACAGGTGTTTCTTTATTAAGTGCAGCATCAGAGAAGTAAACATTTGAAAGTGCCAAAGGAATTGCAGCACACTGTGGCTTCACTATCAGTCTTCCTGTGAATAATCCTGGCCAAAGATGACGTGTGTGTCAGTGAAGGAATTTGTCAAATACTGAGTGTGGTAGTTCACAACAAGTGAAGCCAAGGGAAGCCTTGGACTGTGAGGAGCTAGACTGAGATGCCAGCAAAGCCTGCACTCATGGGTTATATGAGGATGATTATCCCCCTGCCACAAAGTTTTCCATGATTATACTGCATAGCTACAGTCCACGCAAATGTTGTCCTGCTATAGCAACGTGACTCATTTTTTCTTTTAAAGGCATTTCTATTACATCAGGGAGACAATTTTTGGAAATCTGATAATTTTCACTGAGTCAGTTAGCTGTCTTGCCTTTTCTAGATGTGTCTGGTTATCTTCTGAGTAAGCTTGGAGAATGAGAGGGTGAATGACTGTTGTTGGGGTCTGTCTGTCTACTGGCAGAAAACACCCTGAGTAAATATGTGGTTTGTATGACATGCTGGTATTATTCATGCACATACTAACTAGGAAAGAGAACAATTTAGCAAACCAGTAAATATTTTCTTTTTTTAGTAAATTGAAGAATGACCTTTAAGGAAGAGAGAACTCCTCTTCCTCAAAGGACTGTTCCAGGTTGTTTGTGCTTGGAAAAATAATTTTTAAATTGGTACAGAATAACTCCATAACGGAAGTCCAAATACTTTGTGTTGTATGAACTACACTTTACAAAAAAGTAACTTTGTATCAGCATAGATAAATCATAGATAGTAAGCTTTAAAGAATTTTAAATGTTGATATGATGAAAATATGAGATTGTCTATTATCATGTTGTCTATTTCAAAATTAATTTTATTATAAGTATATGGTCCAAGGTATTTTCTCTGAATTTTGGAAATTTCTTAAGTTTTTTTACCTGAAGTCATCAAAAGAAATCACTATTATATCTATTTCTATGTATTTATCATTTTATTGGAAAAGTTTATAATAGAAAGCTATATGTGTGAGAGCACATTGATGTGTGTGCTATTTAACAGAAGAGACAGATTTCCTTGTTTATGAAACATTAAGCCTGCAGTAGTCATTTGATATAAATCAGAACAAACAAACAGATAAACAAATCCCACTGGGTAAATTGAAAAAAGTCCTGCCTGAATGCTTCCCTTATGATTTGTGTGCATATGGACAAAGATATACCCTTGTAATTGGAAAATATAAAAATTAGATTGAGGCAAGGCTAGGTTTATTAAAAAAAGAAAAAAACCCCCTGTTTTCTTAAAATGGCTGTAACTAGAATATAGGCACTGATTTTTAAATACTGTTGTTGGTTTGTTGTTTCACTGACATAACTATTCTGCAACAAAAAAACTGTGCTCAAGAGGAATTCGGGCAGTGCTTGTAATTCTCAGTTTCAGGTAAATCTCAGCCTAAGTACTTGTGGAATGGCTCGTGACTGTCTCGAAGCTGGTGAGACTTACAGTATGGAAACAGAACAGCAGGGAATTCCCCAGGCTTGGTGCTTGGTAACTTAGAAACGCTGATTCCCTTAATTTAAATTGCTTAAGAAATGTCTTCCCCGTCTCTGGAAAACTGCGCTGTGCAAGGCTGGAGCCAGCAGACCGCTGCTGTCTCGGGGTGCTCTGATGTGCTGCTGGCACTGCAGGCATTCCTGTGACTGCGTGTGGAGCTCGCAAGTAGGAGGCTTGCTCAGCGCCGCAGCAGCAGAGGCAGCTGGATTAACAACTGCTCAGCTATTAATGCTGCTCTCACAGCATCACCATAACCAGCTCCTAAGAAATAACATGCCTCAGCTTGCTGGGTTGCCTTTAGTTTTACCTTCCTGCTTGCAAAGGCAGCTCTTGCTGCAGCAAGCAGGAGCATTTTGGGCTTCAGCCTAATCTTAGAATACTCATAAACTTCGTAATGAAATTATTCTTTCAAACTCTTACTTTATTCTAGGACCCTTTAAAAAATAAAATTAAGAGCCTTTGCTGTTTGCTTTTACATAGAATCAGATGAACCAAACACCTGTGAAACCTGGAACAGAAGTTGCAACTGCTCACAGTTATATGGTATCTGCCTGGCATTTTACTGCAGGTATGTCAAGGTTAAAAATAACACAGCAGTCCTAATTAAAACATAGGTGCTGTTTTGGCAACCAGGAGCTCTTAAAATACAAATTCACTGGATCAAGCTCTCTAAGATCTTGTCTCCCCTGTACTCCAACTTTTTATGAAAGACACATCTGCAATTTGTTTTCTGCATTTATTCACGTTTGCTTTAAAATATAGTATGCCTAGTATCTCCACAGAAGTTTGCATGCAAATCATGTAAGATCAGATTTTTCTAGGCATTGATTGATCACATTTGGCTCGTGTTTGGACATAAAGCAAGTGAAAGACCAAAGCATGAGTTAAATCACTCTGGGTTTCATTATGGGGAGGGTACCACAAGCTTTAATCCTGCTGATGCAAGGCAAAAAAACAAGCAAGCCTACAAGAGGACACAGAAAGCACCTGGAAAAAAATAGCATAGAGAGAGCAGGTACAAAAATGTCTATGCATGTGTCTGGGGGCTGGTTTTGTATTTCTTCAAGGCAAACTTTATTTATTTATTTTGCTGTGGAAAAAGACCAGTTAGGACCTTTAGCACTTGAGAAAATAATCACTTGTTTCCTACATATTTTCTCCTTTTTTTCCACTCAAGTTTTCAAACTTGTTTTGGAAATATTTTTATTTTTTTGAATCATTACGGGAACAGGGCAGAAAGAAGCAATAATTATATAATGCATTACAAAATAAGGTACTGTTGAAACCAGAAAAGCAGCAAAGCAACCTGCTTGTGGTTTATTTCCTGGGTGAGAAAAACAGCTTAGGGTGTGACTGGGAAGAGGAGGTTTATGCCATGGAAGTGTAGCAATCACCACCCATGAATAAGGAGCTGTTGAATAAAGAACAGTGAAGTTTTGGGGTGCAGATGACTAACATTAGACCTCATTTCATTCCCTGCATCCTGCCCATGACTCTTAGAAGGGTTCTCCATATTTTTGCCCATCTGGCTGTGCATCTGGTTTTAGCCAGGATTAAATCAGCTGCACACAGAATACTGATGATTAACTTGCTGTAACTATGTAATGAACATTTCTTTGCATTTAAGAGCAGGACCCAGAATTCTGATCAGATTCCAAGTCACCATGTTCTTCCTTCTTAAATTCTAACATACATTCATCTGAAATAAACAATTGTCAAAACAATATGCTTTCAATCAGTTGCTGTATTGCAGTGACAAATTTATCCTCAAATATAGCCTGCACAATTGATGATGATGGACTGCCAAATAAATAGCAATTGTTGTCCATTATAAGTACCCATATAATAAACATTGACTAGATATTGCTGTGTAAAACTGGTGGATGGAGAAAATGAAATTGATGTGGTTTGTATTTTACTTGGCAGTTTTAAAGTTGAGATGTGAATTATACAGTATATCTGATATGAATGCCGAACAGCATCCTAAGTTAGTTTACTTCATGCCAGTCAAAAAGTAACAGCAAAATCCCGTGATTCATTAGCTATAAAATATGAAGGGCACTCTTGGAACACAGTGATCAGGAAATTTAAAAAAAAAAAAAGAAAGACATATTGCTAGAATGGAAAGTAAACCTAACAGGAAAGTGAACTTCACTATTAGAGGCTACTATGTTAATTGAATTTCTGATGAATAACGGTGGATTGGCAGCTTGGAATGCAAAGGGATTTTTAATTAAGAAAAGAAATTCTGCTCACTTGAACAGTACTTTAGAAATGGCATTAGATCAGTAGTATTGAGCTCTTTAAGTAGAACAGATAAATAGAGTCTTGGTGCTTGAAAGAATATATGTTGCGAGGTCTTCTTCTCTTCCCTATTAGACTACCACATTTTGCTCACTTAAGATATTACATTAGATGGTCCTTTAACTTAATTCCTTAATTCCTTTAAAACTTCAAATTTTTATATATGTTCTTCAGGATTTTTTTTTTTTTTTTTTGAAAGTCCATGTATATGTGAATCACAGGAATCTTTACTAGTTCATGTTTTGGGCGGTTGTCACCAATACGTAACTTGATTGATCTGCCTTTAGTGGATGCTAATTAAGGGGAAAAACGTTTAAAACACCTGCAGAACCTAGGATTTCCCAGTTCGGCGTAATTTCCCATTGTCAACTTAAGACAGTTCTGTTACAATCTGCTGTAGTAACTATCAGCTGGTGTGCAATCAGATAAAATTGTTACTAATAGTCCACAGAGCCTTCCTGAGTTTCTCTCTCTGTTTCTCTCTTGGCACATGTGATCTCCTTGTGACTCCCTAAGATTAAACTTCCTGCTAATTGTACCAGGACATTCCCCAGCTGATAAGGGAGGCTGGAACTGGAAAATGTCCACTGTGGATCAGGAGTGGAAAATCTTCCACAGTGAGCTCCAGGAGTTTTCAGGCATGAGTTTATTTCTTTGTCAATGATTTCCTCCCACTGAGCAGTACAGGAGGAATGTGTTTACAGGTTTTATTTTTTTAAGAGCCCAGATAGTGTCTAAAAATACTGTAGCTGAGGTATTAAAGTGGCATTTTCATTTGAAAGGGCCTCTGCTGCTCTGCACTGTGGTGGTGCCTCAGCGTGAAATTGGTGTTTGGAGAAGAAAATCACAGCAGAATTTTCTAGCCTTGCTTGGAGATGGGTGTGTGCAGGCAGAGCAGTTTTAGCCCCTTAGAAAGAGGCTGTACTCTATTCTAGATGGAGGAGATAAGAAGTTTGTTGGTGAGAGATGCTCCAACATGTGAAAGTGGTGTCCATTCAGTTCTATCCTGTCAGTAGAGGTTCTTAGAGGACACAGCCGGTTTGACTGGGATAGGTTATTTTGCTTAAATATGAGCTTGGTAAATAATCTGGAAATTCCAGCAAAAATGGGGGATCTTGGAGTGTTTTTAATTAATCTCTCTCCTAACTAGTCATATGTGAATATGCTCGTCTCCATAGCTTAAAACTCATTGCTCTCTCTCCCTGTTGCTTCTTTTTGGTTTCCCCACTGCCACTGTCTTTAACCTGGCAATAGATAACCCAAGGTGTCCCACTAAGTATCCCAAGAAACCATTTGAAATTAAATAGAAAAGCAAATAAGCTGATGATTATAGAGACATGAAATTTGAAGAAAAAATTAAGACAGTCCCAAAGTCAAACATTCAAGCAGTAGGAAATAGCAGAAAAAGGTTTATCAGTGCTTCTATTTTTTTAGCTTCTTTATACATCTGATTACAATTCTCTTTTTCAAGGCGTATCACATGCTGCCTTCTCTCCCAACCCTCCCAGGACCCCAGACATGCTTAGTGCATGACATGCACAGTGCTGCTCACTTAACAAGCATCTTTTCAATATTTTGCTTATGCCTTATTTTTCTATGTTTGGTGTTTAGGGCTGTGTCTGATGACCAAGATGTGCTTCGAGATGACTTGTGCTTTTCTATAGTGCCTGAATGCTTCAAAAGCAGTTTGTCTTCACAAAGGCCCCTGAGACAAGCAAATCTTATCACCTCCAGGAGGTTTTATGATTAAAAGAAACAATGAGCTTGATTTGAGACAGTGTAGTTCTGACAAATCTGAAACATGCAAGAAATCTTGTTTAAGAATGTGTAGGACTAAACTGAATTTCATACTTTCAAAGTGTAGCTCTCTCAAACTTCACTTGCAGCTGTGAGCCAATGAGATGATTTCTTTACTGGAGCTGCTGTGGCAGTTCAGACACCCAGAAGTTAACATGCAGAGTTACTTGTTTTAAAAAACGAAAATATTAGGTCAAGCCACTTCTCTAGTTTCAGGCAGAAAATACGAGGCAGAGAGAGGAATTCAGTTTAGACTTTAATTCTCAACTCTGAGCACACCTTTTTTCTCCTGCAGGCCCTTAGTGTAACTGCTGTGTACCTCCCAGCCTCTGTGAGGATTATGGGTGCCACCAACAGAGTAATCACTTCTACTTCAGAACTTTCCTGCCTTCCCAGGAAGGGAAGTTTTGTAGCATGCATGCTGTTGAAAGTATTAATTGTGAAATTATTAAGGTGGTTTCTTTATGTATGTAAGGAACTGATGCATCAAGACTGATTTATGAATATGCACCAATGAATGCTGGTATTTCCTCATTTTCATAGAATCATAGAAAGGCTTGAGTTGGAAGGGAATTTAATCATCTAATTCTGATACCCTGTCATGGCCAGAGACACCTTTCACTAGACCAGGTTGCTCAGAGCCCATCCACCTTGGCCTTGAACACTTCCAGGGATGGGGCATCCACAACTTTTCTGGACAACCTGTTCCAGTGCCTTACTACCTTCTGAGTTAAGAACCTGTCCCTAATAACTAATCTAAATCTCTCCTCTTTTAGTTTCAAACCATTTTCCTACCACTATCTCACTGTGTAAAATGTCATTCCCCATTCTTTTAAACCCCCTTTAAGTACTGGAAGGCATCTAAGGGGTCCCCTGGAGCCTTTTCTTCCCCAGCTGAGTTGTTATCACAGTCTGTATTAACAGTACTGTTTATCTGTGGTAGGCTGATACTTGCAACCAGACCATGGCTAGAGGGAAAATGAGGGAGTGGTATCTGACAGTGAGTCTGTACTCCAGAGTGACCATATTTCTGAAATACATTACTGTACATGTAGTGGGACACCACTTCTGGCAGGAGAGAAATGGTGTGAGTGTGGACATAGCTGCAATATTTATTTATTTCAACACAGAACTGAGCTTTTCTGTTCCTTCTGTTCTATGCTGCAACCTCCCTCTTTTTTTCTGTGCTTCTTCCTTACCGAGTCAGCCCAGGTCTTCTCTTCCTGCCAGGTCTTTCCACATGCTTTTTGCAGTCCACTTGCACATAGGTCAACCCTTGTGCTCTCCTTAACTCCGACAGCTTCTTTATTTCCCTGGAGTTTGTGTGGCTGCATGGATTTTGGCAGTTTCAGGGAGAGTTCTGTTTAGCCCTGTGCTTGGGCATGCCCTGTGGAGGTGGAATATTTGATAGTCATGGCTGCAAAGAGCCACTGGGTGTATATGGGAGTCAGCTGCTCTTAGAATTTTAGCAGCACTCATAGGATTGGAATATGGCATACTCCTGATGCAATAACCACTCCCATGTAAAACTATAAAGTATGTAGGTGTTAGAAGAATTTGGGGGGAAAAAACAGTCAGAAGTATGGATATTTGAATAAAACACTGGATTTTTCATTCTCCTTTGGTAGATTTTGTTTCAAAATGGTGGGCAAAGATAAAAAGCCTTGGAACTTCTCCAGATTTCTTAGGATTTCTGTGAGCAGTCAGTGTTTCCTTTGGATTGCCTGCCTTTTCAAGGGGGAGCTGTACACCCTCATACCAAAATAAGTCAAATATACAATACTGCTCATAGTGCATAGCTTTGGTATTTGTTGCACAGTTATTTGTACCTAAATGTACTCCAGTATTAAAAGTCATTGGAAAGATTTTATACTCTTTCTCCCCTTGATTTTTCTTTCCCTTCTCTTATTCTCCTACATTTCTTCTTTTTTATTTTTTTCTCTCTCCCTCTTCTCCACAATGCTTTACCTCCTCTCTACAACTCATTTTTATTGCTCACATCAAACCATAGGTTAGATTAGATTATTGAGCTTCTGTCATTACTTGTAAGTCAGAAGAGTTCCTCTTCATTAAAAAGAAAACTAAAGAAGGAAAAACCCCACCTCTCCACCATGTAGAAATTCCCTGCAGAGCTTTTGAAGGATTTCTAATCCCTTCTATCTCATTAACAGAGAGGCACATGCAATGTCTGTTTTCATGTCCATGAAGGAAAAGTTGGACTTGTTTGGAAGAAAATAAATTCAAAATGCTATATTTGTATTTTCCCAGCTGACGACCACACACTTCATGGAGAGTATCTTGGAATGTGACTTCCAGGTCCGGGTGCACAGTAATAGAGCTGCAAGGAAATTCCTAACAAAAAATGCTGTGGGAGAAAAGGACAAAGAGAGCCTTTCTAATAATCTCTCCGAATGCTTCTGCAAAGGAAAATTAATTGCTATTTGTAGTCTTTTTTTCTGAGACTAGGGAACTTGGAACACTTCATTTGTAAATCAGCACTGCAGCTGGAGGTTAATGCAAGTCCATAGGCCCTCTTTTCCTGAGCCAAATGGTCTTTGTCAAATGCTGGTAAATGCAATTTTCTCTCACCAGTGTTGACTTTTCATTAAGATACCTAATATTTGTGTTTGAGCCTTCATTATTATAATTATTTAGAACTTCATGATAAGAACAAGCTTTGAGATTTGAAGCGCAGATTTAGAAACCCTGGATAATTGCACAGTAACAAACTGTTCAAGATTCTTTGTACAGTGTAGTACCAATCCACCTTTGCTACCTTTTTCCATGTCAAGGAGTTGAAAAGAAACACTCAAAACCAAAAAACCCAGTATTTTATTTTCTAGATTCATGCAAGATACTGTTCATGGTCACTGTATGTTGTTTTCTGGTTAATGCTTGTGGTCCACCTAATGTAGCAAGGTGTCATTTTATGATATCAAAAACAGAGTCATCATCGAAAAAGATTTTTTCTCATCCCCAAAAGGTGCACTGCACTGTAAGAAACAAAGCATTGCTAAAGCTGGGAGAAAAAAATCAAGCAGTGCTGAAGTCAGTTGTCAGCATGAAGAGTTACAATTCTATGGCTTCATTCAGTAATGAGGCTGTAAATCATAGATAGGACAGTCGGAAAAAAATCAGCAATATTTTTAGATAATGCATGTTTGGTAGGGCTCACATAAACTGCAAAAATCCTAGAGTAAGGCATGGCAGCAAAATTATTATGGTCTGGACTTGGAAGGAAAAAGTGAAATGACAGCTCAGAGGGAATAGTGATAAGAATCTGTAAAAGCTGAAGCGTATTAATGCCAAAGAAAGAGAAGAATTTACTATGATGTAGAGGAAGTACTACAGGAATTAATGACCTGAAAAATTTGGAGGAAGTGTAACTATGAGGTTGCAAAATACTTTTAAGTAGACTTAAAAAATAAGACTGGGCACAAAAAGTTATAGTTCAGGAACCAGCCTGAACATCGGAACTGGATATTCTACGGTCATATCTGAGCCTTATGGACTTCCTGCCACCACAGTGCTTTTCTGCCTGTAACCTCAACACTCATGGAGAGCTGACATGTTGCCTGTTATATTACTGATCATGAACTGTTCTGTGGCAGGCCACGTAAAAAAAAGATAAAAACCTAATGGGTGACCTACTTCAAATAATCTTTAATCTAATTACCTGCAGAAATCTTGGCAATGATAATGAGAAATATGAACTTTAAACTGAGGAAGAAAGAAAGCCTTGTGTGATCTCGAGGCTCAGTGTTTACTCACCAAGAGCCTAAATCAAGTAAATAAGTATACGACAAAATGCAAAGGAATATGATCAGTGGACAGAAAGTCAGCAAAGGGAATATGCAGATGGAAACAGGAAACAGCACAGGTACTGAAGAAACTACATGTCATCTCAGAGATGGGCTGTAGTCAGTGAGAAACCAAATATTTATACACCAACACTGCAGCCTAGTAACACAGGGGAGGAAGTTGAGCTGATGAGGGAAATGAAACTAGACGAGTAGAGGGCCAGAGGAACATGGTGGAATAAGAATCATGTTGGTACCAGTTGTTGGCACTGAGATGTGTGCCATATGCAAATCCCAGTATTCATGCATTGTTAAGGCAGATGGGAAATGCAACACACTCAGAATAGGATCAGACACAAACAAAAAAGAAGTAGCGTGGCTTTAGTGAAATAGGTTTGAATCAAAAGTAAATCCATTTTAAAACAGTAAAATAAGTTATTGTGGGACAATACTGAAATCTGTATAGATGTTTTCAGATTTCTAATGGTGTTAGGAAATGTTTGGAAATTGCATGGTTGATATTTTTGCCTTTCCTGATAAGAGCTGGAAAATAAGTCCTACTTAGAATGATGAGCCTTAGAAATTCTGAGATTTGATAGTTAACACATCTCGTCATATATTGTTCCCTGAATTAGAAAGGGGTGATGTTATTTAGCTTGTTTTGAGTGCATAATAAAATATGCTACAAATATAATATAGAGGAGTAAGTCGCAGAAATTATTTGTGACTTGAATTATTCAGCTTGATCTGCTATAAATTAAGGGAAAGATAAAAGAAGATCTGTGAACAAGGCCTTCAGTTTTGAGAGAGAAAACAAAATCATTTTCTTGTATGATGGATGGGGATGAGTTAGTCAAGTTATTTGAGCAGGAAAGCATGTAGACAGTACTGACACTTGCTTAATTAGAATATTGTGGAACCATCAGGAATTCCTGTGTCATGCAAGGAAAAACTTCAGGCACTCCGTACCCAACTAGATTATAGGTACCTCCAGAGAGATATTACTGTAAGGAGAGAGCTGGGTAAGAATGGAAAGTGGTCTGCTTGCCAAAAATACCCCATGTCCTGGACATGGCTACAGTAAGAATCAACAGAAAGCCAGTTGAGGCAGACCTTGTTAAGAACAAAATAGATTTCAAGAGATTTTTTAGCCATATGAACTGAAAAGTTTATAGTGAAAAATGTTCAATGCAATGAGGATGTGGTCAGGAGCAAAGCTATTTCTCTATTATGATTCAAAACCTAAATCAGTGCCCGATCTTCCACAGATTTTCAAGTTGACTAGCATGCAAAAAATTGTGAGGCCGAGTTGCATTGTTTAATTATACAATGCTCAGGTTAACATTAAAGACACACATATGTTTTATCAGCACTTACAGAGGAAGGGGTGTATCTGCATATCTGTGGGTGCATTAGTTTAACCTGAGATAGAAGAAAGTCTTTAACAGCAAATTTGAAGGACAAGATTACTCAAAGATTGAAAACAAGGACACATTCGAACAATGATTTTGCAAACGGAACGTTGTGCCACATAAATCTTTTATATTTTTCTCTAGAAAATCAGGGAATTATTTGGCAGTGAGGAGAATCAGATTTATTTGAATTAAATGCAACATATATAGGATCACATTAGAAGCTATCCATGAAGAAGAGAATGTGTGCAAAATTCAAAGTGGAGGAGAAAATGGCGAAGGAAAAGAGAGATAAAGGAACACGTTGGGAGTGAAGAGTTGGACAGATAATTACAAAGGTCATAATCTGTTGTCATCACAATCACACAGGAAGGCTTGATTGCATTGGCTACTGAAGCAATAGAAATGAGATAAAATTCAAAACTGTAAAGCAGAGAAAAGCACTTAATGGAGAGAAAAATCAAAAAACAACTTGAGTTGGCTCTACCAAAGGGGTAGTGAGCAATTAGGGCAGCTTAGAAAGAAGATGAATTTAGGTGAGAGAATGGATAACTATCAGTTGCTGACAAGATATACAACCCTGGAAAAAGACAAAAGTCTTGGGAGATACCGTTCAGAGCATTTCTAGTAATGATGCTGGGTATTAGAACAACTGATGGAAGCTGGAAGAGGTGCAATTAAGGGCACAACAGATGCTTAAGGGAATGGAGACACTCTGGAGAAATTTTCATTCTTTGGCTTAGTAAGACAAAGTGGAAAAAGTGATATTGCTCTCTGCACATGAACAAGGGGGATAACCAGTACCAAGAGATGACATCTTACACCAAGGAACATGAGATCAAACAGACAGAGGTGCTTTGTCTGTATGGAATCTGAAAATGAGAGCAAGAAGGCTCTGGAAGAGCCCTTCATTAGAAATAGTCCATAGTACTCATGGGACTTTTAAGATAGAGATCAGAATAATATGAAAAATCACTTTTGTGCCTAGGTAACTGTTTGAACAGGAAATTGCTTTGGGTGAGCTTCGAAAATCTTTCTAAACTTGCAGTCTAAATGTGTATTCAATCTTTTGTGAACAGGTAGTCTCCGATTCCTCTCTTCAGTTCCCTTAGTCTACAATGCAGAAACTATTTAGTTCTTCCATATAAACATGCTTCTCAGCAAACATTTCCTGAGATTCGTCCTTGTTAACACAACAATGAACTTGTTCATAAATTTAGTGGGTTAAGTAGCATTTCCAGTAGTAGCCAAGGAGAAAAAACTACTCTTTTTTCGCCTCTTTCAATGCTATGGAGGATCTTGCAGGTAAAAAAACCCAAATCCTTTCATTTTACTTTATTTGAATGGCATGTCATCATTTTAGATGCTATAAGCCACCAAAACACTGTCTCCTCAGAGAACTCTGGCCTGCTGTGTCTGAGGAACTGCACAAAGTTTGAGAAAGGGGATGACATGCAAACGTCATCCTGCTGTGCTTATTTAAGTTACAAGCGAAAAATGCCCATCCTCAAACTTTTCTTCAGTTACTCACCTCCTTCTCACCCCATTTCATATTTGGAAATATTGTTTTACTCCTACAAGGAGTCCATATGTGGCACAGGATGTCACCATGTATAATTGCACAGATGGTGAAATGACTGGCTTTTCTAGACCAGCAGAGCTGTTCTGAGCAGCTGAAGTATGTAGAAATTCTGTGCTAAACTCCTTCCTTCCTCAGACCAAGCTCTCTATCACCTCTTTCATGTACTTATCTTGCCTAGTGTAGGTATGTACAGTATCACTTGGAGACAGTTTGCCAGTCTCAGTGTCTGAGTTAATGGCCTACCCAGAGTGGCTAAGTCAGCCAGGAATTTTTGTGTGTAAATAGTGCATAAAAAGATGTATCATATAGGAAATATTAAAGTACATGCACTGTTGGTCTAGTAAAGTAAATCTTCCATTTTATTTCTTATTGTTCTTCAGTTCACTTAAGAAAAAGACTTGCAGAAAATTCCAGATTGTCAGTGCATTGCATTGTCAGAAAGGGGACATGCATTATTAGCCACAATTTAGTTTTGCTGTGGTGGATGCTGAATAGGGGAGAGAATTGTGTGTGACAGAAAATGACAGAGTGGTGGAATTGCACAGAACTATCTAATCTCTTCAATGTAGGAAAATATAATCAAAGGGAAACAGTCTAGCATGGTCGTGGAGAGGCTTGAAAAATGCAGGATAGATAAAGAGGAGGGAGTACAGAACACTGTACTTGGTCTCAACTGCTCTGATATTTCACTTAATGTATCCTAGCACAGAGAGAGCTTGATTAAACTCACTGGCAATGTCTTCATCTCAGTGTTCAAACCCCAAGTTAGAAAAAAAGCTTCATTTTTACAAGGCATTGCACTTCTGCAAAATTAACCCTTACTGCTCATTTCATAAAAAGAATGAATTGCCAAAAAACTTGCTTTTTCTCTCTGAAAGTGAAAACCCTCAGATTCCTCAGGTTTCAGTGTAATAAATTTTATACAGGAGAAGTAACTAAATTTATATGTTTGAGAAGAGAAAAGCTGTGCCAGAAATTCAATAATTTTTCATCTATCTACTGAAAATTTTTCTGAAAACCATTTTGGATGTTTTGAATGATGAAACTAAACCATCAACTTTTTGCCCAGGGGAAACTTCCCCATAGGAAACATGCATAATATCAACGAAAATGATGTAATTTTTTTCTGGAAGGAACACATTAAGATCAACATGAAAAGCCCACAAAGTCATTTTTTACGTGGTGCTTTACTTTTGAAGATACAAGTTCTGTGTGAGGGTGTTCTTAAGTGACAGGTGAAGATTAAACTAGAGTGGAAGAACTAAAAGGCAGCAACGAAAATGTGTTTCCATTCCTTTGTCTCTGGTTGCCATTCTAGTAAGTGGTCCACGGGTAAGAACGTATGATGATTCCATAGAGGTGTGGCTAAAACTGAGGAATGAAAAGATTAAGTGCTTGCAGATGATGTATCTGATTCTCTCAGGTTTTTTTAAGTGGAGGAGGTTTAATGCAGTAAGAGCAATTTCCAGCCTGATTATTCTATATTACTCTTCATTATTGTTTTTCTTTTCTGGAAAACCTCCTCAAGTCAACTGCTTTTAGTACTTAGGCAGGTTGATTTCATTGACAGCAAGCAGTGAGAGGGACACAAAAATAAAATAAATGTTCTTCTGAACATACAAGTTATAATTTCTGTGGGTTTATGTTTATAAATAGTGCCTAAATTCTTTGTGTGAATCTGCATAGCAGTAGGATTTGATCATACTTACAGCTGCTGCATTCAGACATGTTTATTGGTTTTGTTTCAAAGTGATTGCTTTACTACTCTGTAGTACAAATAAAAAATTGCGGTTTCAAATTGACCTTCAGTCACTCACTCAGGTCCAGAAAAAGAGGTCATAGAACTGTTTAATAAAACATTTTTGATATAATTTTCCCATATCCTTTCTGGCCCATGTATATCATATGAACCTGTTTCTTATCCCAGTGTTAAACATGCCTTGGTTAAATGCCATCTCACTGACTACGTTTGTGTAAATTTGGACTCCTGCATGGACAGTGCCTGTTCTCCATGCCATGTGACATAGGACAATCAGGCATAATCCACATTCGGGCTCACCTCTGAGCTGCTATCCTAAAAGACTTTGCACTTTTGGTCTTTTTTTTAGAAACCTAGTTGAGGCTGGAATAGACTTGAGATCATTTAGTCCACCCCTCTTGCTCTCCTAAAATATCTTTGGTGGTGTGTGTTTGCACACACAGAGGAGCACGAGGAGCCGGGCAGGGGTTTAACCCATCGGCAGTGCCGGCTGGCGCGGAGCAGCGAGGGGAGCGAGCCGTGCCTTGCCCTGGCTCCGCTCCTCTTGGAGCACTGCCCGCACCCGGAATGCCCAAACTGCCGCCTGCACCTTCCTGCTGGGCACAAACCTCACTCTGCTCCTTTGAGAGTCATCCCACGAGTGACAGAGCACAAGTGCAGTGTAGGAGACACACGCAACAGAATCCCTGAAAGAAACTGGCAGTGGAGGTATCGCCAAAGTACAGCAGAAGAGACTGAGTAAAGCATAAAACTAGTTCTATTTCCTGCTGCTTACCAGTCTGAAATCAGCCTGGAATAGCTCAAAAGATGCAGCAGTGGACATGAGCCAGAAATGATAGTAGTTCCTGGTTGTCAAACTGTGCTCCTGCATAGTTGTTAAGGGAGAACTTTCTAGTCTTGACCTGTCCTCACTTCTAATATCATTTATTTGAAGGAGTTTTGCATGCAAGCCTTGCTTTTTATTTTTCCTAGTTGCAGTAATTTTTGAACAAACATTTTGGCATACTATTGAATACTATTTGGAATACTATTCATTGGAATTCAAAGCATATCTGAATTTTGGAGGTTTCCCCACTAGTCTAACAGATGTGGTAAGCAATTATTACATGCTAAAAATTCTACACTTAACCTTAACCCTCTGTTGTTTCTGGGTGGGTTTTTGGACAGAGGAGAAATTTTTTTTTTAAATGCAACTGTGGCAAAGAACTTCTGATCTGTTGCCAGAACATTATAGTGTGTTCCTCCTCGGGATAGTAATCCTTTAGGTTTTATAGCTTATATTTTTGCATAAACAATTTGTAGTTGCAGAAGTGCACAAGCATAGTCATTAAAATCTGGTTAATATGGGGCAATATAAGTGTGAGGCTTAGACAGCTTGTGGTTACAGAAGAGATAATGTAGATTGTTACTATAGATTGTACTGTACAAATGAAAAGGTGGCATAAAGCTTTATTCTTCCTTTGTCAGCTTCTTAGTAAACTAATCCCATTTACCTGATAGAGACCTGATAGAGACAGCAACACTTTTCACCAGTAATTTTTAACTAGGAACTAATTCTGCAGTATTTTTTGTACAACTGAACTAAACAGAAAAATACAGTGTGAAGATCCAGTGTTTCCTGGGTAGCACATGGGAGGTCAGTCATGTGGTAAAGGAGAGATTTAGCAGAAGTATTATGGTCCCAATCCACTGAAGGTCAAAAACATGAATTACTTTCTTCCTTGGCACAGCACCAGTACAATGAACAGCTCTTTCATGCATTTATTGAGTGAAAACAAAAAGACTACTGAGGGAATGCTGGAGCATTCTCTGCCTTCGTTTAGAACATTGTCTGCCATTGCTTCAATCTCAGCTGCATCTTTGTGCTCCTGTTAGTGCTCCATGGGAAAGGTCCTGGTTAGTTCTCAGGGTGGGAAGGACTGCAGGGACATAGTTCTGATGATTACGCATCTACTGCATTTCGTCATGGAAATCTGGGAGAAAGCCATTGCTGTTCAGGTGTTCCACTATTGTTTTGCCTGCTGTAGGCGTTTTTAAGTTGCTTCAAAGATTTTTAATCAAATAGAAACATGAATTCTAGAGCTGAATGAGCTAGAGCTTTGGTGTAGAGGCATGAGAGGGGTGATAGGAGCTATACCCCCAATGTCAAGAATCAACCTTTTCATCTCTTAGCTGTAAAAAGCCTTTGGTTGCTATGGCAAGGTAGTTTCCTCAGGAAACCTCATGAGTTCGTTGCCTCCCTAGCTTGGTGTTCTTTATAGTGGGAGCAAACAGTCTTTACGTCATTCAACTTCCTTTTGCCTGCTTCTTTCTGTTCAGCCTTACAAACCACAGAAAGGGGAAGTCCAAAATCTGAGAGCAGCTTGTTGAAGATAAGAGTTTTCTGTGAGATCACGTTAAACATAAATACACAGAGTAAAGCAAACCATCTGAATTATGTCCTCAAATGCGTAACATACTGAGTTTGACATTTCTTACAATAAATTTTTAGTGAATTCAACAATTGAAGAGAGTAAATAAGAAAAGGGGAAGGAAAGGAAGGGGAACTGAAACACAGAAATCAGTCAAAGAGAAAAATTTTAGTTAAATAATCTCTGTTTCAGTTGAATAGATTAATTGTATGAATGAAGTGGCTTGCTTTAATAGCTGGCAGGAAAAAAGCTGATCTGCATTACTTTCCCATAAACAGTACTTAAGGACAATTTAATTGAAAACTTACTGAAGGTCTGGCAGATAAAAGCAGTCAAAAATAGTTTGAAAATGGCTTTAATCTAGATTATCATAATGTTTTAATAAAATGACAGTGTTGATTTTCAAACTGAATTTTCAATCACTTTGATAAAATTTTAATACAACCTTTGCTAACTTTTTTCAGTGATTTTTAGAATGCAAGAATCTGCTACAGCTTCCACAGATATTTCCTGAGTATGGAGAGAGCTGATACCATCCAGCTCTTACATTAGCAGCTGGTAAAGGGTTTTGTCAATAGCAGGAACAGCATAAAAGCACATAGAGTTGAGATCTGTAGGAACCACTTCAACAAAACTTGGGAGAAAATGAATAAAGAGATTTCACAGATGCAGCACATGTGTGAAACAAAATCTGACTAATTGAGATATCAGAAAAAAGTAACTGTAAAAAGAGAATCATTAGAACATGGAAAAGTTTCTAGAGGGCTCTTTGTTTTCTTGGCTCACATGATATTTAATATTTTCTTCTTTAATGAGTATTGAATATAAAGCCATTTCCAATAAAGTTTATGGAAAAGAGGGTGCACTAAAAAAATGGTCAGACAGGTCCATTATACAGAGCAGTCTAGTTCACATGGTTGGCATGTACCTTATATTTTAGTACAGCTGCAAGTGATATTTTAGAACTGTGAGAAGAGAACAGTTTATTAGACACGAAACCAAGTGCCACAAACAGCAAATAGCAATGTGCCTTTCTCTTTTTTTATGATTGATAGCTAACTGGAAATGAGATTGCGGTACACACATGATATAATTTGTGCCTTAGACCACACCTACATCTAAACTATTATTCTCTTTTCCTTTTGTTTCACTCCTATTGATTTGATAATAGGATCTTCTAAACCAAAACTTTACACAGTGACATTTGCATTGTTTCCTCCTTCCAAATGTAAATATTTTAATTTTTTTCCCATCCTGTTTCAACACTACATTGTTCCAGACTGATTCAGCTGTTTAATTTTGCTCAAAGTCTTGCTCAATTAAGTATTAGCTCTACTTCTAATGCAAAATCATCACTTTTTTAGAAGTGAGTCTGTAACTTTCCATTATTAGGGCTGCACCATTAAAATTCTTTTTCCCTGACTGCTTGCAGAAACAAGACCAAAAACTTAGTAGCTTTTAAAGACTGTCTCCTCCTAATTGTGGGAGATGCTTGATGCTCTGTTTGACAGTCCAGGTAGGATTTAAGCTGACCTTTAGACCACGTAACTTTTTCTTCATTAATTGCAACAGAAACGAAACACTTCAGTGTTTCAGTGATGAGCAGGCTGGGTAAATGAGACACTAATGTGCCCTTGTGCCGTGGTTTAAGCCCAGGTGGAAATTAAGCACCACCCACCTGCTCGTTCAGTCACCCGGTCCCTCACCCCTTGGTGGAATGGAGAGGAGAATCAAAAGTAAGGCTGGTAGGTTGAGATAGGAACGGTTTAATAACTGAAAAAAAGTAAATATAATAATAATAATTATGATGATGATGGGAAAAAAGAGTGATGCCCAATACAATTGCTCACCACCCATTTTCTGGGGGCAGACCCTGTTCCTGAATCCAAATCACCCTACCCCCCCACCCTTCATTCTGGATCACTCCCCCAGTTTATGTGCTGGACATGACAGTCTGTGGTGTGGAACATCCCTTTGCCCAGCTCAAGTCACCCTTCCTGGATATGCTCCCTCCCAGTTTCTTTTCCTTTGTGTCCCTCCTCACTGGCAGAGCATGAGACACAAAACAAACAAACAAACAAAGTCCTTGACTTTGGATAATAAGAACTTAGCAAAATCCAAACCGTCACTGTATTATCAACATTATTCTCATTTTGAACCCAAAATACAGCACTGTACCAGCTACTGAGAAGAAATTAACTCCATCCCAGCTGCAACCAGGACACCCTGCTGCAAAGAAGGTAATGATGTCTTGGGCTACCTCAGGCAAAGTGAGGCAATCCCTCCCTCTGCTCAGCACTGGCGAGGCCACAACTGCAGAGCTGTCTCCATTAACAGGTCTTGGCTTCATGGAAAATTACTCCCTTGTCCCAGTATTTAATTCAGTGACAGAGCTGAACAAATTTTTAAGCTAATATATGTTCCCCCAGACCAACAGATACAATTAATGATGGACAGAAAATCAGCATTGATACAGCAAGATCGAGGAGCAATACATTATGCATTCCCTTGCAAGTGATGTGAAAATAAATAAAGTAGCATAAATTAATCTGAAGAAGAAATATAGAAATCCTGAAATCGAGCATGTAAGTAGAGATTATTTTCATCTGTACTGTTTTAAATTTCAAATAGAAAGATCCTAACACTCCTCTGAGATCTGCTGTTAGAATGACTGAAGAAAGCCTTACACATTATCTCCTATTTAATTGGTAATATGGTCTTTCAAATTACTTCAGTTTACCATACTGAAAGCAAATACGATGTACTTACTGCAGTTGGCTAAACTCATAACTTTAATAATGTTCTGGGAAAATGAATGTATCAGTGTCACCCACAAGCATTGTTTACATTAACAGGAGTGCTAAACAAACATCATAGGAAAGCAGAAATACAGCCATATAGACTATGAGAGCTGCTTTGAAGCAGCACTGCTGCTGCTCCTGCCCTTTTGGGTATCTTTTGACTAAAACTGAATGAAGCTTTCATTCTTTAATTTATGATTTATGTAGCTTTGATTCTTCAATTCAAGAGCCCAAATGGATGTATATATTAAAAGGGAGTTTTTCTGGGTGGCAACCACTTTATTTATGAGATCAAAACATGTGTGATGGAATTGGTGCAAACATCAGATTTCTCTATAAAACCTGATATTTTTGGCTTAAGCAAATTTTTGTGGGCTTATTTGTTGTTCCTGAAATGAATATAAGAAAGGTTATAAAGGGCTTCAGTGGAAAAACATACTGAATTTTTGAATAACTACTGACTCATGTTATGTAGAAAAATACCAGCTAACTCCATCTTACTGTGGAAAGACCAGGTTTGTTCCTGAGTCTTTTCAAAACAGTGTTTGCATTCTCAGTCACTGAAATAATTTAATTTTGCCTAATGAAGGCTAGTAGAAAAGAAATATATGAAGTTTGTAAAATTATGATTTGCATTGGTATTTATGTAGATAACATTGTCTGTTTATAAACCCCTGATCTTCTCTGACCCTGTACAAATAATTTTCTTTATTACCATAGAGGTAAATATGCACAAACCAGCAAAATTCCTGCAAGCACTCCAGTGCATCTTCAGATTTTCTCAGCAAAGTAGTCTATCTATTTAAGCTCACTTTTAAATTGGGCAGCTCTGCATGTCTCCAAAGCAATCTGGCTTAAACATGCCAATGGTTGGTCCTGGCAAAGAAGAATATTTGCAATATTCTGTGTTATCCCCTTCTTTGCTGGGCTCTATTATTATTGCCATTCCCTTTGCGACTGATTGTGTAGGAAATCAACTCTCAGTGTCTGAAATTTTTTTCTCCAATGCTGTGAAATTATTGTCACTATGTGCACTCCCCCTCAAGCCAGTGGGGCCACATACATCAGCATAGAGCACAAAATCATTTATTTGCTCCTCTTTAAAAGTGCTGTGAAGGATTTTTGCAGTACTGACCTATCCAGTTACTCCTAATTGCAGTAGAATATAAATTGCTTTCTCTGGCCAACATAGTAAGAAAGAGCTCATGGATAAATATTTCAACTACATCTCTTAAAATGAGAAAATCCATTTTGGAGGAATGGTTTTGTTTGCATTGCACAGATGAATATTGCCTACCCTTTGAAGGAGAAACTATTAGGCTCAACATTAACATTTCTCCACTGATTATCACTGCTTTACTTTCCTGTTTAATCTAATAATTTCTTCCATTAAGATCTGAATATTTATAAATCAGAACATAAATGTAAACACATATTCTTATAAAGATACAATCAATTCTATTTCTGGGTAAGAATTGCAAAGTTCTTTAAAATTCAGGGTTCTAAGCTGAGAGATCGCTGGGAGGGATTTTATCCACTTTGCAGAATGTGCTCAGGGAAATAGGGATAGTTAATGCTCAACTTTTTTATTTTAAGCCAGAAGAATTGGGGAAATAATAAAATAAAAAGAAAGAATGTTGTAAGCAATGGAAAAGGAAATTCTTTAATTATGGTTGTGATCTCATGGGTGGTGGAAAAGCTGCAGTCATTGCTGCTTTGGGAGTACACATCTTACAGTCTGCTAAGTTAGGGGAGAAATAATCTCATCACCACCAGTAACTCCCTCTCTGACCATTTATTCTGTGAAAATACAGCAAATGGGTATGCCCTGAAGTGCAGTGAGAAAACACAGTGGGGAAAAAAATTGTCTTTCTAAAAAGATATTTTGAACATGGTGATGAAGGACGGATCCAGTTTCATGCTATTCAATAATATTTACAAGTGTCCCAAATCATAAAGATACACTCTTATGTATATCTCTAAAGAAAATGTAGGGCATGCAAGAATATTCTTTGTTTTAATTTTTACTTAATCAGAAAGATAAAAGGGCAAGAGACTGGGCAGAATGTTTCTCTGTACTAACATGTCAACTCAGCTTCTGTTTTTTCTCTTTTGACATAATTCTCCTTAATCCAATGACTAAATCAGAATAAAAAAAGAATTGTGCCTTTGTTGAATGAGTGGAAGCACAGGCAGGAAGTTCAGTACCTTCTTGTACAAGATGATATTATGAAAGGTAGCAGAGTTGGGTTTCAGGGATTCTTGAGCAAGTAAAGAATTGTCTTTTTCTCTGGGAATTTCTTTTTGTCTTGAGCACTTTTATTGGAACAATATGTGCAGTCATCAAGAGTTTCTCAGCAGCAGTTACAAATAAATGAAGCTGCCTGGAGTATGAAACAGGCACTTGATGAGCCAGGATCATGAGCCATTGATGAGTGTACAGTAATACAGGAACTTGCACTCCAGAGGGAATGTGACAGAACATGTCCCTGTATCCAGTACCTGCAATAATGGGCTATCAGTCATTGCAGATATCTTGAGGATTACCCCATGCTGAAGTGAGGTTGCTCACTGTGTGGAAACACCAGAGAATATGGGAAGCTCACTGTTGAATACATCTTCTATTTAAAATTTAAAAGAATTTTTTGAAGAGAACTTATATGGACTCAACTTTTAACCTAACATCCTGCTAGAGAAAAAATGGTTTAACCAGAGTTTTGTAAAACCTAACTAAAGACTGGAAAATTATGATACACTGACTTAAATTTAGGCAAGAATGTTGGGTACTTTTTGTGATGGAAGTGATGAGATTACTCTTACTTGTCACAGGGGTGAGGGTGGGAAATGGGGCCTTTTAGGGAGTAGAAAGGGGAAATTCAAATATTAAAATAATGAGATGTCAGAAGTTCCTTCAGTGAGATGTTAAGAAGAGTCACTGGACAAGAATGCAGATTTTAGACCTTGCAGAAAGGAAAAAAAAACACCCCAAAAATGTGCTTCTGTTGAAGTTAGTATGGCTACAGTGGCATTGCAGATTCTAGTGAGACAGAGACAGGACCCTGAGACCTGGGGACATTCCCCGTGCTTCCCACTGCACTAAACACTCAGTTTCTGACAGCAGAAAAATGCAGTAATGTGGTGTTATAAAGGAAAACTTATTTTACTGTATTTTGAGTCAGTGGCAGAAACAAAGAACCATGATAATAACCTGAGCCATACAGATTGGACCAAGCCTAAATTCCATCAGGAGTTTAGAAAGCAAGGGGGTCTACTCTGAACCTTGTGACTCAATGAGACGGTCTCCCTTATCCTTTTGCGTCTTTTGTCCTTGTGTAAATAATTCTAAATCAATGCTAACTCAATCTTTCCTTGCATTCATATAGTAAGCAATAGATAGAACCTTGCCATCAAGCTTTGCTAAGTTGCATTTTTATAAATTTCTATTAAAATCTTTTTTGCTAGTACCTTTGATAGTGGTTCTTTGAGCAAGCTTTATCCACTCTTTCATGACAAATTGGCATAGTTGGCAGGATCCTAAATGGGGGCTCACAACAGATACAGAGAAGTGTTTTCTTGATTTGGGTTAATGCTGGATTCTACTAAAGTCCTTCAGGATTTTCATGCATATTGTTCTTTCTGCTTTTCTTGTAGTTTTGCTTTTAAAATATGTGATGGGTGACTCATAATGTTTCTGGTTTTACAGAAACATACAAACACATACATAGTATTAGAAATATATATACACATATACAAGTATAATTGGATGGCTACATGCTACTGTAGAGGCTGGAGCCTTTATTTGCATCTCGAAATGAAAATAGATATGAAGAAACCTGGTATCACAGCTGTCGTTTTTCCCTTTTTTTTTTTTTTTTTACAGGATAATTAATGTGAAGGACATTTACAACCAAATCAGAAATTATATTTCTACTGTAGTTTCTCTCCTTTTAAAAGAAACATCTCTACAAAAGTGAAACACCATTAATAGTTGCATAGGAATTCAAACAGCATAGCAACTGAGCTATGAGCACAGAGAAATACAGAGCAATATTTAAACCAACCAATCCTTGAATGCCAGTCTGGCCCTTTCTGTAATCTACTTGCATAGCTGAGACTCTTGTCTCCCTTAAGAGGATGCTGAGGATTTCTTTAAGTTTAAAGTAAATTGTAGCTAAAAACCACCCAAATAAGCAAACAAACAAAAACCTAACTAAAATACAGAAACCCTGACAAAAACCCTGAACCTACTGTAACACACTGTTCAGCAGCTTCTCATCTGATCTGCAATTTATTGGCTGCAATTGAGAAAGTACATTGCAAAATACCTGGCATGTTATTTATGACTTCCCTTTACTCTTCATGTCACCACATGCAGAAGAAAGAAATGATTGGACTAAGGTGGAATTTGAGAAAAAAGTGCTTGTTCCTTTGGAAACCCAAGTTTATTTACAAACCCCACACATGGCTTCTGATTCAAATTCAAAAACTTTTAAAAATAATTAAGAAAATGTGTTTGATGCTGAATTTAAAAATAAAATGAATAAGTGATGTTTTGTTTAGCCAGAATTAGGGTGAGTAGGAAGTGGTTACATGTAAATGATTACTGATTGAGGAAACACCGTCTTAACTGCTGGATGGAAATGAGTTCTCTGTCCATATCGTGGCTTTTGTCTCCTTTCTAGAGCTTGAGACTTTATGACTTATAGCAGGTTTCTGAATTCTCTCCAGGCTCCCCTTTTCTCTGCTTTGCACATCTCCTCTGGTTTGCACCTCTTTCCACCTCATAGCACTCATCAGAGATGCAAATTTGCTCCTGTCTTTGATTTAACAGGGAAGGCAAACTGAGATTTATAGAAACTCTTGAGATTTTGGAATTTCCTTTCCCCTCTAAAATCCGTCAGGTTTTAGGAAATGAATAGGTAGAAAAGTCAACAGAGTATTTGGCCTAGTGAAGCAGATTGGTTTACTGAACATTTGTAAGTGTTCAGCCTTAGGCATGGGTTTCAATTCCTAAGCAAAGCTAAACTTCACACTGAAATGGGGAAAACAAGCTCCTTGATTTTAATACTTCCATCATGGAACGGACCAAACTTCTAAGACTTTAATTTGTATCTTATTCTCCTTTTACTGTGAAGTTTGTGGTAATTGAGAGATACATCTGAGTGCCTTCTGGGTTGGTCATAATTTTTGTGAAGACAGGCTGAACATCTGAATTCAGACTGCTTTCCACACTTGAAGACTGGCTGACAGACAGTACCCAGATCTCAAAATGCTGAAAGGGTTCAAAGTGTCAAAAATGGTGTTTGTCTTGACAAAAAAAAAGGTATTTTAACACTGACATGGAAAAGGAATCTTTACTAAAGCAAAAATTACTTTTCTACCTCTAAGAAGACAAATCTGTCTTGAAGTTTTTACATTCAGGAGCCAAAGCCTAAAGATAGATAGGATCAAATTCTGGCTCATTTTGGGACTATTTAGAAGTAGGGAAGGCACAGGTTGGAACAAAATTGGTGAATTTGAGTCTCTGCCTATAGGAAAGAAGGGTTGAGGTTAATATTGCTCTGTAAGCCTGTAGTCTATCTCGAGGAAAAGAAGCCACCATCATGTGAACTTCTGTAACTCCCCCTTTTTTCCCCCTGTTTTCTAGAACTTGTCTTGTGACTCTCAGATTTATAAAGATGCTTCAGTGTTGCTGGTGTGGTCAGTGTTGCATGGCTAAAACTGTGCATATGAATGAGCATTGTAAAGAGTCATCTGAAGGGCATTTTATAAAAGGACATTTTGCTTCAGATCTCTGTCTCTCTAGACTTGATATTTTCAGTGACAACATATCTCCTCATAGATCTTTTACTTCTTCCATACTCCACTACCATATTTATAGGAAGAGATCATTATATACTTCATGTTTCTGAGCTGCAGCTCAGAAGTGATTCACTGACCTCATTAGAATAATGCTAATCAGAAAAGAATGTGTTCAGCCCAGTCCTTATTCCCTTGTTTCAAATCCTGTGTCCCTCTCATCTATAATTTCTTTCCCTCTGTACCACTCCACTCACAAGAATTTCTGAAACAAGTCAGAGCTGCACAGTTATTAATTCCAATATTCCTTTAGAACTGCCTACCATTCTAAAAAGCAAATATTATTTGCACAGTAATAGCTCAGCATGCAAAGCACTGAAGAATGTGTAATAGCACAGCAATGAGAGTGTAGTTGACCTAGGAGATCACTATACATCTCTTTATGAGAACTCTTTTGTACAAATGTTTTTCTTTAAAATGCCTGTGTCTTGAACTCTCCATTCAGTCATGCACCAACCCACATGTTTTCTCTTGTGTTAGAAGCAATTACTGAATCTGTGAGGGAGTAGAAATTATTCTAAGATCTTGATCCTGTGAGTCTGTAATGGCATTGCAGAGCCCAGAGCATAATGCCCTCTTTCCATGACAATGGCACCGAGTGGAGTAAAGTGTAAATAAGTTAGTGTTTCTGTTGGAGTAAAAAAGTAAGAGACTATTAAAAATGAATCTCATAAATTCATACTCAGACTATTCCTATTTTTTCAGCCAGCAATTTGCTACCTACTGATAATATCCCATCCGTCAGGGATGTTAAATGGATAGTTGAGAAATGTAAAAGTAGGATGTCTGTGAGATGGTTAATAACACAAATAGAGAAGAGATGGATTAAAATACAAATGTTCTTTCCCATTAAGTAATTGACCCGTGTTTCAAGAAACAGAAAAAGCTGCTAGCTGAGTTTTAGTCTGAAAGCACCCTTTGTCTGCAGCAATCTCTGAGGAGTGGCAAATCCTACCACGGTGTGATTAATTCCTATCACTGGTTTCAGTGACTGTTCAGATGTTCCAAGTATAGCACTTGAGATGGGGGATCCTCTTAAGTGAATCACAGAGTCATAGTTTAAAAGGTCTAGTCATTTCATCTGTTCATCTGCAAGGGTGAGCATCTTCTCAAAAGCTATTCCACCATGCAGCTGGTCTCACAACAGGACTTTCCTAATGTTCAGATTAATTTCTTTCCTGTCTGAATTTTACCGCTTACTCCAGTTAAGCCTCGGGAGAAATTTTTCCTAGTCTTGCTTGGCCAGACTTCCTGCTTGGCAAAGAATTTATTTGGCAAGACCAAAATCTGTTACTGAATGGGTTTCAGAATCTGTTGGCTTTAGGCTTTAATCTGTTACTGATTTTGGCTTCAGAAAAAAACGGTACCACCAAAATCTGAAATCCGGCAGATCTTTGCCAAAGAAAAAGAGTAGGGAGGTGGGGAAAGCACAGACAGCTCCTCTGATCTACTCTTTCTTATCTGACAGGGCACAAGCAATCTTATGGGTGACTTGTGACTAAACCCTGCAATGAGATGTGTGCTTTAGGTGAGCTCACCTCAAGGGACGAGGGACATGACTTCAGTTTACAGCAGAAGAGGGCGAAGAGCCGTTCCCAGCTGGTACTTCCACATGCTGGAATTACCGGGTATGTAAAGACACGAGTTCCTGAAAGCCATAGATCACTAGCAGAGTGTAGCTGGTCCTAGCTAGTTAGGCTTATCTGCAAGGCTAATTAGCTCATATGCAATGCCAAACAAGCGAGGCTACAATGTTTTCAGCTCTGAGGCAGGCTCAGCTGACGGCAGGCTAGAGCTGCCTTTGCTATGCAGATGTGCAAATACATGCCAAGCTGCCTACTCCCTGAAGGAAGAAGGACCTTGATTCTCACACAAGAGTGTCAAATAAAGCCATCAGCCATAGGTTCAGTTTCTTCCTCTGGCCTAGGACTTCTTTGTCGAAGCACAATGGAGCAACTTCGACGTGACTGCCTGAGAGACACCCAGGGGACCGAATGCCCACCAGCAGCTGTTGGAATGTTTATGGCAGGTAAAGGCAGCCTCAGCCTCCTCGGGCATTCAGTAAGGGCTTCTGGCTGGTGTGACCAGCAGTGTATGCTGCATTTTTACATATTTATTTCTCAGGTTTCTATGAGTGCTTCAGTTAGTTCTCTAAAGCTAGAAAGAGTGCAAAGTATCCTGGGCTTGGTAAGTTCAGCAAGGACTGGGCCATGTGAACTGCGTTTCAGATACATCTGTCTGTACAGAACTGTGTGATTAAGAAGAGAGGAAAAACTAGCTAGACTGGGATTGAAGAACCGAATTTGAATACGGGAGGAGAAGTTAAAAAGGAATCCTTAAATAGTTGAGATAAGCTTTAGTATCCTTATATCTGTATTTGAACTAGACTCTTGAACATTCATAGACTATCTCACATCTGTGCCCCTTGAGATATGCCTTGTATAATTCATCACTTAGGGAATAATATATTTGTAAGAGATCATGTTGATGCTGATGCAGATCTATCCTTCCTGGGCTAGCTAATACCAAACAGTGACTCTCCTCCTGTGTAAGGGAAAGAATCTGTGCAGGAGTGCCCTTAACACATTCCATTTTGTCTCAAGACTCTCAAATACGAGAGTCTTTTTCATTTGCTAGTATGATTCTCTTTCTGTGGAATTGTCTTAGCACAGTTCCTGCTTGCTGGGTAGTGGTGTGTGGAGTTTATTATAGTACCAGATATATCAGACTAACAGAACAGTTTTTAATTCCTTCTATTATCTCTGCCTCTTTACCCATTCCCCTAGGGAAAAGTTTCATTAAATTATTGCAACAATTATGGAAGGGTTGGTTATAGAAAACAAACCGAGGGGTGTATGAACCTCAGCTAAATCTTTATGTGTATAAACTTCTTTATCTTAATGTATCTTGCAAAAGACAGGAAGAGGGAATTTTTAGTGATGAGACTTCAGATACAATGGACAGCAGATAAACTACAGGTTCTCTTTCTAGTTCTCATATTTATTTGTGTATCACTGAATTTTCTCTCATATCATGTATCTTTGAAATCTCAGATGACTCAGACACAGATAATTTCTTGTAAATTCAGTGCAAGTTGGCTGAAACTTTAACATCTGAAGGAGCCTTAATAACTTTCCAGATCTGACTTGTTCAAAAAGCTGTTCAGACATGACCTGCTTAATTCTTCCAACACTTCAGTAAAATATTTAGACAATATAAGTAATGTTTTAGAGGTGAACTAATAACTCATAATGTATTTATTGCCAGTTGTATTCCTTAAAACTGAATGTTTGTGAACACATTGCAAATATTTTAGACATGCACTATTCTGAAGAATCTGATGAATTAATGAACAAATGTTTTTTTAATCAATGAAGCACAAATTGTTGAAAAAGGAGCATTCAGGAACCAATAGATGACCATGTCATACTGTCTAATTGAATGATTATTGTTTTTATGTACCACCACCACCGTGCAAATTTTGTAATGTACAATTGCATAAAACATTGAATTTCTTTTTTTTTTCTGTATAGCATTTTTGTCTGGCTAATATCTGTTGCTGATAGATCTTGTTAACCCCCCTAAAAGGTAACCCAAAAGGACTGCAACTGAATGCAAGCACATTTTCAAAATCATATTGACAGTAATATTTTTTCTTAAATTTAGTTATTTATTGTCACTCAATATTACTAAAGAAAAGACAAAGTAAATAAGCCAAATTTTGGCCAGAAAGAAAGGTACATTTTCAAACACAGCTGTGTTGTTCTAGGTAATTTCTCTCTAATGAAAGAAAGTTAATCCATAATTGAACTTTTACCAACTATGTAATAATAGCCCAAATGGGTGTTTATTTTTAGTTTCTAAAAGTTGGCTTTCACTGCTACTTAAGCCAAGTTTTTAAGTAGGCAATGGATGTGCATTCTAGTGTGACAATTACCCATTTCCAAGAAAAACTCATTGTCTTGTAATAGCACTCAGCTCCTCCCTTACCTATTTCTATAGCAGAAATTCAGGCACATGGAGATGTGCAAAACCAGAGTTTCTGTCTCACTAGTTTTGTGAATTCTATTTTCTGTGCCTCTGTCCGAGCCGCACACAAAACTCTTGCCTTCAGTCACCCAGAATTACCTTCTGTTGCTTGTTTACACTACAGAGAAGGGAACTTGCCTCAGAAGTCGTAGGTTTTTCTACTTGACAATTCCAACATACATTATGCAGAGCTCAGAAATAAGGCTCCAAGGTGAAAAACTGGGAGGATTTTCCTGCCTCATGCATTCTCCATCCATGGACGGGCACTTAGTGCCACCAGGACAGGAGACACCTCCTCAGGCTCCCTGTTTTCCAGTTGAGCTCAGGGAGACACCAGTTCTGGCTTTGTCTGGGTATATCCAGGTGGAAAGGATCAAATCTTTGGAAACAAGGTGCTGCTCTTGCACCAACTGATTGATTCCTGGCTGTGTTTAACCTGCAGAACTTACGGGGTTTAGGGGGAATGCTGGTTGCTGCTGATGTCTGCACATCCAGCAAGGCAGAAGGACTGCCCATTTGAGACAGAAGAT
Organism: Daphoenositta chrysoptera; assembly: GCA_013397915.1. Lineage (NCBI taxonomy): Eukaryota > Metazoa > Chordata > Aves > Passeriformes > Daphoenositta > Daphoenositta chrysoptera. The sequence goes on from VZRO01006783.1 coordinate 371,852, forward strand.
GCCACTGCTGTAGCAATTCATTCCCTAAAAACATACAGGAGGGGCAGACTGCTTTGTGTGTATTTTACCCAGTAAGTAACTCAGCATTTCAAAACCTGGCACTGCTGTGCCTGGCAGCCTCCTCACCCTGTTCATTCCATGATGTGTGCACACCTGCACCTTCCCTCCCAGAGCCACACTGGAAACAGCTGGAACCCTTGCCTCTGAAAACAAACATGCTTATTATGCTCTAAAATTAGGATGCTTTTCCTTCCACCTTTCAAAGGGATCATAAAACTGACTAACAGAGAGACTACTGAAATTTAGTAAGTTTCTATATACAGACAGGGTCTGGTTTTAGTGCTCTTTGTAACTGGAAAAGATAGGCTTAGCTGCTCATTCCCACACTGCTATGTTTAAGACACAGTCTAAATGTGGATATGTTGTATGTGGCTGTGGCAAGACTGGCACAAACGGGTCTGGTGTGAACAGAAATTGTTCCAGCTAAAATTCGGTGTTTACTTTTGTGAGATAGGAAAATATTTTATCAGTGGCTATAAATCTGATGTAACCCCTCTATCCTCTTACATTATATATATATATATATATATAGGTACAAACACACATCTATACAGGGGAAACACATAATGCAGTAAGCAGAGCTACCATAATACAGATACTAGGACTGAACTAAACACTGTTTGCAGCTGCCTGGATTCAAAATTCCTCAAAATCAGTGGAAAACCTCCCTTGACTTTGAATGGCTCTGGTTAGGTCTGTATTAGGCACAAGGGCCCCTAAGTATTTATCTATATGTAACAGTTAACAGTTTGGTTATGCAAATATGAAGTGTTTCTAGAGTTTCCTGAATGTTTGCCTTTTGTAAAGCTCACCTGCTCTTCTGGGGCTTTAAATGTTTGATTTAATAATTCCAATATGCTGCATGGAAGTGAGAGCAGGTGAGAAAGAATGGGGGCTAAGAAAAAGGAGAAATTAGTGGAGATGACAGAGAGAAGTCAAGGTAGAAGTCATGAAGCAAAATCAAAAGGAAGGAAAGGAAAGACAGTGGGGAGGAAAGAGTACATCCAGGAAATGGCTTAGTATAAGCTTTATTCACCTATTGTATAACTGCAAACAAAAGAAATGAAAGTGAGAATACAGAATGCTGAGCACAAAGAGGGCAGCTCACGCTCAGCACTCTGTATTCCCACTTTCATTTCTTTTGCTCGGGTGTATCAGCTCCAGGGACGTCGTGCACGGTGTGTGCTGGGAAGGCCAGCCAGGGGAAGGAGGGGCAGACAGGCAGAAATCACCGACAGAGAAGGTGTCTGCCCTTCTCCCCTGGGGTTCCCCTGGATTCCCCCAGCCCCGCACAGCTGCTGGTGCCTCAGTCCCTCACTAATGCGTTCTGTGGCAGAATGGGACAGCTGGTGGCCCTGCTGGGGACAGGTTTCCAGCTCCGTCTCCAACAAAAGCTCAGTTCCTGAGGGGGACAGTGGTGTTAGAGCTGTCCCTGGGGACTGGGACCGCGATTTGCTGCCTGGGCACTGCTGGGACACGAGGGTCAGCCAGGGACTGCGTGCACTGCGGAGGTGCTGGGGAGAAGAAAAACGATGGGGCCGCATGGTCTGACACAGAATTCCTTAAAGCCAGCCTGAGCCATGCCGGCTGTGAAGGTTTTTGCCCGTGTTGGATTAGTGAGTTGTTCAGGGATCTGGGGCAAACCAGTAAAACAGGCTGATGAATCCACACGGTAGGTGCCAATCTGGGTTGCTGCCTTTTTCGGGAGTAAACAACTAGGAGCCATTGTTCATCTTCCCAACTCTCTGCAGGACACAGGCTGTAAATTACATCTAGGAACAAAAGCTTGATGGGAGTAGAACCGGGCGCTCAACTTCCCAAGGGAGTGCTTTGCCCTCCAGCCAAAAGAGCAGCTTTTCTTGCTTAAACCAGCACAGGCTCTTCTTGTGCCTTCCCCTCAGCACTCTGAGCCCAAGAAAAGTGTGCAGCTCAAGATGTGCCACACTGGAGCATTTACAACCCTTGCCATTACAAAACCTGTTTTCAGGATTGATAATGCAAATTAAATCTACTCTGAAATTGAATCCAGTCTGAAACGCAGGAAACTAGATTGCAGTCTAGGGACATGGAGGAAATCTTATTAAAAATAACATATTTTATTGATATTACAGATAAGTGGGTATGAAATCCTCCCTGCTCCCCCAAATCTGATTTTCAGGCAGTCTCACAGATCACCCGTAGTCTACGCAAAATATACACAGCCATGACCAGAATTACCTAATGACATTTGTGCTTTTTATATTCACTAAGACCAGGTGCTGTTCAACTCCCTATAACAGGCTTGAAATAGTCATCAAATTATGCTCAGAAAATGATTTTTTAATTTTTTTAAAAAATAGTATTCTGCTGATAATAGAAAAAAATTAAAATTGGGAACTTTATTTTTCAGAAATTTCGGTGTTTCAGAAGAAAAATGCCAGCTGTTTTCACAGAAACGATATTCCATTCTAGCCTGCTTTCAATTTCTCTCTTTTGATAGTGAAATCAACCTTCATTGATACCTTTTTTGTTCCATCAAAAGTACAGGTTCATTCAGGTATATCCATTTTCTTGTCTGTCCACAATATAAAATCTAAATATTCATTCTCAGGAGAGGCTGCCCCACTGAGTTCAGAGAAATTTTGGTCTTTTAATTAAGCTAGGCCAGAATTTCATCCTCTATGTGAATTCTTGCCAAAAAACCATCTTTTTATATCACTGGTAAGCCATGCATGTTCCTTTTCTAGGGCTCCAACATATGAACTCCCTATTAGGATTTTTATAAAAATTAATTAGTGCTGGCTACAGTTCACATATGTGATGAAATCAAAAATGAGTTATTTTGGTGCTCCTCTACTATATTTTACCATCACAGATTCAGTATTCACTGTGTCAAAGGCAACACAGAAAAACACTCTTTTAAATGCTGGGGCTTTATCCTTATTCAGTTTTATTGTTTCATTCTCTTTTGAAAACTTAATTCATTAATCATTTTACAAATTTTTGGTGCCAGTAATTTAGCTTCTTGTTGAACAAGGAAGTAAGCAAGTTCCAGATCTCAAATATTTAACTGTACTGACAGGCTCAAAAGGATGCTCTGCTGCATTTCTTCAGCTGAAGATTCGCTTCAGAATTTTTCTGTTCCTATGTACTAAGATTTTCCCAATCTAAAGGAGAAGTTATGTATTTCTCACAAAGAAATCCCCAAAACAAAACCAAAAATCAAAACCCAAACCCAATAGTTTTTCCAGAGTTGTACATCTGCTTTGACTAAATTTTCTGGACAATTTTATGCCCTGCAGCCAGGCTAAATTTGGGCTGCTGTCTACCTGAGACCGACGTAAGCTGACCATGTTTGTGTGGGAAAGAAGGAAATATTTTTGTGTCATTTATTCGTTGGATTGCACACGTGTCCTGGGCTGACAGCTAAGCAGGCAGATGGCATGAGGAATGGCCAAACTCACGTCACATACAAACAGCTCATTAGCTATTTTTGTGATTTATCACATGAAATGACGTCATGTGATCAATTATTTTTCTTGTATAGATCTGCCTTTTTCTTTTGCATTAGGCACTAGCACCTCCATGCACCTGATCTAAATGTGTCTAATCTTAGCCCAACTTCTTAGGGCAAGAGAGTGTCTTTCCAAAGCAGAATACCACCCACCCCTGCCAAACACATGCAGAAGTACTGAAAAGACTGAGATGAATAACAAGCAGTGTTTTGGTACCTAGAAAACAACCTATTCATAATCAGGTGTCAGAAGGGCTAGAATTAGAAACTTCAGACCATGAAGAGACTAGGAATTTCCACTCCTGGTAAAATAAGACTCTGCCTCTGGCCCCAAAATGGACATTTTTCTCCCTTTATCTGTGCCAAAGAAAACGTATTTTTGTTTTTTAAATCCTATATAATTACGAATAAAGGATATTAATGGAGAAACTAATTTATGTTCATCAAAAATAAGACTCAGAGTTTCCTGAATTTTAATTAAATGTTTAATTATTGTTTCTTCCATAGGACGTGAATTTTAAAAGTAATTTAGCAGCTGAAGAAAAAGATATACTTAGTAAATTTAAAACATTCATTAACTGTCCACCAGCATTTTGAAATAAACTTTACTTATGTATTTTGATGCCAAAACATTTATAGATGTAAATGTACAGGATTTAACAGAACTATTTCTGTTTCCACTTTAGACAATAAGGTACATAGGGGATTGCTTTTTAATTGTTTTTAAAGCTGTTTCTTTAAAAAAAAATTGCATATTCACTAAAGAAAATGTGTTTTATCTGTAATATCAAAGTTGCTTACTTGTTAATAAAAAGATTCCCTGTGTTTAAAGGAGAGATTTTTCACTTTAACTTTGTCCCATCAGATATTCTAGACCTGTAGGAAAAGCCTGTTGGAGCCTGTTGCTAAAAATTTGGCTGGTTGAGGAAAGGATAGCCAGCCATCTCTAAGTCAAAAGGCAAAAAAATGGCAAAGTCCTGAAAACCTCTTTGTGTGACCTTCTTGTGCCTGTGGCTGGAGAGACCTATCTGTATTTTCCCATTGTTTGTGTTAACAGAGATTAAATTAATGAGAAAATTCTTTCAAGTGGGAAGATCGACAAAATGGCAATCTGATATAGGACTATCCATTCCAGATTTGGCACGGGAAACTGAAATCAGGGCATTTCTGGCTGTCAGTCATTGCCACGTGCTGGTTGTTAAAGGTGGGATGTGTTGGCTTGGATGACCCCTGACCACCCCCTCGTCCCACGGCACAGGAACCACTGTTACAATGCTCCAGCTCTAAGGAGAAGCCAGCGCACGGAGACACCACGGGAAATCACCGAGGCACACAGGAGACAAGCCTTGTGCTTATCTACAGAGGCCTTGAGGTTTTCACCAGGGGTTTCATGAAGAGCCAAACAAAACCACACACTGCAATGAGCATACGTCCCTCTGGAACTGACACCTTGTCTGAACCTCAAAGATCTCTGACCTTTTCATCTGGTCTCTGCTTTCTGAAACGGGAATAGGAGGAAAAATTCATTCCGTACCTCATGCCATCAATCAATACAATAAAATATCAGCCTCAGTACCACTGGCATTATGCTGGCACTGGCATTATTCACTACTCCTGTTGGAGCAGCCCGTGCAGAGAACGGGCTGTGGGAAACTGAACCACCTCGACTTACCTTCTGCATGATGTTATCCTCCAGCAATGAACAAAAACATTGCAGAAGGCTTCACTGTGCAGCAGGCATTTTACTTGCTCTTAATTGAGCTGCAAAAATAGAAGATGGTGAGATAGGAATAAATAAGCAAAATGTTTTTTTGGGAAACATCCAGGCTGTTATAGATGCTTTTCCGGGCTCCAGAAACTCTAATGCTTTGTGTTCACTTGGTTTGCAATAACGAAGAGGTTTTAAATGCAGGCAGAAAAGCTTATAACAAACAGTGCATTTCTGAGTTGAATCAGGAGAGATTACACACATTTTCCTACAAGCACAATGAGTATAACTTTTGACTGGACTTGTGTAAGAAGAGAAGGTTTAGTGGCTCTTTAAAACTCAATTGTGCCTGCTTAGTCAGTACTAGCTCTCCTTCCACTCCCCCTTCTTCTACTGCTGGGTAACTTTTGTTGCAATATGGGTGTGACTTTTGATGGAGCTTCCCCCTCCCAGTTATGTCATTACTTCAGTTCCTTTGAATCAGAATAAAAAGTGCAGCAAACTTCAGACTCATTGACTGCAGGCTTAACAAGCGTCGGGGCTTTTCTGCTTTCTGCAGCTTGCAAGGATCTTTGGATTTTGCAAAACAGTTCCAAGAAAACAATGGCCAGGTTCTCCTTATGGGCAACTTTTGGATTATGTTTGCTGAAGCTCTGTCTAACAGAAACAGGTAAGATTTTTATGAATGAAAACACGATTGTTAAGTTAATGCTTCAGACAGCAAGTGCTCTTCTGCTAGCTCTTTCTTGCATCTATAAACTTTTATTATTTTAAGTGTTATCAGAGAAGTGTTAGAAATGTAATCTCAGTTGTACTGGTCTGTACAATCACAGAAAGCTGTGTATTGCTTGTAAAGGGCAATTCCAGATCTATAAAAACTGAATTGCGGAATATTAAAGAATGAAGTTTAAACTAAGAACAGAACTACACTAGGGAATTCAGAAGGGCTCGGTAAAGCTCCGTTCGACAATGTGCCTGCTGTTACAAACGCAGCTCGCTCTCAGCTCCGTTTCGGACTGCAGCGCAAAGGGGGGCAGGGGGAAGGGGCTGAGTCCCCCCCAGCTCACAGCTGCATTCTGGAGTTACAAGAGCAGAACCAACGCTAGAACAGACTGCATTTGGGCACTGCCTTGCTGAGCAGCAGAAAAACTGCGGGGATCTCTGCTGAAATTTGGAGAGCTTTTATGCCAAGCACGCTTGCTTCTGACTTTCTAAGGTCTCTTTGGGGCTGACTGATGAGCTTTTGGAACAAAGGGGGTTAGAAGTGACAAAATTCAGTTGTTCATCAGTTGCCTTCCTGCAGCTTGGTTATTTGCTTCAAATATTTGTATTTTTAAATCTAAGGTGATATAGAGAAAAAAAAAATTGTATGTCCAAAGTGACAAAAAGCTTTTGAAATTTCACATGGGTGCAGGCTCAACCATGTTTTAGGGAAATGACCATACTTTTAACAGACTCTCACTCTGACTGCAACTGCCTCGAGGCATTTTGTGGTTAGGGATAACAGTTGTGCTTCTATATTGTTTCTGTACTCATCGGTTCCAGGAGTCTAACAAAATGCATTTTTCATGGCCATTGTCACCCAAGGGCTGTGTGTGTATAGTAAATATACATCTCACTTGCTTCAGCAGCAGGGGATACTTCTGTAATGGTCGCAGCGCTGCCAGGCTGTGAATGGGTGTGTCAGAGGGAGCAAGTTCCCAGCGCATCTGTGATAGCTGAAGCAGCCTCATTTATTTTCTTTCTTAAGTCGTGTGTCAATCGTACCAAAATGCTCTTGCTAAGATCAGGTATATGGACAAAGCCTTGAGAGAAAGGACACGGCTATTGTAGGCAAATAAGGTATGTCTGAGATGTGTTTAAATCCTTGGCTTGGTCCATGTCTGTGCGCTATATAAATATTATAACTCCTTGACGGATTTTTACTTCTATGAACTGCCTGGAGTGTCCTAGAGAGCAGGGTCTGCACTCACTCTGGGAGATGTGTTTTTACAGTGAGACAGAAAGTCCCATAATCAAGCCTCAGCATAGTTACAAAACGTATGTCAGACTTCACATATGCCCCCAGGGAAGTTTCTTTACTGGCTTAGTAAGGCATTAGATTATAGCTACAGTGTATTTCAGTTGGTATAAAGTACATTCCAGCATGACTTTGTAGTCGGTAATGATTTCAAAACAGCAGTTGGTGCTGGTGTTTTCTTTTTTTAGCCAGTGATTTTGCTGTGTATCACAGACTAATGGCTATTGCTGTTGGGAAACTCCTGAACTGGAATTTTGACTCCTTTAGTACAGAATTTTACAGAATTAAAGAGGACCTAGAATTACTCTTAATGTGATTTCAGAAGGAAAAATGAGATACGGAGAAAGCTGAAAAACTTACTCATCCTGATTTCTGCAGTGTTGTGACTATACCGTCACTGATATGTGAACAAGGTTTACTCATGGTGTCGACATGACTTGTCTAAGGAGTCTGGATTCCGAATACATCCCAAGACATCTTGGTTAATGATGTTTTTGGAGCAGATCTTCTCCAGTGAGCATTATGTATTTGTAGGAATATTTTTTCTCAAAGTTCTCCTTGATTAACACCAAGCGAATCCTAGAATTTTGACCCCCAAACTGGAGGAAACCAGAACAGAAGTAGTAGTGGTTAAGACGAAATGGAGAGAGGGAGGATGAGTCTAGCCGCGGGAGGAGGGAGCTTGGCTGTTGGCACCGGAGGGGGTGCCAGAGCCCCATTACAGGGTAAGGCTCTGAGACAGGGCTACGGGTCAGTCAAAGGAGGAGACCTGCCTGCCCCTCGGTGTACATATCTATGGTGTAAATTTGTAAATAAAGCAGCCTGAAGAAGCTCTTTGTGCCAGTTTATTTTCACTCAGTCCTTAGAGTGTGTATCTTGGCTATTTTCCCAAAGCTACAAAGTAACTAGACTTTATTAAGAGTTCACTTGAACTTTCCATCATTGTTTAGTGGAAGGGTTACGTAGCTGCCCTCCCACACACAGAGCCAACAAACCATGGCAGGGGATTGTCTTGCAGTCTTTGGAAAAATGTTTGAAGATTCTTTAGGTACTGGTGTTCACCACAATGAAGAGCCATTACCTTGAAAATAGGAAGTCAGAGAAAGGCTTAATGAGGACAGATAGCATCATACAATTGAGGAAGAACTTCTTTAAGTAAATGCTTTTAAAACCACTGGTAGCTCTAGCCAAGGTTAAACAAAATGTTCATCCATATGTGGTGTATCTTTCTTTCCAGAAGAGTTCCCATGACTTTTATAGACCTGACTTGAAGATAGTATGATTATTGCAGTTATTCATCTATCACCTAAACATGCTGGATGTTCGACTGTATCAAGAATGTGCTGGCAGTAGGAGATATCATGACATGCTGATAGACAGATAAACACCAGAGAGAATCATGAGCTCATTACTGCTAAAATACTTGTTGAAAAGATGTGATAATATTTGATAATATTAGTTCTGAATGTAGTTGACTGGTACTAAAATACGTTGCAGAGAAGCCGAGAAATAACAATGTAGAGTTCTTTTATAAAGAGAGGGTAAATCAGTCAAAGAACTTAGGAGTTTTTGACATTCCAAATGCTGTAAAAAGGCTTCTCCATCTGCTGTTGGTCTTCTTGCATCACATTTTTGTTCCAGAACTAAGGGATAAGTGTTTGAAAATACAGTCAATATGGAGGATGATAATTCTCTTTATATGATATGTATTCTGTTATTTATAAATCACTGCTTGGTTTTCTTGGTTTTGATCTTTTTTTTTTTTTTCAAGACAATACTATGTAAGAGAGCAAGGAAAGGAGTTCTGCAAAACTCTCCTCTAAAATTGGGTTGTCCAGGACCAAGGCTAAATGTACATGGTTCTCTGTGAAATATAACTTTACAGAGAGGATAACTCTGAAACAAACATGAACCCACCACAGCAATCTTGCCTACTTTGAGAACAATGCAACATTACACTGAACAATTATTGGTGTTCAAAACACATCAAGTTTTAGCATCCGCTGGCATCTGGGAGCATGCTGATTCAATTTGTCAGCATTAAACTGAATTCTTAAAATAGAGAAATGCAAACTTCCAAGTTGCTACAAAGTCAAACACATCCAGTCTATTTTGTTCTTTGCCTCTACCTGTCAGGGTTTCTGTGTGACAAACCTGGTGGTTTGGACCGTTCTCTGTGTGTTATCCACAACTGTAGGCGTGAAGCCACTTTGGTGTAGCTGCTGGTCATTTTCCAGGAGTCCATCATCTCTTAACATACAGTCATCTCTCCCTCCCAGAGAGGCAATAATAATTTCAAAGCTATCAGACACTGTAATTATCAGTGACCATTATGGGTGCTGCTAATATTAGAGGCAGAGAGGATTGTGTCAGTGCCGTGTGTTTATCAGCTTCCTCCCGGCTCAATCACAAGCCTCCCCACAGTGTCTCGGCAGTAAATATCAGTAGCAGCTGGCTGTGATTTCCCTCCCTTGCCGGAGCTGCCCCCGCCCAAGGGACGGCACAGCAGCTCATCATACCAATGAGTTTGCAGGCAGCAATGTGAAGTGGCAGCTGAGAAGAACAGGGGTTTTCCTTGGAGAATCTTTCCAGTCAGACAGAAAGTTCAGCTAATTGCAATTTAAAGTTCAAACCTCCGTGACTGTTTCCTGCCTAACGAATTCTACAGTCATTTTTTGAGTCTGTGTTTTCAATTAAGAACATAATTGAACTTTCTTTTGTAAGCAATGGCTTTGGGACTTTCCAGTTCCTTTACATGACAACACTGGCAACTTTATATAATGCAGCAATCTTATTTTGGTACAATAACCTTCAATTCTCAGATTGTGAAACATTAGAAAAAACACCCAAAACAATACAAAAACCCAAAACAAACAGGAGGAGTTGAAGAATAATCTACAGTTTTAGCAGTTAAAAACATGAAAGCACAAGCAGGGTATGCTAATTCAAAGTAAAAATCACAAAGAAGACCTGAATTCTACTTACATTTGGAGTTTGAAAAATACATTGCTTCACTTTTTTTTTTTCTCTTTTCTGTTGATGACTGATGCAGCATAGTAGCTGGAAGCTCTAAGAGACTGTGTTGTGTCTAAAAAAAAACAAAAAAAAAAAAACCAGGAAAAAAAAGCCAGACATGCAGCAGCTGTGTTAAAACTTCCATCTCTTTCTGCTAATGAAACTGTTCCAAAAGCATGAAGAGAGAGTTATAAAAGAGTTTGCCAGGGTACATACTGACAGCTGCCTAGGAAAAGGGCATTAGCCTGCAATCCTCGACTTCACAATTAATGTCTGTTTTACTAAATACCTGCTTTCGTAAATAAGATGCTGCCTCTGACAGAACGTATAATAGTAAAAAACAAACTGCCATGGCATAGCTTTTGTTAATTATGTATGTCTCACAGTGACAGCTTGTTAGCAAAACAGGTTCTCAGAAGTACATTTCCCTAGGGGGCTTTTTTATTGTTATTTTTGTTAATGCATAGGTGTCTGTAAAGAAGCAGGGTGTGGTGTGTGTGGGTAGCTGTAATGAGCAGTTTCTTGCAGGTTTCCCATACAGAAGTGAGAGGTTAACTGAAGCTCAGTGGATGTTCTGTGGGCACCCACACCCCTGTGAGCAGATGTAAGCGAGTGCCCGGGCAGCAAGCAAGCTGCTGGCCAAACTGGGGTCTAAAATTCGAGCAGCAGCCTTAAGCTGGCAGCCTCTCAGAGAGAACACAGCTTGCCACCAGGGAGGCGTATCAGCAAGGGATTGGGATCCTGCGTGCCAGGGCAGCACGGCTGCGGCTGTTTGCAGAGCCCACATGCCCACTCAAAACAGACTAAACAGGCTGGAATATGCTCTTCCTGCAGCATGTAAATCCAATAATTCAGCACTGCTGTAGGGGTGGTGGTGATGGGAATGATTTACCTACTCTTTGCCATCGGCCAACAAGGTGGAGTGTCCCTATCACAGAATGAGGGACGAGGGGGTGACACAATATGTCACTGCTGAGGACAGCCAGGTCTTCCCAGCTCCATCCCGGTGCTCTGGATAAAGCTTCTGCACAAGGAATATGGAATAGTTATCCAGGCAGGTTCAAGGGAAAGTAGTATTTGCCAATTATAAAGAAACATGATTCATTAATAATGAAGACACTGAGGGTGCGGCCTGAACGCATCTTTCACTCACTTCCTTATTTTTCCTCCTCCTGCTTGATTAGGTGTCCTTCATTATTTACATATCCTTTCCCTTTTGCATCATGTATACAGGTGCGTAAGTGTAGAAAAAAGAGCTTCTTTCACTAATGAGTCTTCATATTTATAAATGTAGGGGTTTGTTCTCTGTTCCTATGTGTTGTTTATGCATAAATTTGACATATAGGAACACTTAGATCATGGAAGTGAAATAATACATATTTTGTTTAAATCAAGTTGCCAGCAGCAGTACTGTAAAAATCAGATAAAACTTTATTGCTCTGACAATTTTGTCCTGTTTACTTGTGTGTTTGCCATCTATATAGATAGTGAGGACCGGCAGCTGTTTTCAGTTCAATAGCAATTGTTTCCTGTTAGACAACAGCAAATGCAAACTAGAGCTTCCTTAAAGAGTTCTTATTCCATGCTTATCTTTTTATGATTAGGGATGTTTGAAGTAGTTTGCCAACTGAGAACTGACTTATATCTTTTGCCCTGCTATCACACTTAACACTTCTTTAGGTTCAACAACTTTAATATTTATTTAATAATTAACTGAAGAATGGTGTCTTAAATTTAGTCGAGTTTTGCTCCTGTTTGAACCAATACTTCCTAGTGATAAATATCTACTGTCTTATTGAGATTTTGGAGGTATTTGTACTTAAAGCTTGATGCTCTGGGAAAGGCTGTAGGGTTGGAGTGTCCAGTGACTTTGGAAGATTGGTATTAGCTAAATACCACTCTTCCACTGCATTAGTCAGAGTAACTTTGTCTTCTTGTGAGGAGCAAAATCTCTCCTAGCACAGAAAATAAAAGTGTCCTTCTTGAGATTGCGTATTGACCTCTAAACTTTTAAACTCCTCTTTTCCAGAATGTAACAAAATCACTTTATAGCCTACTGAGAAGAGCTACTTGGTGGTTCCAGTTCATCACTGAGTGGGCACAGCTAAGGTTTTAGACAAGCACTTATCCCATTAATTCTTGTATTAAGAGTAGTAACTGGCAGACATTTTGAGCATGTGAGACACATTCCCATGGTGACTGCCGAGGGAGAAGTTTCTTTCCTGCTTTTGTGGCTTGCCTCAGTAAAACCCTGGATCCATTTACTCCCTGTTGTGGTATAAAATGTTGCAGAGCTCTTCTAAGAGTGTCTATGATGATTTTTGTGTCTTGTGACATTTCTACAAGATCAGTTCTATTCATTCCTTCTTTTTTTTTCTTCTCCTTTTATTCTTATGGCTTAATTTCCTGGCTGCTTTTTGGGTGGGAAAAGATTACCGTAGTTTTGCTTTATTTTCTCAACATATTTTTGACCTGCCAAGTCTCACACATCATCTAGTAGTGATATTGTTTGTGCTCACACTGAACAGAGCACAGCATTAACTGTTTTTTTAAAACTGTGAAGTAGGGGCAACTTTAGAGCATCATGGAAGGGTAAGATCAGTACAGTTTCATGGGTGATTTCTTAGAGCATCTCTAGGCGTGCACACTAGGCAGCATTTTCTGGCTCTGTGGGTTCATGTGGATTAGAAAAAGCCCAACTACCCAGTTTTCCAGGAAGAGACATATCCTGTGATCCTGGTCATTGTAAGACCAATGACAAAATCTGAATTTGTTTTCTGATAATGCTTCGATGAGAATTTATTTCAATTCAGATAGTACATATAACAAGTAGTTTGTGTTTCTTTCTGGTGCTGGAGATAGTTTTTCTTCTTTTATATTTCTTAAGAACTCCTATTACTTATTTATATGCCAGTAGGGACCAGACCTATCGTAAATTAGTGCAGCATAAACAATATGTTGCATAAAGAACAGTGCAAGACTGGTAAGATGTTGCAACAGTGCCCTTAAAGATCAGTAGAATTTCTATCCAAAATTGTGGTTTTGCAAATTAATAAACTCTTGAATAATTTCTTTTGCTGAGCAAAAGAGGAGAAATTAAAAGAAAGCTCTCTCTGCCTGACTAGGCTGCCCTTCAAAATAAAATATAAACAATGTTATTTTCTTCAATTGCTTCTGTGTTGTCACAAACCCGTTAAAAAAATACAGCATAGCCACAGCACTGAAAGTCTTGGGTCCAGTAAGGTTTATATCCATGAATACCTTCAAAAGTATTTATTGATAACATTTACTTGATTCACATCCATGTCTTCAAAGCTCAAGGTGGGTGTTAGTAACAAAAACAAGTGATATCTCCTCGATATATTCTATAGTACCTTAAACATTCAAGCATTTCAACACCAGCATGTCTGAGATGTATTCCTTCTGTTTGTCAGCTGCTGGATTCTTCTGACTATTGTAGAAGAACTTGAATCCTTGAAACAAATTTGACATCTTAGGCTTTCTCAGTGTATCACTTCAGAAATAGTTGGTGTCTCTGTTGAAATTTTTGGTTTGTTGGTTTTTTTTTTTTTACATTGCACAGAGTTCACATGGATGTTACAACATTTGGTCAACAAGGAGTTACCTTATCTGGTGGATTTCATCAACACATTCAGCAGAGCTGGAGTAAGGCTGAATGTATTTAAATTACCCTGGAACTTAAAGTTTGAAGTCTAGATACAGTAGTTTTTAACAGAGAAAGAATATTCCCAACTAGTGAGAAAGAAGTGAACTGACAACCATGCTGCTAGCAGAAAATAATGATTAGTGATTTTTGTAGCCCATGGGAAGTCAGTGTTTTTATCCCCACCTCACAGGTAGGACAACAGAGAGAAAACAATGTAGCTGTAAATAGAACATCATCTCCAAAGTCCCAGCCTCTTGTCCCATCAACAAGATTAGTGCCTCTTTTGCTTCAGTTCCAGAAGACAGGTGTGAGTTCACATACAGGGCTATTTCAGCTGAAAGAAGCATTATGATTAATCTTAAGAAAAATGTTCTTGTGCAAATATTATTCTGCTGGATGGGAAGTGAACAAGTGCACAGAGGACCAGAGCATTCTGTGAAAACTGTTACCATAAAAACAGGAAACTCTCTTCAGTTACTGTTTGGCAATCCATCACTGAGTCTGGCTGTGCAATCCTTCCTTCAGCTGAACAGTCCGTGTGAGAAAATTCTCCTTATGAGTAAGAGTAAGGATTTTCCTAATGTTTGAAACACCCACAGAACCTCTTTTTTGCAGACCTACACCGGATTTCTTAACAGTATCAGTCTTCTTGTCTGACTTTGTTACTCATAGTGCTCAGGTCATGCCATTTTATCAACACAGTCACAATCATACTACTGTTGACTCACAGCAATTGCAAGGCAATGTATTAACACCTTTTTTCCACCCCTGATGTGATACAAATATATCCACAGTGATAGTCATGGCAACATAACTAACTGGAACTTGTCTTTTGCTTTTCAACTTACTGGTTTGATATCTTGAATTGATTTCCCTATTGGGAAGTAGCCCAATATCTCCCACCCTTCCGGAGAAAGTAGTTTTATGAGTCAGGTGAATTAGCAGTTTGTTATAGCAAGGTGTGTCTAAGACATGTTCTTAGACTGTTCAAGGAAGACAGTAGGATCCATGAACAATGATTGGTAGCCCATCACCTGGAAAAGTGGTTTCTCACTGCGTCAGTGACTTTTGCTGTTTCTGAGACATCACAGAATCACAGGATGGCTTGGGTTGGGAGGGACCTTAAAGACCATCTTGTTCCAACCCCCTGCCATGGGCTGAGATGCCACCCTCTAAATGAGGTTGCTTAGGGCTCCATCTAAACTGGTCTTGAACACTCACAGGGGTGGATCTTCTTTGGGCAACCTATTCCAGTGCCTCCCACCCTCACAGTAAAGAACTTGTTTGTAACATCTAACCTAAATCTTTTCTCTTTTAGTTTAAAACTGTCCCCCCTTGTCCTATCACTATCTGCCTGTGTAAAAAAATCTCCCTCTTTAAAAAAACCCCTTTAAGTACTGCAAGGCTGCCATGAGGCCTCCTTGGTGCCTTCTCTTTTCTGGGTTGAAGAACCTCAGCTCTCTCAGCCTCTCTTTGTAGGACAGGTGCTCCAGCCCTCCAGTCATTTCTAGATTTCTAGAATATATGAGCATCACAACAGAATCATTGGCTGCACAATGATTCCAACACTTTTGGGAAAGAGTGATGCTTCACTATTTGAGACTGATTGCATGTAAGCAATAGTGCATTGCCTTTACATATCTCCATTGCCTAAATATATGTAGCATTTAATACAGTATTTGAAATCACAGAATATGAAGGCCACACTGCCAGTGCCCCTTTCCTATTCTTCCCTCAAGCAAGAGAATCTTCACTGCCTCTCATAAATTGTCAAGTTTAAATAAACTTTTTTTTTTTAATAGGAAAAATATCATTATTCCCACCATATTTGTGATAGCAACAGCCTTGTGTATGTACTAATGTTTATTGCAAACTCTAGTTATTAAATATGCCTTTTTAATAAACCAGTACCAGAAGATTAATAACTGAGATTGTAAGAATTAATAAAGAAATTTAACTGCACATGTAGCTTAGTGTATTAATAACCTGCATACATCTTAGGAAAGTTACTTGCTACTCAGCATTTTCATTACAAATCTCAAGATTCTTGAAACCCTAGTATATGGATGGATAGAGTTGCTCAGGGTCCAGAAAACTGAAATATTTTGCCACCAAAAATTCCAGGAGAGGTTGCCTGCTGGCCTAGGCAATCTGGTTACAGGCTGTGGCATACCTGCCCTTCTTATATTAGGGAAAAACCTAAGGCAGTGCTGGACGTGACGATATTCTCTTCCATCATCAGAAGCTTGCATAAGAACTTTCCCTTTGACTTCTATAAATCATGTCCTACCTTGTGAGGGATATTCTTAGCAGCCTTCCTCTTTTTGGTATGTCTACCAGAGTAATGTTATCTTTGTTTTAACTGGCTGGCTTTCAGAGCTTTTGAAAAGATTCCTGAGGTTCCTTTCTGTAAGGACCTTTGGGCTCCAGGCTGGGGATCTGTCTGTTGAGCCACTCTGTTTGTCAACTGCTTTTATCCAAAATAACTAAATTAGTCAAACATTGAAAATCAGACTCCAGCTGTTATTCTCCAGCTTTGGTGTGTTTCTTCACCTGGCTTGCATGGAACTGGTCCCAACTGATTCTCCTCACAGCCCTGGTTGCTCAGCCTTTGGGGTTGACTGCTCACTGCACAGCCTGGAGCTCTCCTCATATCGGCAATGATGATTATGTTTTCATCATTTCGAGGGGGGCATATCAGATAACTAATTGCAGACTATGATATCACTGCCTGCAATTTTTCCCCCGAGGTGCTACGCAGCTGTACCACGTTCTGTGGA
Organism: Daphoenositta chrysoptera; assembly: GCA_013397915.1. Taxonomy (NCBI): domain Eukaryota; kingdom Metazoa; phylum Chordata; class Aves; order Passeriformes; genus Daphoenositta; species Daphoenositta chrysoptera. The sequence goes on from VZRO01006783.1 coordinate 388,595, forward strand.
GTCGGAAAACTTTCAGCTCCCTATTGGGTGAGACTGTTACAAAAAGACTAATATTAATGTCAGCAGCAAGGAGGTTTATCATAAGTGATGACACAGTATAGGCTTACTCAGGATGTTTACCAGAGCAACAGTTGCCAGGCAGATAAAGTGTGATTGGAAGATGCATTAGCAGATTCTTTTCTTCCTACAGCAGCTGCTGAGGACTGAAGCATATTTCTTGTACTTACTTGCATTTTGAGTGACTCTGTGAATTCTTGATTTATTAATAGCACTATCCCCACACCCATTGTTTTGAAGCAGTAGCCAGGAGAGCTGGCTCAGTTAAGAGACTGGAGATTTTTGTCCATCAGTAAACAGATGCTTTGATGATCAGTAGGCAGATTCATTAGGATCAACAATTTAGAAGAAAGTCAGTAGCTTGATCTTTGTCCCTCATCCCACTTCCAGTGTGCACTTCCAGGAGTAATACAGAAATGCAAGGAATACTTGCTAATTTTTGTTGGAGAAAGGAGAACCTCCTAGTGCAGTGCATCCTCTGTGGCCTCTGTGCATACATCTCTTTTTCACTGCAGAGATCTACGTCAGCCCAGTTGGACCTCAAGGTTAGCATGGCTATCTCATGACTTTTCAGGCAGTTAGCAGCACTCAGGACAGTGAGAAAGCTACACTCTTATTTGCTTTTTCAGACTGAATTACTAGGTACCCAAATATAAGTGGGTAGTAGGCACAGCTTAGGCACAACTTCAAAGAAAGTTCTGACTCTACCTTTGGATCTGTGGAGAGTCATCTTCACTTTCTTGTCACCACACCCAAGTAGTAAGAATACGTTGTCTCTATTTATAGCAGGAGCTCCTTGCAAACATGCAGGTAAATCCCTTTTAAAGTGTTTTCCTGGATGTTACTGTCTTTAAAAAGCCTGGTATGCAGAGAATTTTTTTCCCACTGAGTATCAGCTATGTATTAGGGATATAATTATGTGGGGTTTTTCTCTCCCATTAAAATTTTCAAGGCTTAGAACATTTTTCTATTCCAAACTGAAATGAAAATATAACATTTAAAAAAATCCCTGAGGGAAACTTTGGTCTGGGTTCCTTAAACCATCTACATGTATTGCAGCAATGTAAACATTTAAACCTAGCTTTCTTAAATGATTTTATTTTATTTTGTGCAAACTAATTATTTTAATTTCAGAATTAAAGGCAGTTTCAAACTGAAAAACAAGCCCCTTATTTTGCTTTATTTAAGTATCCACAAGGGATACTTTGAAAACCAAAATATGGTTTATTGCCACTAAATCTGGAAATGTATTTCCTATAAATCATTGTAGGTTTCACAACTTGGCAATACTCCAATTAAAGTATTTCATCGGACAACTCCCAAGAATCTGTAAAGACTTACTTTCACTGTCTCTATTTGAAAAAGCCTTGCTTATGGTGTAGGTGGTCTATTTCTAGATTTTTCTCTGCTTTCTTTAGAGAATGGTGGTTAGCAGAACAAGAATATCATAACTGGGAGAACACAAAACCAGCCACACTTAATGATTATATATGTGACTCGATCCTTGGCGCTTTTGTCTTGGGATGGTAAAGGACTGCTTGCTTCGTTCACGTGGATTGTGCTTGGATTTGACTTCTGAATTTTGATCAGTGTGTAGTCATCCCAGTTTTGAGTCCTATTTTCCCAGCACAGTTTTCCTTTCCTCATCAAGCCCCGAGGGATTCGAGTATAGGTGTGTTTTAATGATGTCGACACGTGTCTATTAGTGACTGTGGCTGGGATTAATGAATCATTTTACATAACCTAGCAAACAGCTATCCAGTGGTTTTCATCACTGACTTGGGCTTTAGTCCAACTTCTGACATAAAGGTAGAAGCCTCTGTATCCTGTTACAGTTGCCTGGGCTGCAAGTTGATTGAGTGAAGTTTTTTACTAAGAGACCATAAAAAAAAGGTGGAATACTCAGCAAATAATGCCTTCCAGGCCCATGTGTGTTGTAGTGTATTAGGTAATCACTGAATGATATTTTTTTGTACGTTTAAGTTCTCGCAGATGTCAAAGTGGCAGTAATCAGGCTAACTTAATATATACATTGACAAAATGTTTTGGATCCTGAAATGTTTCATGAATCCATTCCATATGAAATTTTGTATTCAGAGGCCATTTCCTTGAGTCAGAAGTAAAATATGCATTCTTATTAAGCCATGAACTAGTTTTCTTGAGAAACAAGTGAAAAATCAAGGAGAATTAGAGATAGGTCTGAACTGAGAGACAAGATCTGGACTGTCCAGACCTCCTCAGATTCTAGGACTCATATGGCCCAATTTATAGGTTTGCCTGGAGGGAAGTTGTAGTTGCTACGATTTTCTTTTAAATGTATTTTAATCTGTTTCCAATATGTTACTTTTTGCTACTTCATTACTAGCATGCATTTAAAGCAGGTGATAATATTCAAAATGTAGGTATCAGTGCTAAACTGGTGATTGTTCCTGTTCAGAAGTGTCAGTACAAGATTCAATAACCTGTTATTATAAGGAAACATTTACCCATGTATATCGGCCTAGAGCTAGTTTAATAAATTTAGAACTAAGTTCTTACAGTAAATGTAAATCCTATATTCTATTAAAACAAAGAGAATGAAAACTACATGCACTGTCAAACCTCTAGTTCTGTCCCTGTTGTCAGCCCCAGTTTAGCACATCCTGGTGACCTATCAATCATCTTGAACCGCAAACTGAAAAGGAAAATCCCCACGAAAACATCCCCCTGCCGTTTCCTGGTTGCCATGCAATTCAGCGTGCGGTTTTACCAAGAACTCTGTTAGCACGTACAAGTCTAACACACGCTTTCGTTCAAGTGGGCAGGGTGTTTGCAAATCCTCCACTTTGATGTATCTCTGCAGTTGCTAAAAGTACTGTTTTGGTTTTTTCTTTTCTCAAATAAAAGACAGCATCCACTTTGAGAATGAAACCCCCAGGTGGTGTCTCGAAAACAATGAAAAGCAGGGAGTAGTGCATGAGGCATCCATACAGTACACCAAAAATCTTCATGGAAAATCAATTCCAATGGGAAGAGTTAGTGTGAGTCAGTGTTACTCATTATACATACGGGTTGCAGAATCAGGGTGGAAATGGAAATTGCACCTGGTTTCTTACAGTGACAGTTTCTAACAAGTCTCTCGTATTAATTATCAGGGTGTAACTCAACTTCCCTGACAGGAAAATGCTCTTTAGTCTGTGTGAGGCGATTCTATCCCACCAGTGGGCTCTAACTAGCAAATTGTCTGGGGAACTGATTTTGGCTGACAAGTGTTAATTGAACCTGGTTTAGATATGTGAATGGCGATAGCAGAGAAAGGGTTTGCATGCAGCTGCTTGAGAGAGGGCACCAGAAATCCCAGGAAAGATGGGGAGAAATGGCCTGTGTGGAAGTTTATGTTTTCCATGCTCATAAAACTCAGCACAGACTTAGGAACGTTCCATGGCTTTGGTTTGTGTCACCCAATCTCGTAGTCTGGATGAGATTAATGCTTATGACAATTCAGACATATTTCGTACTGTTTGCCTTCTTAAAGGGCTATTATTAAACAGCTGTAGCAGATCATATGAATGAAAGGAGAAAGGAAAGATTTTGGCCTGTCAGGCCCAAAGCCAGACAGCTCTAACAGGGGGAAGGAGGAAAGGTTTGCGTGCTGTTGGTGATTTCACTGTGAGTCCACTCTGAGTCAGCGCCTCTGATACTTCAAAAATGTTAAAAGGATCAGCAATAGTTTGTCACAGAGAATGAGTTTTGCATTGTCTCTTGGAACAGAATAAAAATCCATCTTTTGCATAACTGTGTTAAAGCCAGTTAACTAACATCAACATAAAATTAATGGATTTGACCTTCCTGCCCTATGGGAAAAGGTGAAATATGTGTTTTGATTTAAATTTGACAGCTATGTTTCTTCCTTAACTCAAAATTACTCTATAAGCCTCATCATGGAAAAAAAAAAAAAAATGAAGATACTAATTTAGTTTAGATCCCATCATGTGTGATCAGACTTTTTTTCATTAATTCAGTTAAGGGTCCCCATTAATGCGTGGACATTAAAATCCAAGACTGTAAAATAAAAATGCTGTGTTCTGTGACAGCTCTGGGTTTGTATTTCGTCATTTTTAAAATGTGGTAATTACTGAATTCAAAGAGTAGATGCTGAATTTACACAGTTTGCTTAGACTGTGAAATACCATGTGAGTTTTGGGCACGGCTTTGGTCCTTTTTCCGTGCTCAGTTCTTCATGAACGGAGTGTCTCTGCTACAGCAGTGTTACACTTGGAATAGCAGGCGTAGAAGATACCATCAAAGCAAAAAAAAAGATGCCGTCTCAGCATTACTTTAGGGCACAGTGCCAACGAATTGGATGGCCCCAAACCCGGTTTTGAGAACTGGATTGCCACATTTTGGCCTGGGGTTTCCTGGACAGCCGCGTGGTCTGTGTTACACGAGCAAGGCTTCGCTGGGAGCTGTGGCTGTGCCCCCGCGTGTGCGCGCAGGGCAGCGGTGCAGGGCAGCGGTGCAGGGCTGCGGTGCAGGGCAGCGGTGCAGCACACCCGCAGCGCTCCCGGACCTCCCAGCAGCGGGCACGGGGTGCTGGGGCCGGGCACCTCCGAGCAGAGTGTACGTGTGTAGGCATGTGTGCTACACACAGCTCCATTAAGCCTCTTTCTGTAAATAAGCCTACTTTTTAAACAGCAGAAGTCTAAGTAATTGAATCTCCAAGTGGAATTCTGACTGAATCTCAGAGTGGTAATAGAGCATAAATTTTTTAGTGTTTAAAACCAGGAATGGGCTGAGGTTTGATGACAGCTAAATCGACTTACTCTAAACAAAAGTGAACGTCACTTCATAATTCAGTGCATCTAGGATTAACTGTGGTCAAGTGGAACCCAAAGCAAGTGTATGTGGTATCTGCTTTCACAGCAAAAGCTTTTCAGAAATCAGCCTAAAGTTATCAGAAAAGATGTTGATGCTCCAAGAAAATTTAGCACCAAAATCACTGAGCTTGTTACTTTAATTTCATTATCTGATGCCTGTATTTAACGTTAAGTGTTGGGCTTCACAGAGTATGTTTTAGGAAGAGAGGATCAAGAAGGGAAAACTCAAGAGAAGCCTTTTTCTTGTCTAAGTAATTTCAGCTTAATACGGCTACTGACTGGACAACTTCCAAGACAATGCCAGCCTTTGAATGTGAAATATTTGGAGCCAAAGTAGAAGTCACTGGCATGGCAGCTGTGAGAGCAGCTCCATCCCATAGCAGTAGTCAAGGAGTGGCAGAAGAGCCATATGTTTTTTAATAACGTATGATAATAAAAATTTTTAAAATATTAGGAACTGTAGTCAGCAAGACTGTTAAACAGGTCTGAAATACAAATTGATTTTGTCTAAATTTAATGTTTTTGTCAGCCAAAATACTGGGGAAGGAGGAATGGTGGGAGAACAGGTATTTCTTCCATTCTTTTTGTGGAAAGGGTATCCAAGTAACCATAATGGTTAAATCTGTTGCCTATGGTAAAAGTATTCAGGAGTGGATATGCAGCTTTTGAGCTCCTTTGGACAAGCAAGCATCAATACTACTGGGCTCCTACCTATACTCTGAATAATGATTGTCCTCTCAGCCATCACACAGTCTGGATCTAATCTGGTGTTTTATCTCCTTGAGTGTTTCCTGTCAGCTATGGGAAAGGAATGTTCCTTGCAGTTTACACTGAGTAGATAACCTGTACACAGAATAACATCCATTTATCAATGGACAAAAGGAATTGACTACTATCATTTGCTTTCACATCTATGCTATAGAACAAAACAGACTTTGAAGCAAAAATTACATTAGGAAAGTTGCTCATTTTTTATATGGAATGTGTCAACGCAAATGTGCATGAATTGCATTTCGTTTCTTTTACTAAAACAGTTATTATATGTCATTTTTTTTCAAATAGACAGTACAGACACACTCTTTTAAAAGTCTCTTCCCTTTGAAGAAGACTGGTCTATTTTTCCCTTTCTTGCACATGGAACTTCCATTAAAATTAAGATAAAAATGAGTCATGCTCCTCTTTGCACTGGAAATAATAGCTACTCCTATGAAGCGTGCTTTGCAGTTGTCATTCTAGTCTGGAATTGCAACTGCTTTTTTTCTCCTGAGGAAAAGGTGGGGCAGAAATAAAATTAATTCACATTGCTTTGAAGTGTTTGTCCTGTTATTTCCCCATTTTTCTCTTTGCATATGATTATTCTTATTTGTATTGATATTAATATTATTCTTATTATTAACTCTTTCTTCTGCTCATTAAGTGTTAATGGTGCATTAAAAGTGCTAGATACCTCACAAAAACATGTTGTATTGCTATTTTTGGGAAGGCTGGAGATTTGGCTCATTCCTCAGCCCAAAGAGGGGAAGTATGAAAAGGTGATTGAAAGTGGTAGTGCTTTTTCTGGATGAATTGATAGCTATTACTTGTTGCTGGTTTGCTTTGACAGCATTATACTTGAAAATAAATGATTTCCAGGTCTTCAGTGAAGCATTAGGTATAAATTTTTAACTTTTTTTTTTTTTTTTCCCTTTGATAACAGAATTCAATGTAAGCTGCAGGTACGGAGGAGTTTTTCATGTTGAAAAAAATGGTCGCTACAGTCTCACACGATCTGAAGCAGTTGAACTCTGCAGAGCTCTCAACAGTAGCTTGGCAACATTAGAGCAGCTGAAGAAAGCTCATAAGCTTGGATTTGAAACTTGCAGGTAAACAAATTCTTGAAAACATAGTATACCATGACACTGCTAGTGTAATAATTACATTTGACTTACTGTAGCTCTTAAGATCAATTAATAAGTTATATTCTGTAATGAACAAAACATCTTTGGGCATGTGTATGTTTGCTGGGTCCAATAATAAATAAGTCCTTGATGTCCCAGTTTTTACCTTTAATCTTTAAAAAAAATTCATAACCTGTCACAGATAAAATCTAAAGATAACAAAAGATTGACAGGATAATAAATTAATTAGGAAGATGTCCAGATGATACTGTGTCACTGAATAGTTGGTAAGATAAGTCTGTGAAAAGTAAGGACCTCGCGTGAGGTCATAGACTGAGGATGGTGTATGCAGTAAATGGAACTCAGTCTTGCCAAGGAACAGTGAAAAGCAGCAAGTGGTACTGTGAGGGACGAACTCTTGACATCCCAGTGAAAAAATGGCCACAGTATTAGTCCATTCTTGTAATCTGTGAATGGAGATGTTTCAGAAGACAGCTATAGTAGTTATTAAAAAACCCAAAACCACGTTGTCAAGTGATCTAGTTACCTGCTGTAATTAATGATGGATAGGGCAACAAATGTGGATAATACAGACTCTCCAGTTTCTCAAAAAATAACTAGCCCAAGAGACTAGAAGATACAGAAAACTTAAAAATCAGAAAAATCAAGTGAATACTAATATAAAAAAACATGAGGCTGAACAATCCCAATTCCCTCACAGCAGAGGTGCTTCATCCCTCTCATCATCTTCATGACCCTCCTCTGGACTGGCTCCAGAAAATTCTTAGAGGATTCTTCTGTGAGAAGGGGAAATGTAATTTAAAATTGTACCACATAAAAACTAGAAACAGTTCTTTACTCTGAGGGGAAAGTCCTCTTTAAAAAAGTAGGCATGTTCTTTTTCTGACATTAGCATGTTCTTTTTCTGACATTAGTACATGAACATACACAGCTTTCTGAATTGTCCAGCACTACACAATATTTAGAGATCAAATCCTAAATAATGCCTAGGGGTAGAGATTTCTATGCCACCAGTTATGAGTATTCTAAAATATGGAAAGTATTTTCTAAAGCTAAAATACAAAGGTAATTGAAAGAATAAGAGGGATATTTTTTTTTTCCCAGAAGAAAGCTGTAATTTTTTGTTAATGCTACAATTTTCCCTAATTCACAATTTACCAGAGGACCAATTTGGACATGTCAGCTGTGCGGATAGGATATATTCTTCCCTTCCTTCCTCCCCCCCCAACCTATTACTTTCATTTGTTGATCCTGTGCTAGAAGTAGTCCTTGTCAGTAAACCTTAGCTCTTATTAATCTGGAGGAGGAGAGGGGAAAATATGCTGCATATAACCATCAAAATGCATATGAATAAGATGAATCAACAGAACATAACACAAGTAGGTCAATAATGGTTTGTAAAGTGTCAGCATTGTAAGCTCAGTTGGGAGTGTGAGTAAAGTAATTTATAATTCCACCTACAAGAGAGTTTCAGAATTGCAAGTATACCTGCACATTAGACATGAAACTGGAATGATGTTCATAGATAAAAAACTGCAAAGCTTTGACATTTACTCCTCCCTGACAAATTGTACCTCTCAAGAAGTGAAACAAAAACCAAGCCTAACCCTAGTTCTTGTTACCATTCTATCACATTTCCAGTTAAATACATTGGAATCAATCAGGTGTAACAGGATTGCAAAATAGTAATAATGTATTGTACATTCTGTAACCACAGTCTTCACTGAATTATGTGAGCTCTGTGCACAATAATCACATTGTTCAACTGAAAGATACAGTAAGAATTTGTGGATGAATGAGTCTTGGATCTGAATATTTTACTAGGCTGTCAGTTTTTGCAGAAAATGATGTGTTTTGCAATCATTCTTTAAACTTGCTCAGGTACCATAAGTTGAGCCCTCAGCGTTTCTGAATGAAGTGTCACTGAGCAGTGTCTTATGTCAAAGCAATGAAAATGTGAATTGCTAAAGAATGGGAATTGCTAAAGAATGGGAACTCACACTGAACAAAAAGTGCGCTCTCCCCCCTCACTTTCACTCCCGTGCTCTGATCACCCTAGGGAACCAATCACCCTAGGTGGTGAGATGCTTATTTAGTTTAGATGGGTTTAGCTCTAGAAATTAAACATAAAATGATGTTGAGTGATGGGAGACTGATGTGAGAACAGAACACCCAAATGAACAAGGAACAAAAAAGTAACAAAACAGTATGAATAAATGCATGCACTTTAAAAAAATAATGGCTTATTTATAGATTCTTGATGCTTGGGGTGATATCTGCTATAGTAAGTAATATGATTTGTTTCCCTCTGTTCTTCACAGGTATGGTTTTGTGGTGGGGCACGTTGTTATCCCACGGATCAACCCCTATCCTCTGTGTGCAGCAAATACCACTGGCATTTACAAACTTTCAGCAAATACAACTGGTCGGTACGATGCATACTGTTACAATGCGTCAGGTGAGGAGATGATGTTCTCATGTATTTTAGAAACAGATTAACTAAAAATAACATATGTAATCTCCTATCTAAGGTACTGGAGTGAGGGCTTATATAATAAACATAACCTGGTTTTCAGCTGAGAAGAAATACATTTTATCAGCCTCTAGATGTGTATCTGTCATGTCAGCAACCATCATTTTGTTATCAGTGTGTTATAAACTATATCATTTTTCTGGTCTTGGGACAGTTAGCAGCTTCAGAACAGTTCATTATAATGGCTTAGTGAAGTGAACCACTGCAGCAGTGAATCTGAAAGACGTAAGTGTTGTCAGGCATGGCACTCAGCTCTTCTATTCATGCAGACATGAGCTTTACAGCCAAGAGTGATTTTTTGTGTTTAAGGAATACCAGGAATGGCTGCCATCTGCAGCAGCTCCAAGGCCTGCGATGGCCATTCCCAGCCCACAGACATGGCTGCTGCTTTCCTGTTTGCAGGTTCATTCAGGATTTGCTCAGGCAAATCTCCATTTAGACATGAGGCAGCTTGACAGCAGTGTGGGTCAGAAGCAGACTGCTTTCATCTAAAGTTTTGAACTTTTTAATAGTTGGAAATATTTTAGTAAATTATTAGGAAAGTGTATATAGTCCGTGACAGATGCTGAACACGCTATTTGAAAATAGAATCTAAAGTAACTTCAAGTATCTTAAATTTCAGTAGATTGTGACATTCATAGTGGAAGCAGAGAGTTCTTACAGAAAGCTGTAGGGAAAGTTCATCGCTATTTGAATGGCAGTGATTTTTTTTTATTTTGTTCTTGGTGGTGATATAATTAAAAATCTTTGCATTGGTGTAGTATCATGTGAGTTGCCATCCTCTGCCACTCACAGACTACTACTGCAGTGATGTCCATCCCCTCCAGAGCTTTATAAACTCCTCCCAAGAGTTATTCCCTTCCGGCAGGATGAGCAGGTAGCTCGTACACCAGCCCGGGGTGGGGCACTTCAGCCCAGAGGAGCCAGCAGTGCTCACTGGAGAGGGGCACACGCTGCCTCTGCAGAGCCCTCCACGGAGAGGACGGAGTCTCTCCAGCTAAAAAGGATCAGATTTGCCACTACCACTGTGGCAGTGGGTCTGCCTGCATTGAAACTGGGTCATAAGGCTGTTTTAACTGGCATTGATTGCAACCATTTTCTGGAATGGTTATGGAAATGGAGAATCTCAGTGTTAGCTAGAACAATCTCGAGGTGCCCCACCTGGGAAGGTGGCACATCAGTGAATAACATTTGTTTGGAAATTTGTCTTGGATTGTCCTCATCTGAAGCTGGTGTTTTGTGATTATGTACAATTGATGTGGGTATACATGTGATTTTTTTTGTCCATTTTTTCAAATTAATACTTTCTATTTTCCTTCTTTCACAGAAACAGGCGAAAAAGCATGTGGGCCAGTTAAAAAAATAGATACTTCTTTACTCAGTAATCAGGATGAAACAGGTACTGTACTGATTAGAAAGACATGCACTTGCTTAGTTTTTAGTAACTGGTTATATTATTTTTACATGAACAATCACTAATATTAAAAAAGCCAAGCCAAACATAAGAAAAATAAGTTAAGATATGTTCAAAAGAAATTAAATGAACTGGTCACTTGTCTTCCCCTAAATCCTATGGAGCTTGGATTTTCTCAGGATACCAAACATTTTTTATATAGGTATTTGACATTTTTGGCACTTCAGAGACAGTAATATCTCTTTGACATATACGAATTTGCTTAAGATAGCAACCTTCCTAAATTTGATTTGAGCTGCTTGTAAGAAAAGTGGTGGGAACTGGAAAAAAACCCTCATAATAAATGATTGCTCCCAATTCTAAAATGCTGATTGACTTTACAAATGCCAAGATTTTATGTTAAAATCAAGCAGTTTGATAAAAATAAGTGATGCAAGGTAGGCCCTACAAATGTGACAAATATATAAATTAGCTTATATGCATTAGACATATTGTAGTGATGTATCTAGGTTAGATAGGAGGACAAAAATGGCTGAACTGGTATCAATCCATGGGTGTTCCTCTCTGTTGTGGCTGTGTAACTCCTTGACATTATCTGTTAAATTCCCTGTCTCTACAGTCATTGACAACGCAGATGGCTCCCGTTACAACGCAGATGGCACACGTCACACCAGTGGGGAGTCCTCAACCTCAGGGGTGGATGATGAAAATGTAGGCAGTGGATCGACTCATGAGACAACTCCCATGGATACCTCCATCAGGAGGTCCAGCCCCTCGTATTATGGAAGTCCTACTCCGGTCTCACAGCTGCCAGATCATACTTCTGGAGGAGGTGAAAAAGGAATTCCTGGAAAAGATTATGGTAAGGACAGTAGGTTGCCACTAATTTCATGGGCCCCTGCCAAATACAAGTGCTGTATTCTTTTCTATGTATTTTCTTTCATCTTTTATGTTGCTTGTGTGGCTGAAATTATCAGAGGTCTGAAAGACTCACTCCCACTAAACATTAGGGATACACGTGTAAGTCATCCTCTAAGTACAGTCAAGTTCACCGTGTGACTACAGGCTTTTTATCAAATCACCAGTAAATTACCAGTGAAGGATATCAGTATTTTGCATCACTATCCTCAGTATATACTGAAATTAAAAAAAAAAAACATAGCAAAAGCATTGGAATTATAAAATTACTTTTCACTGCTGGTATACTCATGGCATATTATGCTTGTTTTGACATGTAGCTAGCACCACGAAAGGTAAATCCTAACATTCTTTTGCTAAGGAACTGGGATCAGAAACATTCTTCACATTCCCCAAGGTGTGTGCTGTGTATTTCTGTTGATTGCCATTACAACTGTTACCACCTCTGCTTGCATGCATACTCTAGATTTTTGGTCTAAATCTCCGAATATAACTCAGTAGAGCGGAATACAAATAACTTCGCTCATTGCTCTAGGATTCCTGTCCTCATGGCAAACAGGTACAATGAGGTCTTGTATCACATGTACAGATCATTGCCAGAATGTTCATTATCACTGTAATACATTCTCCTCTTCAAATAATCTGTTTGGGTGATATCCTTACTATGTCAGTAAGGTAAGCCTATGTGGGGTCTGCATCTGTCTCCTCTCTTGGAACAATTCGTGAAGGAATGAAGCTTGCAGTGTAGAATAGTTGAAGTACTTGTGAGTACTGTATTTCAGCTGAGCTAATGAAATAGTAATGATTTATCCATCACCATACAGATGATGAATTTGCATCCGTATCACCTGGCATCCCTCTGGGGACGGTGGCTGGTGATTTCCATGAAGAAGATGACGGACAGTATCCTGCTAGTACTAGTAAGATTCATGTTTCGTAATAACTACATTACAAATAGTTCACATTAAAACTGCTTTCTTCTTCCAGAAGGGCATTCTGGTAAGTGGTGAAGTATACAACACCTCAAAAATTGGAAAGACATTGAAAGACACTACTTTCCAGACTGGTTAAGTCGGAAACGAACTTCACTCTCTGAGACAAGGCGAGCAAAATAATTTACAGTGTGTTTACTTCAATGCTTGTACCTGAGCTCAGATTGTTGTTTTGGATTTCCCATGACTGATTTATCACACCTATTTACTCTGTGAGGCACCACAAATTATTACAGTCAATTATCACTTGAAGTCAATTTATTTCTGAGGTAGGAAAGGATATTTTTAAAATTCATGATGGAAGTGTCTGTTATTGTAATATATTTATGGTTGTGAATGTAAGTAATCCATGTCAAAACCATGGCCTTGCTAACCAAGGCAGTGCTTTATATGGCTGTTCCACTTGCCAAGCCATTTGTGCACTGCAAAAACAAATTTCGTCCTTGTTGTTGGCAATATGCATGAGAAAAAACTGGGGGCTGTGGTGGCTCCACAGCATTTGAGGATCCAGAAGGACAGTATCCTTTTTCTCTTCTTTATCCCTAAATAGCTTTACGGAGTTGGAAAAACTGCTTGTGATGTTTTTATCAAATATGTAGTGCACAGCAGCTGCAATAAATAAAAAGCTTTTGAAGTCCTCTTCCACATTTTAAAGTGGAAATAATGTACATATGTTCACACTAGTTCTTATGGTTAGAGTGATAAAGATCTTTGCCTCAGAAAATAAAGTGAACCTAAAGGGAGAACATTTTAATTATACAGAGGAAATCTACAGAAGCATGTTGTAGTAAAGATCAAACTGATAGAACGGAAAGTTTTTTTCCACTGCTTCTTTTCTTTTTTTTCCCCACCAAGGGAATCCATGAGGAATTTGCTTGATTGTCTGTTGTTTTCTGATAGCTGGTCAGATGTTCTGTGCGACTTGGAGAGATGGTGCCCTTGTCACTGTATTTAGAAATCACTGTATAGAGGAAGAGTGATTGTATGCATTACACAGTTAGCAAAAGCTTTGCTAAAAGACATAAATTATTAAACCCAAGTATCTTGGTTAGTAACACCATATAAGTGTGTAGACAGAAAAAGAAATATTAAGTTGATTTTACCCCAAACCTTGAAAAAAAGTAGAGAATTTTCTGGTGCTTGTTTCCAGTGAAAGCGTTTGTTACAAAATATTGCCTGTAAGGGGCAGGAGGATGGAGAAAATCCCACCTGGTGCTAGTGGGGAGTTTGGTTGCTCTGATGGTGATTTTTCCATTCATATATATTTGCTTTTGTGTGCACGTGCGACTTATTGTTTCCTTCTACAGGTGTTTCTGTACCTACTGCAAAAACCTGTGCTTTGTTTCCATACAGGAAAGCTTCCTGTTTTCATTTTAGTACTTGATTATCAAATGTATTGATCCTAAATATGTGTGTCCCTTCCTGTTGCTAGCAGTTCTCTCTCATGGGCATGACTGTTTTACAGAGGGAAAATAAGAGGTATTTAAGATTTGAAAAGATAAAAAACCTGTAGAGCGGTGTGATAAAATGCGTCAATACTGATAAATGTGTATCACAGAAGCGATAGAATTGGCATGTTTGTTTATGGGGTTAGGATTGCTAAATTGGTTCTCTGAAAAAAAAAAGATTATGAAAGTAAGGCACCTGGGCTTTTCTGATAGCTTTGGCTGTTACACAGCAGCATCACTTTAACCCCGAAGGGTTTAACTCATTTAGGTTAATTTTACTGCATCACAAATGAATCAGTAACCTAGCACTCCTTTTAGAAAAGAAGTCAAGTATAAGCTGTGCACCTCTCTGAGAAGTCATCAAATACTCAGTAGCACAGGAAAAAGTGACATGGATAACAATTAAAAAAAATAGGATAAAGCCATGCCCCAATATCTGTTATTTAGCTTGCATAGCAGTGCGGGTTCATTGGAATATCCTGGCCACAATTTAATTTCCCAGAGAAAAATCCCACAGACAGGAAAGTAGAAAATTAAGAAATAAGTAAAGAAAAGCATTTGTCATGTATCTTCAGATAGATGGCTGAAAATCTGTCTTTCTAATTCTATAATGTGTTAAAGAGAGAAACAAAATTGGTGGCTCTCCATCCATCTGTAATACAATTCATTTGTAAAGTTAAAGATTTTTGAAAAGATATCTAGCTTAATCTAAAGACTTCTTTAGAAGATATCTAGCTTAATCTATAGACTTCTTTAGATGCTATGGGTTTGAAATGAGCAGTTGGCACAGCTCCTTGTTCTTCAAATGATACGCTTTCATTATTTCTCTGGATTTGGACATTATTGGTGGTGTTCTCCATCAAGTTAATGGTCCAGATTAATACACCATCAGCACTTTACCATTGACTTTCTCTCCTTCCCAAAACAAATTTTAATTTTTGTTATTAACAAATTATGATTCTTCTCTAGGTGTGCCATGAATCAGATGTAGGCATCTTATTGATCAGTGAGCTACCTACTTGAACAGTAATTCTGATTTTCTTCATCCATATGTGATAGAAACATTTATTTCTATTTGCATGCCAATACCTATTTGGATGCACAGTGGATGAAAAGGCTGTAGATTCCTGTAATTTTTCAAAGCAGAAACCTCTTTCCATTCACAATTGTCTATCACAAACCTGTAGAACTTACTATATGATATGCTGTGTTCTGAGAAAATGTTGTGGATTGGTGATGTGATAGTAAAGCTGTGTCTCTCTCTACATGCTGTAATGATCTCTACTCTGTTACTGGTGTGCATTAAGCTGGCAGCATCAGGTCAAGGGGAGTGCATGTGTTTTTCAAATGGAATGGCCTCAGTTCTGAGCTCACGTTCTTAGCAGCATTGGCTTTGTGGATACTTCTGTCATCTTTTGATTTTATGTCATCTTGGTGGATGT
>VZRO01006784.1:5241-19981 GCA_013397915.1 Daphoenositta chrysoptera
CCCTGTGCTGTCCCCGTGCGGTCCCCGTGCTGTCCCTGTCCTGCCCCCTGTCCCCGGTGGTCCGGGCAGGGCTGACGTGTCCCCCCACACCCCAGCTGCGCACACAGGACATGAGCCTGTTCAAGGAGCTGAAGGGGAATCCAGAGAAGCCCTTCAGCCTGACCATCGAGGAACCTGCTCCAGGAACCGTTGCCTGTCACCTGGGGGAACATTCCACGCCCATTATCCGCAAGTTCTTCTACCTGAACGGTGAGCCCAGGCACCTGAGTGCCCCAGGGGCAGGGAGCAGTGTGGGGTGGAGTGGGACCTGGGACACCTGGGTGCACAGGAAGGGGGGGAGCAGGGTGCCAGGATGCCTGGCTTCATGGTGGACAGGTGGATTAGAGCATATGTTCCCTGGTGCCTGACTCCTCTGGGAGCATGGGGGGTGCAGCAGGGACCCCCAGATGCCTGGGTCGCTGGGGGCAGTGAGGTCTGTGGCTGGAGCAAGAGCTGCAGGCACAGCTGGTCCCTGGGTGCAGGGCCCCCTCAACTGAGGGGCCTGGGTCCCACAGTGTCAGAGGGAAGTGTGGAGGAAGAGAAAGAACTCCAGGCTGTGTTCAGCACTGTGCTGCACTGGCTCGATGGCGAGACCCCCCTGCCCCACGTCCCAGCCATGGGGCTGGCTCTGGCTGTTGGCTCCATGGCATTCGTTCTGCTGCTGGTGTGAGTACTCCTGACCTGGTGAACTCCTCTAAAAATCCCCATGCTCCAAGGGCTCTTCACAGACCAGCATGGGACTCCCAACCCCCTCGGGATTTTCCATCCCTTGGGATTCCCCACAAGTACAAGGGGACCCAGGTATCCAAGGGTGGGCCAAAGACTACCAGGACTCCTAAATTCACAGGACCCTCCATGTCTCCTGGGACTCCCTTTGTCCTCTGGCCCATTCCAGGATCTCGCCCTTGCACTCAGTAGCACTCCAGGCTGCCTTTATTTCCCCCACATTCCCGAATTGCCCCTGAAACCCTCCAACTTTCCCCTGTTTTCCCTAGAACCCTGGCTGTCCCTTTGGGGGCACCAGTTACCCCAGCTGCCCCAGGATCCTGTAGCTTCACTCTTAGGCTCATCAGTTGCTCTGAAGACCCCCCAGTTGCCCCTTGAGCCCTCCAAATGCCCCATGTGTCCCTGTCCCCTCCACATACACCCTAATGGGAATATAGGGTGTCCTCCCTGCTCCCCCTCTTTCTCTATTCCTCCTTCTGTCTCCCAGGGCCATGTGGCAATACCTCTGTGTCTGCCAGACATCCCAAAGACATGGCTACCAGGAGAGCTCAGAGGATTCCAAATCCCTGGATTCACTGTAGGGGACTTTAGCACTTGGATCCACCCCAGAGGACCAACATTTCTGCAATTGCTTTTCTTGTGCTGGGCATTTGAATGGGAATAGTCTGAAAGCAGAAATAAATAGTTCTGAAAACCTGGATGATGCTTGTGATAGAAATACTGGATTCTTGGGCTTGCAGACATTAAAACTGGGTACTGGGCAGCATTTCCTTTCCCTGGGTGGACATTCCAGCTGCAGCTGGAGCTGCAGAGCTGTCAGTGATGGTGATGGTGCAGGGTGGGGGAGAATGGTAGTAACTCGCCAGACTTGCTTTAGAGCTGCCTTAAGTTGGTCAAGAATCGATGAGACTGGTTGAGAAATACAAGGGATGGGTCCCTTGGCTGACCTTGCCCCTGACTCCAGCAAGGGACAACAATGGAACAATGTCTGGAGGAAAGCTGGCCAAAAACTATGGTATCAAAGTGGGATCTCAGGGCAAAAAGAGGAGGGGAAGGCATCTCTGCTTGCTTGGGATCAGCAGATGGACAATGTGTCTCCTTCTCCCCTGAAGGGATGCCTCTGGTTGAGCTTCACACCTCCAATCGCATTGGAGCAAACCTGGGAATAGTAACTGGGTGAATATATTTTTTAATATATATATATATATATTGCTAATAGATCCCTGTTACTATCCTTTCTGTCATAACACATATTAACACTCCGTAGTTAGTGCATTTATCACCAGCAGTCCTCAATCTGCTCTCTTGTTCCTTCCCTAAACCACACTATTTGTGAACCTGGATTGTGTCATTTCTTATTCAGCTGGGCCAGACCATGTTGGTAATTGCACTGCGGGGAATCTGTGATCTCACGAGTTCCTATTGAACACAGCCAGACTTACCATGCCAGATACTGTATCAGATCTTCTACTTTTGAGCATTGCCTGTCCCTGCCATCCTTTCTGAGTGCCTTACAACCAAACTATTCTACCTTTGCATGTTTCCAAATTCCCTCTGTTCCCTCTGAGTGCTTTTCTAGATCCCCTCTTACTCATTCTCTTCAATTCCAACCACTCTCAGATGCACTCCATTCCTATCCAGCTGCTTTCATATCCTCTTCATTCCCCTTTTTGTGCTCTCTTAGAACCCC
The DNA here is from genome assembly GCA_013397915.1 of Daphoenositta chrysoptera. Classification (NCBI taxonomy): domain Eukaryota; kingdom Metazoa; phylum Chordata; class Aves; order Passeriformes; genus Daphoenositta; species Daphoenositta chrysoptera. The sequence goes on from VZRO01006784.1 coordinate 7,697, forward strand.
TCTGTTGTTCTTGCACAAACAGATCATCTCCATTCTCCCCCTTGGACACTCATGTGCCCTCCATTTCCCTCTGTGTGCACCCAGATCTCATCTGTTCCCCTCCTCGAGTAATCAGATCTCCTCTGGTCCTTTCAGCATCTCTTTGGTGCTGACTTCTCTCCCTTGGGCAAGCTCACATCCCTGTTTTTCACAACAGGTGCCCTCAGATTCCCTCTGCTGACCTTCACTGATCTCATATCCCACCTTCCCTTCTGTGGGTGCTCAGTTCCATGGGTTCCACCATGATATCCCTCACTCCCCCTCTGCACACTCAAATGCCCTCAATTTCTCCTCCGTGCATGCTTAGATCCCCTCTGTCCATGCTCAGATCCCCTTTGCTGCCCTCCATCACCTGTTTTCACTTCATTCCTGGGCAGACACTTGCTCTCCTCTCATCCTGCACGGCCACTCTCCCAAACCCAGTGCCCAGAGGCCACAACTGTTTCATCTGCCTTGCAGAAACCTCTCATCAGGCCCGTCAGCTGCTTCCTTTCAGGTTAGGACTGTGTCCCACTGGGGAGTCGAGACTTCTCCTGCTTCCCCCAGACACAGACCCCTCCACCACCACCCTCTGCCTGTGTCATGTCCCCAGAACACACCAGCTGCTTCAAGCACTGTCCCAAAAGAGTTTCCCTCCCTGAGGATCTCGGGGCTGCTCTGCTGCCCCACCCAGAGACAGGCTGGGCTGGGCCAGAGCAGATTAAACAAGAGCCCCTTGACCTGGCAGCAGCAGCTGCGGCGGTGGGAGGCAGGGACAGAGTTTGCTCTCCACCTGGCTGGTGGCTGTGGCATTCAAGTGCTTGCTGAGCAATGCTCTTCAAAGTTGGCAAATACGCTGTTCCCAGGGGAAATTCCGTCCAAGTCACTAAGCGTTCACAGAAGAGACCATTCCAAGGATTCTTGCTGGCGTGGGGATTATTTTCTTTGCAATCCAGAGCCACAGGCACCTCCACCTCAGCTGGTGTTTTGTGCAGGCACAAAGGAAATCAACCCGATCTCCTTTTCCAGCAGAGAAGGGCGTACGACCCACTCAGCCCGCCCAGTGCTGAGGGCACTACAAATCCCTCTTTGCGACCGGCCAGTGCAGAGCTCTGCGCTCCAGAGGGCATTCCCAGGGGAGCAATGGGTGAGTGCTGGGCTGGGGAGGGGGCGATCCCTGCCAGCCCTGGGGGGAGCAAAGGCAGGGCTGCTCAGCGATGGGGAGCAAAGGCAGGGCTGCTCAGCAATGGGGAGCAAAGGCAGGGCTGCTCAGCAATGGGGAGAGCAAAGGCAGGGCTGCTCAGCGATGGGGAGAGGCTCCACGCACTGCTCCTTGCACGCCGATGGGGAGCGGTGGCAGCGGTGCCCTTTAGGGGCATTTGCCACCTCTTTGAGCCCCTGCTGCTCATCCTGCTGGCTCACCCCAGCCAGGCCCCTGCTCCAGGGACCAGGAGTGAAACTTGGCCCAGGCAGTTGTTGGGCACTTTGCTCTGCCCAAAAGGACCCCATGTTTGACTTGTCCACAGCAGATCAAGGGGGAGAGGCCAGGTTGTGAACCCCTTTGGCAAGCTTTGCAGCTTGCAGGGAGCAGCCTGATGCTGCCCAGCACACTCGGTGTCCTCCTGCACCTCACAGGCTCGTGTTAACTGCGGTGCTGCTGTCATGGGAAGCACGCTCACGTTTCTTTTTTCTTCTTGTCCCTTTCCACCAGCTCAGTGTCTTCTGCTCCTTGCTTCCCTGCTCATCTTGGCTGCGCCAGGCCACTCTGTGCATACACAAACCCTAAACACCTTCAAGAAATCTCCCTCTACCGATTCAGAGAGTGGTGTGAAGAGAACCAGTAGGTAGCATCCTGTGGGCATCTGGTGTTGTGTGCCTGTGTGCAGCATCCAGCCAGCTCTGGGTGGGGCAGGAGCCTGAGCTGTCCCTAGCCCTGGCAGTGCTCCGGGCTGGGGGGTGGTGGAGGTGTGCCTAGCACAGGCTGCAATGCTCTGTGTGTGTGTGTGCACTGTGCAGGCTGGGAAGGGTGGCTTTGTGCTTGAAGGGGCCATTTTCCCCATTCCCTTAGTCACAGGCAGGGGCCAGGTCCTTTTCACCTTCCTCCCAGCATGACCCTGATGTAGTGGCACAACCCCTCTTTCAGGAGACCCAAAGGAGTCCACTGGTGCCCATATTCAGTCTCTTGGGCTGATACCAGCATAGCTCAGTGAGTCTGGGGGCTTTTACTGGGGCTGACTCCTGTTGGTCTTTCATACTGAAAAGGAACAGAGGTTTGAGGCCAACCCACTCTCACCTCCAGACCTCTCTGGGCTGGGAGAGCTGGTTATCCCCCAGGTGCTCTGGCCAGAAGAACCTCCCTCCTGCCCAAAGTCTTGTCCTGATGCCCAGGCTTTTGTTCTGTCCCCCTCTGTCCTACCCCAGCTTGGCCCAGGGACTGCAGCGAGGTCCCAGCAGGCAGCCCCAGTGGCGTGTACATCATCCAGCCCACAGGGCTGCACCCCATCATGGTGTACTGCGAGATGAGTGGGGCAGATGGGGGCTGGACCGTCATCCAGAGGAACCGGCAGGACACGGACATCACCTGGGCGGAGTCCTGGAGCACCTACAAGCACGGCTTTGGGAACGTGCACGCCGAGTTCTGGCTGGGCACCGAGTACATCCACCAGATCACCAGGCAGAAGATCTACCAGGTCAGGTTCATCATCTGGGATGCTGCAAACAACATGAAGTTTGCAGACTACAACCTGTTCAGCCTGGATGATGAGTCCCAGGGCTACCGGCTCAGGCTGGGAGCACACTCGGGGACAGCAGAGGATGCCATGGATTCAGATAATCCCAGGAAAGTGCATAACAACATGAAGTTCTCCACAAAGGATCGGGATCAGGACACTTACAGAGGGAACTGTGCCTCCCGCTACGGGGGTGGGTGGTGGTACTCAGCGTGTTTCTCTGTGCAGCTGAACGTCAGGGGGGGGCTGGCATGGGGCAGGCTGTGCCAGGGGAACTGCAGAGCCTCGGCCATCCTCATCAAACCCACTCCGTACCTCTAGAGCTCCTTCCCCCTTCTCTCCACACGGGGCACAGGGCCGGGCCGCTGCCCTGATGGCAGATGATGGGGCCCTGGGGGTGAACAGGGCTGTTCCTCCATATCAAGAACTGCTTTGTTTTCCTCCTGTCCTGAAAAGTAGCAAAGCTCCCGGCTCTGTCTCTGGCCATTCACCTGTGGTGGGTTTTGGGAGGGAATAATAATAGAATGTATCTTTATAAATGTTGCAGGATCCAAGCATGTTCCTTCTGGGGAGAACTCTGTGCTCAGAAACCTAAACCCTCCTGATCAGCATGGTTTTATTCTCTTTTTGCTTTGTGGGTACAGATGTTTTCAGCAGAAAACATCCATCATTACCAGCTAACGTGACCCAAGCTGTACTGAGCCCAGGGCAGGCCATGTCCACAACACATCCTTGCTGCAGTCTGTTTTCATCCTGCAGAATAAAATCACTTTCAGACCTGCACAGTGTCCTTCATTTATTTGGGAGCTCCTTGCAAACTCTGTTTCCTGCCAGAAGCACGCCTGAGGCTTCTGGTGCAGTAAGAAAAGTTTTCAAAGAAAAATTTTTTCATACAACTCAAGTGAGGAATTACAGACAAAACTTTCACTTAAAGAAGAGGGTTGCATTCCAAGGTGGGGATCTTCCAAGAAGGGAATGTAGCATCACACAGCCAACAGCAAGCAGAGGGTGCGAGGGAAGCATCAGGGCAGTTCAATCCTGCCAGCCATGACCTGGACAGCCAGGCCAGAGTCACCCTGCCTGCTTAACCTTGTGAGTGCTGGGAGGGAACAGGGAGAGTGGCCAGGCAAGAAAGGAACAACAGCACTGCCAGGCCACATAGCGCCACATGGTTGGTGTGTCTGGGCCAATGTGAGAGCTGAGACAGCCTGACATGGCAGGGATCCCAGAATTTCAAGCTTCTGGATCAGTTTGGGTCTCTATGGACTTGCTCCAGTGTGGTGATAACTTTGTGCAAGGACAGCTCTGCAGTGGACACGGTGCCTGTGATATGATCTCCCAATGCTGAGGAGAGGGAGGATGTTGGTCTACTGGTGCTGAAGAGAGCAGGAGATGTCTCACTGGCTGCACTCAGAGATTCACAGAATATTCTGAGTTGGAAGGGGCCCACAAGGACCATTGAATGCAACTAATCTCTTAGAGATTAGTTGAGACCCAGGAATGCAGCTCAGGGTCACTCAGGGCTGGCTGCTGAGTGGAATGCTGTTTACCAGGAGCCCCGAGCCTTTGTCCAGCCTCTCCCCTTTTGTTAGGTTGTGCATCCAGGCTGGAGCACCAATGCCTTTTTAAACAAGCAGACATATCTCTTAGACCAGAAGTGCTACTCTCAAGTCAGCTCCAACTGGGAAGCCTTTCTCAACCAGCAGCACCCTCATATCTCCATCTCCCCATGCAGCAGTGCTGCCCACATGCAGGTGCCTCCAGGACTGCCAAAAAATGCTCCTTGACAACTCCATAGCTCCTCAGGAGCAATGCACTGCCATAATTCTGCAGGGTGCCCCGGGACCTTGGTCACAGAGTCCCATGTTGTTCAGCATTCCCAGCCTCAAATCTGCCTTGAGCTCAGTTTTCCTTCCAAAGACTGAGGAGAGGAACTGTGGGCTCTTCCAAGCCCCAAGTTCAAACTTCCCTGTACCACAAGGGAACTCCATAGACACGTTCCCTGTCTGCAGCAGGGAATGGTGGGATTGACTTACCCACATCCCTCACACCCTCAGGGAGCCCACTGCCCTCTCCACACTCCAGGCTGTGGTGGTTTCTTCCCTTTCCCAGCACGAGCAACCACCCAGCCATGGACAGGGGCAAACTGTGAGTAAGGGTTTTGCATGATCAGGGCTTTGCTGGCCCTTTTGGCTAATTGTAGACTTACAGCCACAGTCCAGTGGCTGAAACACGCCATTGGAAGGAATATTGCCTAACACACTTACTTTCCCCCGAGTCTGCCATCCGGAAGACTGGACAGAGTGATCCCCCCACACCTGTGTGCAGGTAGACACAAGGCAGCAGAGTCTGGCTCCAGGGTTTATTGCAGCTGATTCCTCCCACCGTGGGTAGCAGAGCTGTGGGGTGTGCAGGGCCTGGGGAGGGAGCAGGGCCTGAGCAAAGCAGGGTTCACCGACTGCAGGGGAAGGGAAGTGGCACCGTGTCCCCCTCCCCAGGATGGGAGCGGGTGCACCCACCCCAAACCAGTGCCTGTGCCCCAGTGCCGGCCAGCACCGTGGCACTGGGCAAAGCTGCCCATGTGCCCAGCGCTGGAGGCGATGGCTCCTGAGCCCCAGAGCTGCTGTGTTTTGGCTGGTGAGGGAACAGGAGGCAGAGCAGGATGTGCACTAGGACTGGCATGGGAACGGGGCACTGAGCTGGGGATGGTGGCACCCCCTCTCTCCCAGGCGGCTGGGAGTGGTCAACACACGTCGGTGGGTTTGACCAGGATGAGGGAGGACGCGCAGTCACCATTATCACAGAATCCTGGCCAAACAATGTAGTTTTTGGCATTGAGCAGGACGTTCTGGCACCTGTTGTACCACCACCCCCCGTAGCTCTTGGCGCAGTTCCCGCTGTACTGGTCCTGGTCCTTGTCGACTGTGCTGAACTTCATGTTGTCATGAATGCCCCCCTTCTTGGGGTGGTAGAGGGTCAAGTAGTCGTCCCCGTCGCCGGAGTGCCGGCCCAGCCTCAGCGGGTACCCGCTGGCCTCGCTCTCCACCCTGAAGATGTCGTACTCGGCGTGGTGGGTGGCGTTGGCTTTGTCGCGCACGACGAAGCGCACCTTGTAGGTGCCCTGCTGCGTCAGCAGGTGCAGGTACTCGGTGCCCAGCCAGTAGTCGCTGTGCACGTTCCCAAAGCCGTACTTGTAGGTGGTCCAGGATTGCTTCCAGGTGAGCTCAGTGTCGTGAGAGTTCCTCTGGACCACCGTCCAGCCCTTGCCCTCGGTGTCCATGTCGCACCAGACGACGCGCGGGGGCGACCGGGCCGGCTGGATGACGTACACGCCGCTGGGGCTGCCCTTGCGGAGGCGGCTGCAGTCCGGGGGGAACCCTGAGGCTGGGTGGGCAGAGAGAGAAGCTCCGTTGATGCCTTAGATTTTAACTTTTATATTTTTCAAACCCCTGTGCTGCTTAGTGTGTAGCTCTGAGGTTTCTTTAGCCTGTTCATTTCTGTTCTCTCGTACTAAGTAGTCATAACAAAGCCTCTCTGGCCCTGCTCTTCAAGGACACCTAGACCGTCCTAGGCCCAAAAAGTGTAAACTAAAAGCCTCTGAAAGGGGGGCAAGCTGAGGGGAATTACATCATTAAACTGAAGCTTTAATTGGAGAGTTAACCCTGGCTATGCAAATGAACCAAACCTATAAAGGTGTAAAGAACTCGTGACCTGTTGTCCACCTTGGGGTCCATGTTGGCAACAGCCTCTGGCTCCCGGGTGTACCTTGAAGGCCCTTTAAATAAATACCCACCTTTATTCCCTTACTCCTGTCTGGTCTCTGTTTATAGGTGGCCTCTTAAGGCATCACCATGAGTCTATAGGGACAAGGAGCTTCTGAGGAGCAGCGAGGAGTCGGGACAAAAAGGAGTTGTTCTGTCTGTGGCTTTTCCATTGGCTCATCCTCAGGGAACCTGAAGGTGTCTGAGCCAATGGCCTCTGTAAGAGCTCTGTTTCTCATTATTTGCTGTTTCATTTGGAGCCTTCTAATGCATCTTGCCAAGAAAAGAAGGGTGAAAAAAATCTCAAGGATTTCAATTATGTCCTCCAAGTATATCTGGCCCATATACCCTTGATATATTGAGCTGCAGCTCTTGCAAGGACCAGAAGTATCCAAAATGCTCCACTGGATGAGGATATGTAATGAAAATTTATGTTTTCCCTGGGGCTCATGGCATTGGATAAGAAGGCTTAGTTCTGCTTTGGTCTCATAGGGATCTCTTCCCCCAGCTTTTTATAATTTATGTGATTTCTCATGACTTACTAGCCAAACTAATTTGCTATCTAATTTCTTTTTCTTGGTTTGTGTCTGATGTGAGACAATTTGCTGTGGGTAATTCCAGTTCAACCCATGAAACTCTGGGTCTTGCAGGTACTGTAATCCTCCCTTGAAGGGAGGAAGGGAATGTTCCTAATCCAACAAAAGCTAAACAAAAAGCCAAATAGCTGGGAGGATCTCTCCTAGAACTGAGCCTCACAAACATGGCACAGCAATCCCTCCTAGCCATGGTGTTTTGGCAGAAACCCGTTGGTTTCAGCACGGACCCACCAAGGGGGTGAAGGTGGCTTGGCAGGAGTCAGGCTGTACAAGCCGTGGCCCAGGGGTTGTGTGTGTGAGGAGTTCCTGTGCTGTGCACCCATTTTGGGTGTTTGCTTGCCTTCCCTAGCACAGAACAGACCTGAGTCCTGCTCTGCCCCTCGGTGCCCAGGCAGGGCCCCCCGCCCACCCCCTACTCACCACTCCGGGAGCCGGCGGTGGGTGCGGCTGGGCCAGCGCTGGCACAGAGGAGAAGCATTGCCACCACGGTGGGCAGGAGGACAAGGTCCTGGTGGAGCCAGGGTGTCCCAGCCTGGAGCCCTGGGGAGGAAAGTGCCCATGACCACCAGGATCCCTGGGCAGCCCCTGGGATGCTGGGAGCAGGGAAGGCAGAGCCAGGGCTCAGTCAGGAGCAGAGCGTGCCCAGGGCAGTAGAAGCTGCAGCTTGAGGACAGGCTCTGCCCTTCAAGGCTGAAGGAAGGTGATAAATGACTGTCACCTCTGGATCAGCCCCTTCCCTGCACCACGCAGCGACCTGCAGCTCGTTCTCAGAACGTACAGCCCAGGAGAGGGAGCTGACACAGCTGGGTATGGGAACAGTGGTTTGCTGGGGGGGATCACAAGAAACAGCTTTTTTTTGGAGTAATCATGCTTAAGTCTGTCAAATCAACCACTCCAGCCCAAGGACAGCTAGAAGGAAACTACCCCAGGAGATGGGTCCTACTGCACTGCTCCCAAGAAGACAGGAGGAATCTCCTGGCCCACACCTTTGGGATACCAGCCCAAACCCTGTGTGCTGACCAACAGCACCCCCCTACACCCTGCACTCACTCAGCTCCTGGGGGAGATGCCACCATGCCTGGGGCAGGATCCCTGAGCAACCTCACATGCCACATGCATCGGTCAAGTAGGGAAAGGACCACGGTGAAGCTCAGTTCCCCACATCACCCTGCCTTGGCAGGGTGTTGGAACACATGGCACAGGTAGCCTGGGGCAGGCACAGGCTGGCACCAAGCGTGTGTGTTGTTTGGTGCTCTGCTCTGGCACCCCTCCTGCTCCCAGGGAAACTCACAGCTGCTGTCCTGCTCATCATTCTCTGTGCCTTTGCATACTCACCCCGTGAGGCCCCTTGTGAGCCCAGCACCACACCAGAGTGAGGTGGGCCTGAGCAGAAACTCACCCATCCCGAGAGCACAGCTGCACAGAGAGCAGGAACCCAGTGGTGCACCCTCCCATGCCAAGCTGTCCACGCTGGCTTTATAGGCACTGCACACACCCACGTGCGCTCACACTCAGCATTTGTAGAGGCACTTGCAGATTGTGACTCGAGCAGTTTCCAGATCCCATGACAGCACAGCTGAGGGGAGGGACACATGTCCTTCCAGCCAGAGAGGTACAGAATAACGCCCTCCATGCTGAGGAGTTTCAATTATTGACTGTCCCTGCACAAACACTACATGTGAATTGCACACTTGGAGCAAAATCTGGAGAGCCATGATCAAAGTGAAGTGGGGAGACCCAGCTTTTTAAGGATCTACAGAAAGTAGCAAAGGAGGAGAGGTCTATGTGACCAGTCCCAAGTCTGACCTTGGAAAGCTGAGGACAGGTCCTCAAGAGAGGTGGCCTCTCACTAACTCTCCAGTGGCAGGTTTTGGGATCAGTCACTGAGCTGGAGCCAGAGTCCTGCAGCCAGAGCCACAGTGTCCCTGGCACCCCAGCCTGCATGCTCTCAGCAAGGGCTCCAGGTAACACACAGGTGTCTGTGGGTCCCTTTGCCACTCTCCTTCACAATCCCCATCTTTGGCCTGGTGAGTGCCTACAGATCCACCTTCAGTCCCAGAAATGTTGACCAGGAGTTACTGGATCAAAATGCTCTCGGACAAATGCTTTGGGAGGGCTGTTTTTCCTGCCAGAAGGTCCAGGAAGTTCCATCACCTTTTCAAGTCAAATTTAAGAAGATAAAGATGTGGCCCTTCTACCTTCTTCTTCTGTGTTGGTTTCTGATCACGCTTTTTTTCGTGGCACAGCTTCACACTTGCAATCCAGGGTCAAGCTGAGGTTCTCACCAAACTTTCCATACTGTGGAAATGAAGCAGTACCATTTGCAGGCCTTGATGAGTGGCATCCAGACCAAATAAATCCAAGATAATGGATCCCTGGTAAGGGATTCCTGGATTGACAAGACGAGAGAAAATAGCCTCGAGTTGCACCAGGGGAGTTTTAGATTAGATATTAGGAAAAATTTCTTTATGGAAAAGGCTGTCAAGCACTGGAACAGGTTGCCCAGGGCAGTGGTAGAGTCACCATCCCTGAAAACATTCAAAAAACACGGGGATGTGACACTTGAGGACATGGTTTGTTGGTGAACACAGTGATGCTGGGTTGACAGTTGGACTTATTGATGTAGGGGTCTTTTCCAACCTTAACAATTCCGTGATTCTATGATCAAGTTCCATCTGAGCACTTTGATGTCACCCCTGCTAGCTTGGTGAGGCTGAATTCAAACTGATCTCAGGGGAAGGTTCCCAGGGGAAGGTCACCAGCCACGAGGGCCACGACAGCTGTTAACCCTGAAAGGGCAAATCCCCCCAGCTGGGCTGACAACGTGGGGCCCAGTACTGAGATGTGAGGGCTGGGGAGGGGGTTCTGCAGAGAACAGGAGACACAGGGTATCCAAGACCAGGAGGACCTCTGGGTGCCTCTGGTTTGGCCTCAGCGCCAAAGCAGTGACAACTTGACTGGGCTGTTTGGGGCCACATCTGGGTCAGTTGTGTGTGTCAAGGAATGGAGGCCCTACAACTTCTTTTCTTTTTTTTTCCCATCTTTGAACACACTCAGGCTGGATTTATTTAAATCTAATTTCCCTTCCTTCCCCTTGTGTCTGTTGGCTCTCATGCTTCCCTGTGCACCTCCAAAGAGAGTCACAGAATCACAGGGTGGCAGAGTAATTTAGGTTGGGAGGGACTTCTGGAGGCCATCTGGTCCAAACCGTGCTCAAGCAGGTCCTTGTCCAGTAAAGTCTTGAACACCTCTAAGAAGATAAATCCCACAGCCTCTCCCTGGGCACCAGTTCCAGCATTTTGCCAAGCTCATGTTAAAGCAAAGTCCTATTTCTAACTTGAATTTCCATGTTCTAACTTAGATCCATTGCTTCTCATCCCACCATCATGGACCTCCTTGAAAAATCTGGCTCCGTGTTCTCTGTGTCCTCCCATAAGATGTTTGCTGTCAGCAGTAGGACTCCTCCTGTGCCTGCTCTTCTCCAGCTGGAGCAAGCCCAGTTCTCTCCAATTCTCCTGACATGTCCTGGGCTCCAGGACTCCAACCAGCCCAGTGGCCTCCAGGCTTGCTCCAGTCTGTTTCTTGCAATGAGGGGTCCAAAGCAAGACACAATGCTCTGAGGAGCCTGACTCCACCTGCTCCTCCCCCTCCCACGAGGCAGCTCTAGGCAGCCACAAGTGGACATCTCAGCCTTCTGTTCTCCAGGCTGCACAAACCCATCTTTCTCAGCCTCTCCACATATGCCATGTACTCCTGCCTCAACTTTCCTGGTGCTCTTAGCTGGATCCTTCTGGAGCTGAAGCTGCTGCTCTGCACAGGGGACCCCCCCACAGCCCTCCAGCCCTCCAGCTGCTGTCTCACCTGTGGGAGTGAATAATCCCTTCCCTCACCTTCCTAGCTGCCTTTTTCCAGATGCAGCCTGGGATGCAGCAGCAAACAGATCTGTGGTTCTTTCAGTGTCAAACATTGATCAAGGCCAGGTTGCACAGGGCTTGGAGCAACACGGTCTAGTGGGAAGTGTCCCTGTCCATGGCAGGGGGATGGAACCAGATGACCTTCGAAGAAACCTTCCAGGATTCTGTGTTTCTATGAAAAACAGGAGCTGGGCCCCAGGATAGAGCTTGGAGTTTGGAGAAATCCCCTCTATGACCTTCCCCCTGCCTGCTTTGTTCATCCCAATCTTGATGGGCCACAGCCTCCTGGGAGGGCTCGCTGGAAGCTGTTGGAGAAGCCCTGCTGAGGGTCACTGCATGCCCTTGCACAGGCACAGCAGGTCAGGCACAGGAGTGTCCATGGCCAGGTGACCACACTGCAAGGACACAGTCTGTGACAAAAAGCCCAGCCTGTCCAGCCAGGGTGGCTGCTGGGCTACAGAAGCCCTCCAAACTCAGAACACTGCAGGCATCCATCCCTGGGAAAAGGGAGGCCTGGCATTTCCTGCAAGACATCTGCAGTGTAAGTACTCCTAGAGCAGAGAGGGGCTTGAAGTGAGACCATTTTACATCAGGGGCCCTTCACGATGCCCAAAACTCCCTTGTGACTGCTGCAAGGGCCGGGGGACCACGGTGTGCATTGCGCAAGGGGCAGCACGGCAGTGGCAGGGCAGGGGTGCCAGGAGGCACTGGAGTGGAACTTTCTGAAGTTCAGGGCACAGTTTCCCAGGAACACTGGAGTACCTCTTCCCTCAAGGGTCTGTGGGGTCCCCAGGGGCTGTTGAGCTTAATGTCGACTCTGAAGAGAGTGATTTGCGCCTGATATTTGATTTCCATCCAGGAGGTGAAAGTCGTCTGGGTATTTACTTACCAGTTGAGCTCTTTGGAGATGCCCCAAGAACGTCATTCCCTGGGGAAACACTGCGCTGTAAATTGTGGTTATTTTAAGGCATTTGCTTATTGGCACCAAATTATTTGCTTTGCCTCTGAAGAAAGCTCTTCACCTGTGTGACACACAGACTTCACTGTCTGAGGACTGATCACTTGATGGTGAAGAGCAAATAAGCCCTAAGCCACTGGTCCTGCTGCCAACCAGAGGGCAAGTGCTGAGGTTTGGGTCTCGTGCCTCCACCCCCTCACTTGCTCAACCCTATAACTTTCAGGCTGGACACCCCTCCAGCCAAGCCAAAACCATCCAGCTTTGTGCTCCACAGGGTCCCCAGAGAGACAGCATGGGTGAGTGTAGGGT
>VZRO01006784.1:39161-67714 GCA_013397915.1 Daphoenositta chrysoptera
GAGCGGGGCTCTGCCGGGTCCGTGGCACGGGGCGCGGCTGGGGCTGGGAGGGGGCAGGGGGCGGCCGGGTCCCGCAGCGCCGGCGTCTCTCGCGGGCCGAAGAACGGGGACAGGCTGCTCTGACGCTGGTTGTGTCTGGCCAGCAGCAGCCCCAGGCCAGCCCCACGATCCCAGCACTTTCCCCCTTCCTCCCTGCAGCTGCGGCTCGGGGCTGAGTGGGGATTACATCTCCGAGGAGGGTCACTACTGGGTTGGCATGGACATCAGCCCTGCCATGCTGGGTGAGCAGAACCTCCCCCGAGACCCCCACGTCGCCTCAGGGGCCCCAGAGATGGGCGCTGGTTGTCTGAACTGTTGTCTGAACTGTCTGAACTGCTCTGTTGTGTGCAGACGTGGCTTTGGAGAGGGAGGTGGAAGGAGACCTCCTCCTTGCAGATGTGGGCCATGGCATTCCCCTGAGGCCTGGCACGTTTGATGGCTGCATCAGGTGAGTCTGTGCGTGCAACTGAGCGTTCCTGGTGCCCCAGAGAACTGCACAGTGCACATCTGGTAAACCACAGGTGAGAGGGACTGGCCTTGTCAGCCACTCCCTTTGCTCTGTGCAACTTGGCTGCATCACTCCAAGACAAACCTCCAGAGTTCTGGATGGCAGAAGCAGCTTCTGACAGCTGTTTCTCAAGTGATGCTTGTCCTTTTGTGCTGGCGAGCTAGGAATTCTGTTGAAGAAAATAAAATAAAATTGGGAATATTGTCAGGATGGCTGAGACCTGCACCAAGGAGCAGACCAGAGTATGTGGCATTGCTTAGAAAGGTCAGTCCCCGGATGAAGGATTTGATGGCTGGATTTGGGATGAAGGGGACAGAAGCACTTTTCTGTCTCTTCTGGAAGGAGCAGGGAGTGTCCATTGCTGAGCCAAAAGCTCTGTTTCAGATTGCTCATTGGGAAAATCTGCTTGGCCAGGCAAGGGACACGGCTGAGCTCTTGAATTCTCATCAGGACGTGTAGTAATTGGATTAGGAATGGGTTCAAGCTCAAAGGGGGAAAATTTAGGTGAGATACACAGAAGAAATTCTTCCCTGTGAGGGGGGCAGGCCCTGGCACAGGGTGCCCAGAGCAGCTGGGGCTGCCCCATTCCTGGAAGTGTCCAAGGCCAGGTTGGACAGGGCTTGGAGCAACCTGGGACAGTGGGAGGTGTCCCTGCCCATGGCAGGGGGTGGAATAAACTGAACTTTAGAATCCCTTCCAACCCAAACCATTCTGTCATTCTGTGATTTGAGCATTTGGACTAAAGGGGATGCCTGGTGATGCTTTTGTCCTTTAACTTACACACTTCGTTGAGTTTTGGCATAGTAGGTCTCCAGAGGAGTTCGTGTAACTGTAAAACAGAAGGCAAAGCTACACAGAAGAAATTAAATAATTTCTCCGAGGCCCAGCACATGCTTAGTACTGGAATTCAGCTCAAAGGGAGGTGGCAAGCTCTGTGAAAGAACCAATGACTCAGTGTCCTGGGGGGTCTTATTTTCCTTCTCAGTATTTCCGCAGTGCAGTGGCTCTGTAATGCTGACAAGAAATCACACAGCCCCCCCAAACGCCTCTACAGATTCTTCTCCACTCTTTACACTGCCCTGGTAAGTGCCACCCTCTACCAGCCAGGCCTCTGCTGCTCTGATGTCTATACTGGTGCTTTTTAGCAAGATACTTCAAATCAGGTTGTTTTAAGTAAATGCTGCTCTGAAGCAGAACTGGCAGGAGCACCCACTGCCTGCCTTCTTGCTGGTGCTGCTTCTCATCAAGATTGGACTTGGTGGTCTTTTCCAAACTTAACAGTTCCATGATTCTGTGATCCTGGTGTTCCCCCTGTGCCTCGCTGGCTCTGTGGGCTGAGCAGCTCTCCTGGGAGCCTCGTCCCAGAGGTTTTGAGGAGGAGGGAGCTCGTGTTTGGGGCTGGGATGGGGTGACCAGAGGGGTTACCTGCACTGAGACAAGGATGTGACCAGCTTTACTCCCTGCAGGCCCGAGGATCCCGAGCTGTGCTGCAGTTGTACCCTGAGAACTCAGAGCAGGTACAGCCCATCAGGAGGGGGTGCAGGCAGAGGAATCCTCTGCTCTTTGGGGCTCTGAATGCATCGTGTTCTTCCACATCAAGTCTGTGTCCTGCTTGCCAGTTGTAAAGCTCTTCAAAAGCCAAACAAAATAACCTGTAAGGAGGATACCCAGTGCAATTTCTGTTGTTTCATAGATTGTCTTGGGCTGAGCCTTAAAATTAAAGTGGCAGGACACCATGTGAATCTGGGTTTGAAGACTGGCTGTAGTCATTGGCACTGCACTGTAACTCAGGTCTGGAAAATCCAGCCCTGTATCCCTCTCCTAGAGAGTCTGCTGTGCCAGCTAACCCAGGCTAGACTGAGGAGCAGGGAATTGGTGCCTGGATGGTGCTGCAGAACCAGGAGATAGGTGCAGAGCGCAGTCCATGCTGGGAATGCCCAGTCAGCTGTGGTCCTCCCAGAGGTCTCTTGGGCTGTCCTGGGGGATGAATGCTAATTAACTTTTGTACCTGCTGCTTTTCCCAGCTGGAGCTCATCACAGCCCAAGCAATGAGAGCTGGATTTACAGGGGGAATGGTGGTTGACTACCCCAACAGTGCCAAAGCCAAGAAGTGAGTGCTGGATCTCTGTGTGTGTTTGGGGTGAGGCCTGGGTTTAGCAGTGATTTTTTTTTTTTTTTTCCTCTTCCCTGAGCTGTTCTCTCTCCCATTATACAGTCCTGGACAGAGGTTACAGCTTAGATCTGACTGTTATAAACCATCTCAGTCTTGCCTGGGGACTGAGACTCTCATGCTGAGTCCCAGGTTCATGCTCCTTATTCTTGTTCTTTCAGGTTCTTCCTGTGTCTCTTTGTTGGGACATCTGGCACGTTACCAAAGGTGAGGATCTCCATGAGGCAGCAGAGCTGCTGGGTGATGTGGGCATTGTGGGAGCCAAACAGCTCTGTGAGTGCAGGTGTAACTTCATTTATACATTTTCTGCCAGTCACCAAGCCCTGCTCTCATAGAATCACAGACTGGTTTGGGTTGGAAGGGACCTTCAAGCTCACCTTGTTCCACCCCCTTCCATTAGACCAGGTTGATCCAAGCCCATCCAACCTGGCCTTGGACACTTCCAGGGATGGGGCAGCCACAGCTTCTCTGGGCAACCTCTGCCAGGGCCTCACCACCCTCACAGGGAAGAATTTCTTCCCAAAATCCCATCTAACCCTTCCCTCTTTAAAGCCATTCCTCTGACATCTGCTTTTTTTTGCCATGATTTCTGGAAGACCAGTTGGTTCCTGCTCTGGTCCTTCCCCTTGCAGATGCCTGCATTCCCCTCAGTTTTGATGGGCTAATAGCTGTGCTTGGTCCAGAGGAGAACACAACTTCCCCATTTTGCTTTCCAGGGCCTTGGTACCGAGTGTGCCAGTGAAGAGCTGCACCAGGCAAAGTTCACCAATGAGAGGTACCATGTGGGGGTGAGGCTGTGGGTTCTCCTCAACAAGGACTGGGGGGCTTTGAGGGCTGGCGTTTACTGGGGACCACAGCGCTGCTGTGTGAGAAGCAATGGGAGGGGAAGGACAGGGAGGACTCTTAGCAGCCCAGGAGAGAACTGCTTTGTCTTCCCAAGGGCCTGGACACAGGGAACAAAAGCAGTTAGTTCCCAGGGCTCTTCCATGGGCTTGTAGGTGCTTACCCTGGAGCTGCACCTGAGCAGTCAGCCAGGTGTGCTTTCTGTCCAGCACTGGGCTCTCCAGCTGGGGCCAGCACTGTGGGACAGGGAATGTTTACAGGGCTCACGATGGAGGCAGGCTGCTGTGCCTGAGTCCTGGCATTCCCTTTCTCCTCCTCTCCAGGTCTTTGCTCAGCTCTGCTTAGCTCTAGCCTGGGGAGTTTCTGCTGCTGGCCAGGTCTCTTCCCACAGCAGTGTTGCAGGGAGGAGCCCCTCTTGCAGCCAGTGGAAGAGACAGAACAAAAACCAGAGGAAAGTTGTCGTGGCTGCTAGGAGCTTGTGGCTGCCATGTTTTCCTGCCTCTTACATTGCTGTTCTCTGCTCACTTAGTCTAAGGGGGTATCTGGTCTTGGAGGGCAGTAGCAGAGCTGGGAACTTCTTAGGAAGCCTGACTTTGCCTTGTTTGGAGTAGAGCAGACAAGGGGAAGGTGGTTGAGCATGAGCCTGTAATGCCCTGAGATCCCAGAGGGCAGCTGCTGCTGGTGTGACACGGGGAATGGCACGGGGGTGTGCTGGACTGCTGGAGTTCACAGGTCAGGATCCCTCGGCTCCAAGCCAGGGCTGGAATCAGCCTCCTTCTCCAGTGTGTCTGGAGTTTGGCCACATGTCCCAGTGCCAGCTGAGCCTCTTGTCTAGGGGTGGTGGCAGGGAAACTCGCTCCTTTTGTGACCCAGTTCTGGGTGACAATCCTCCAGGGCAGAGAAATGTGCCCCCACACCTCCGTTCCTCTCCAGCTGCCGTCCACTTTCCCCACAGGACACGGTTCAGAAATGTCAAGGGCAAGTCTGTGAAGAAAAGCCGGGACTGGATCCTGGAGAAGAAGGAGCGTAGACGCCGCCAGGGCAAGTGAGTCCTGCCTCAGAGGCTGACCTGGCCTGCTGTCACCTGCCCAAACTCCTGCCACAAACCTGCTCCCTTCCCCTCCCAGCGTGACCTGCAGGGGGTGCTGAGCTGTTCCTGCTTCTCCCACAGGGAGGTGCGAGCAGATACCAAATACACGGGTCGGAAGCGCCGTCCTCACTTCTGAATCGCCCTGGACACTGCTGGCATGGAAGGTGGCTTGTGGGTGCCTCCAGCGAGCCTCCTGTGGATGGCTCCCCATGCCTGGGCACTTGTGGGACTGGACATTGTGGCTCTTGAAGGTGCAGACTGGCTCAGGTGCTGCCAAACAGCAAAGCTTCCAGCCCTGTTTCCCTGGTGGAGGTGCAGACAGTGCTCTGGCCACTTGGGTGTGTGCAGTGCAGTCACTGACCTTCCCGAGTGTAGTGAGCTCCAGGTAAGCCACGATGTGATATCCAGTTCCTCACTAAAGAGTCAAAGAGTTGGAAGTGTTTGCTGATCTCCTGCGTCCTGCCCTTGGCACTGGGAGTACTGAGGTGGGAATATGGTACCTCATTCCCTGCCAGCTTCCCCTCTGCCTGCAGAGCATGCATACTGTCACGTGTAGATCCACGAGGACAAAGTTCCTCCTGGCACAAGTGTTATTCCAGTAGCCATTTGCTCCTGTCGGTGCTTGGTGCCAAGCCCACCCTGTTTGCTTTAGTGCTTCCAGGGTGCTGGGGCTGACTGGACCCCCCCCATCACTTCTTCCCTTCCCTTGAAACAAGGAGAGGTGCCACCCAGAGCTTTACAGTTACAAATGTTTATTCTACATAAAAATTCCACAAAATGGGAAGCTGTTTTGCACCCAAAGCCTTGGGAGAAGAAAGGGATGCTAGCAGGGAAGCAAAGAGGGAAGGAGAAGAGAGGCAACATACAGTGTCATCCAGCCCAGTGAGACAGAGCAAGCCAGGGTCAAGATCCACATAGAAAACAAGGACACTTAGCTCACAGTACAGCAACAGTAGAACTCCACGGGGGGCTCGGAAAGCCTTCAAGTACATTAATTACAAAAAAACCCAATCCCCAGTTCGAGTGCAAGCTGTGCGTGCCCCACACTGCTCATGGAATACTGCATCGACAGGCTCCCGGCACGGGGAGGGTGGGTGGCACTTGGAACAGAGGTGGTGGAACCCAAAGGACGAGCGAGTGCAGGCTGGGGGCTAGAAAGAAAAGATGAAACATCTTCCCAAAGCACAACCACACTTGGTGATTTGGTCTGTACATGCAACGACAGGTAGGTAAAAAGGAACTCAATGGGGCTTCCCGTAGTGCAGGGGTAATTATTGCACCAAAACACCCTCCCCTCACAGCGAGGACAGTGTGAGCCTGCCTGTGGGGCAGCAGTGGTAGCCTGCTCCTCATCTCCCGTGCTTCAGAGCCCAGCACCACTGCTGCCCACAGGATCCCAGCAAAGTGCCAGCGGCCCTGACTGGCCCTATCAAACTCCTGGTGCTGTGGGGGATGCTGGCAGTGGTGGTGCCAACAAGGAGCAAGGGCCAGGAATCTCCCTCGGTGGTGTTCCTGGCCTTGTGCCTTGACAGGGGTGCCACAGCCCTGATGTCAGGTGAGCTTGTGCCACTAAAGCTGCTGCTTGGAAGAAAAAAAAAATTCACCTTGTGCTAGCAGTGGGCATGGCTGCAGAGCAGGAGCCCGGGAGGAGGGTTTTCCTGCCTGTCCAGTGTTATTGCTTCCTGGAGGGGCCCTGGGGTTCTTGCTGGCCTGGCAGAGAGCATGGACAGCAGTGGCAGGGAGCTGCTGAGGGACAGGAGCACGGCCATGCCCTTTTCCTGCAGCCAGACATGTCCCCCAGGAGCAGAGACCCTGCCCTTGCCTGCCCCCTGTCCCTGCACGGTCCTGGTGCCCCAAGCCCTTCCGTGCACACGGGCTGCAGTGCTGGAACTCCCATCGCTCGGTGTGGGGCTGTGAAAGAAGGGGGCTTTAGTCCAGGATGCTCCCGTGGCCCCACCCTGAGGGGCTTGGACTGGGCAGTGCAGGGCAGGCTGGAGCCACCTCCCAAGGGCAGCTGCATGCAACAAGGGGCCGTGTGGGGGGACCTCGGGGGACAGTGGCAGAGCCGTGTCAGGGCTGCTGCTGGGCAGGGCTGGCCCTGGGGGAGGCAGCACTCTGTGGCTGCAGCCACTGCCTTTCCCTGCACCGAGGGGCACCACACAGGGCCAGGGCCTGAGCCACAGCACCGTGCTAGCTTGTGGAGCAGCCCTGCCCTGGTGCTGGTGGAAGCTGGGAGGTGATGAGGGTGGAATACTGGCTGCCATCAAGTGTCCCTTTTCTTCTACCAGCACCTGGGCTGACAGCCAGCTCCTGTCCCGGTGTGGCAGTGAGCCTGGCCTACCTTGGGACTCCTCTGTGATGCTTTGGCATGTGCACAGGCCAGCCAGAGCCCTGGGGTCTCCAGAGGAAGGTGAGGGCAGAGCCTTGTCCCCAGCCCGAGGGAAACAGGCAGTGGCAGCACTGGACCCCCCTGAGTTGCCAGTGGGCTTGGACCCCACAGCAGCTGCATCCATGTCATGGGCACAGCAGAGGGCACAGGGCACCCAGGTTGTCCCCCAGCACCCCACTGGGAGCAGGTGCCTCACTGGATGGCTGGGCAGAAGGGCACTGTGCCAGGAGGCAGCAAACCAGCAGTCAGGTGCTGGCCTGCTCAGGACTGGGGTGGACCCAGGAGGAGGAAGGCTGCTACTCCTCGCTTGCAGGGGGCTGGATGCAGCAAGGGGCTGCTTCTGGGACCACAGCAGGAGAAAGCCCAACTGCTTCCAACCCCCAGCCACGGGTATGGAAAAGCAAGGCTGGAGCAGCCCTGCTTGCAGGCGAGTGCTGCCAGGGGCTGTGGACATCAGCAATAGTCCCAAACCCAGGCCTGTGGGCAACAGGAGCCAGGACCACCATGTGCCAGGGCTGAGAGCACAGCGATGAGCCTGTGGTGCAGGGTGAGCAGCCAGTGAAATTTACTGGCCTTAGGACTACCTGTGCCATCCTGCCCTGTCAGGCCAGCATCCAGGAGCAGCACTGGTGCCCACATGCCCTATTCCTGTCCCCAGGCAACTGTGATGGCCCCAAGCAGCAGCTCCTTACTCCACACTGCTCCATCAGGCACCCACCACCTGCAGCGGCACGTCCAGCCCTCGGCACCCTACTGGGGTGAGGGTTCGTGTAGGGAGGGGACAGCCCTGCCACCGGAGGAGTGGCAGGGGTGGAGGCCCAGAGCCAGACACAGTCACTTGCCAGGCAGGGCTGGGCAGAGCACACCCCTGGGGAAGGGTCCCGAAGAGAAGCAGCCCAAGGGAAGGTGTTTGCAAGCACAGATGCAGCTGACAGACATGAGAGTTCGAGGTGATGGGCAAGCTGGGGAGGCTGACTGGGCACCATACTCCCGAGGACCCCTAACACCCACCACTGGTCCCTCCTCCTCCTCAGCTGTCACTAACACAGACTGCCCATCACAGGAGGAGCAGCAGTGCCCAAGGGCACTTCTGTCCCCCACCCGGTCCCAGCCAGCCCCCCAGCCTGGAGCAGTGATGAGAGTTTGGGGTCCCCCCCAGGGTCCCCCTTGCGCTCATCACCAGCACCTGCCCCCACCTGCGCCCCGGGGCCGGAGCTCCCTCCACACAGACGCACCGCACACACAGCGTCACAAACAACCATGCATTAGAAACTGAAATGCTGCTGGGAGGCTCCGGGGCTGCGTGGGTTGCTCCGGTGTGGCTGCAGCCCCATGGCACGCGTGGCTCCATCCATCGCACACAAACAGTCCTGTGGGGTGAGGCTAGCCGAAAATGCCGCCGAAGGTGGAGGCGATGACGATGCCCAGGATCACACAGCAGATTATGATCATGATCTTCTTCTGCTCGGGGGTTCCAGCAGCAGTAGGGAGAGAGGGGAGGGGGGATGGTGAGTGTTGGGGCAGTCTGTCCTGTTCCCCTTTGCCCGGGGTGGGCTCTGAGCAGCACCTCGGGAGCCAGAAGGGCTCTGGCAGTCCTGGGCAGGGATGGGCACCCTCGCTCCTGCTCCAGCCCTGGGTTGGCAGAGCTGAGCTGGTGGCCCTCGGGTCCCCAAGCTGATACGGGACCAGGTGTTGGGAGCAGGACAGGCAGCTGGCACTGTGCTCAGGGTCTGAGCTGGACCATGACATTTCCCTACTTTTTTTTGCAAGGGACATGGCTCTCACAGCATGCCTGGTCCAGGGGTCCACCTTGTCCCTTTTCCTCCCCCCAAGCAGCACCCCTGCCCCATGGCTCACTGTCAGCTTTCACACAGTCTGTGCTGGGAGCTCTGCCTCAGCTGTGCAACCCTGAGGATGTGGGCTGCTCCCAGTGCTGTGGGGTAAAGTGGTCCCTGGGACCCTGCAAAGCCGTGCCAGGCTGCCTGGAGCAGGCAGGGCGCCAGCCAGGCCCCGCCTCTGGGACGGAGGTGTCAGCAGTGCAGGCAGGGGCAGATGGGCCCCAGCCAGAGCCACGACTCACCCGTCTGGCTTTGCTCTGGTACTTCACCGCTTTTTTGGTGTCGGACACAGCCCGCTCCACATAGTCCACCGAGTGCTCCACGTTGTACTCGATGCGGTCAATCATTTCTCCCTGCAGGGGGAGGACACAGCCCACGCGCGGGTGCGGACGTGAGCTCCTCCCCGCTCCGCCGCCCTCCGGCTCCGGGGGGATGCTGCCCTGCCCAGCAGCCCTGCACAGAAACGAGCACCATCAGCTGCCTGTGGGCACTGGTGTTTCCCGGGGTGCCCTGGCAGGCGAGCTCTGGACTGCATGCCCCGTCCCAGAGGATCTCCGTGCACATGCCAGCAGGGAGACAAGCACGGGTGAGGGACAAGGGAGTTCCCAGCCCGGTGCTGGCGCTGACCTGTCCGATATCTCAGGTGACATCAAAGCCACAACCGGATCTACACCAGCACCACACCACACGCTGCTGACACTGGAGGCACGGCAGGGAGCAAGGACAGCACCAGCAGCACCACGTGGGATGCTCACAAAACCATGCACATGCAGGGACCAGGGACCACTGCTCCGATCCACACGAGCGCCGCACCGAAGGCAGGAGGGTCTGGAGCACGGCCAGCTGACCTTGCAGCCGGTCCTGCAGGGACCTCTGCCCCTGCTGCAGGGGTAGGTTGGGAGAGGGGGCTCCTGTGGGTGTGGGGACACGAGTTGGGGTGAGCTTCTCCAGCCTCGTTCACCTCCTTTGGCCCCATCCTGACCGGATAGGGAAACAGCCAAGTCCTGCAGCAGCTGGACAGGGTTGGCAGGAGGGGGAGGTTTGAAGCCCCGTGTCCTCCTGCGTGGCGTGGAGGGAATTGGGGCCACAGAGCCATGGGCTGATAGCCAGCAACTCTGCAATGCCCATTTCCCAACCTAATGCTGGAGAGCACAGGGAGGACAAACCTTGAGGCCCAGGGGTGCTGAGCACTGAGCCCCACCAGCTGCTCCCTGTCTTGCCTAAAGCTGCTGCTTCTTCTCCCTGCGTGTTCCACGCCTGGGGCAGAGCAGAGCTGCCAGCCCTGCTGCCTGCCCAGCACCCCTCTATTCCCAGTGCCAGCAGCTCCGAGCTTCTCACCCACAGGACAAGGCTGCTGGCACTGTCCAGCCCTTAGAGCAGGGCAGGGAATCATGAATTCCCCGCGTACGTCCCCCACGGCAGACAGGACAGGCCACCAGCAGCACTGTGCTCCAGTGACCCTTGCCGTCCTGCCACCGGCCATCCCAGCGCCATGCGAGCAGCAGCCATGCAGCAGCAGCCATGCAGGAGCAGCCATGCACAGCAGAGCATGCAGCACCACGGGGCTCGGCCAGTGGGCCTTTACCTGCCACCGATGTCTCCTCGGGCCATGGCAGCGTGGCGGGCAAGAAGGGGGGTGAGCAAAGACACGGCAGCACGCGCCTGCCTGAAGGGACTGGCACCACGGGCTGGCAGCACAGCCCGGGGGCCACCCCGAGCTCACCCACCTGGGCCTGGTCCTCCAGGGAAGACGAAGGAATCTCCCCCTGCATGGCAGCCACCCACTGCCCTCCTTCTGAGCTGTTCACTGAACCTCCCACCCCACACACACACACAGCACCCCAGCTCGGGGGTGCCAGGCGGGCTGGCTCCAGCCCTGGGGAGCCCCGTTCAGCCCCACTGGGAGCCATGCTGGTCCTAGATGTGGTTTTTCCTCTCAGCACGCACCCAGGCAGGGGAGCACTGTTGTCCATCTTCCCCACCCACTGCAGGGAGCCCCATCACCCTCCAACCCCTTCAGGTGAGCCCCTGGGCTGCACCGTTTCCCCACCTGGCTCTCCACCAGCATGGCCATGTCCATGAACATGTCGTGCAGCTCTCGGATGCTGTTCTCCAATTTGATGATCTCGCTGTGCCGTGTCTCAATCTCATTCAGTGCCTGCTTGGTGATGTTTGAATCCATGATGATCTGCAGAGAAAATAAGGCCACTGAGCACCATGCTTAGCCCCAGCTCCGACGCTGGGACTGGGGGCACCAAGAGAGGGATGAGCAGGAGCTACAGAGCCCTTCCAACCACCCCGAGCCAGCAGCAGGGTGCTGGGATACAGACTGCTCCAACAGCATCCTCAGGCCAGGCCTGAGCCCCTAGACCCCCTCCTACTTGGGCTGGGTTCATTACTCCCATACCGAGGCCCCTGTGGCAGCACGTCCACCAGCCCATCCCCTGGCTGAGGGGGCTGCCTCAGCTGCAGCTCGTGCCAGTGCTTACCCCAGAGGAGAAGATGGCTGGGTTGCCACTCTCCAGCATGTCCTCCAGCTCCTCGCTGGTGGTGGTCCTGCCAGCTGCAACAACACAACAGAGGTCAGCCAGGAGCCCCCTGTCCCCATCACTGGTCCCACAGCCCCACCACAGGGCTCTGTTGGCTTCATGGTATTTTTCTCATGAGTGGAACAGAGCAAAGCTTTCAGCCCCAAGAGCATACAGGGCAGTTTGAGGGGCTGCCCTCACACAGCCTGGCTCTGACACCCCTCATTTTAAGGGCATCAAGCTGCCAGCTTGGCTCAGCTCACACAGGAACACCCATCTGTCCCTCCTGGACACACTGACCATTCCTGAGGGGCTGTGAGCAGTGCTAAGGGACCAGCAGCCACCAGCATCCATGGTGGCTGTGAAGGAGGAGGGATGGGGAACAAGCCACAAGCAGGTATGTTCTTGTCCAACCCTGTCCCAGCCAGTTCAACACCTTGATGACACGGGGCTCAGCTGGACTGCCCGAGTTTTGGCCCTGCTGCTGTGTGACAGAAGCCAGGCTCTGTCCTTCCCTCTGTGGCAAAACCCTCTGGGTCTCTGGGGACCTCCAGCCCCATGGCTCCTCTGGAAGCAATTCACCCACAGCATGTGGTTCTTTTCCTTCCCTTTCCCACCCCATACAGCAGAGAGAGATGCTGATCACTCCATGGGTGGCACTGATCCCTGCACTAACTGCAGTGCATTCCTTGAGCTAGCAGCCACGTGGGACACGTGGAATTACAGCCAAACAGATGGAGATGCTGGGCAGGGCACTGGGGCTGCCCAGTGGGATGGGGAGGGTGAGCAGGTCACCTGAGACAGGGCAAGTGACACCCCACTGGTGCAAACGGGGCAGCCAGGCAGGAACAGCTAATGAAGTGACTCCAGCAAGCTTGATGAAACCAAAACCTGCAGGGCAGGGCTGAGGTCGGTAGATACTCCACTGTGACATGCTGCCTGCAGGCAGTGGTACTGAAAGGGACCTCCAGGATGAGTGCAGGGCACCTCAGAGTGGGGGAACGGGGCAGAGCAGACCACAGCTCCCAGACCCACGGGCAGTGGTTGGAGTTCTGTGTGAGGCTGTCTAGACAACCTGGACAACCTAGACAACTACAACCTGGTAGCTCTTGGTGATTGAAACACGGACTTCACTGTGTGGGAATCTGAATCTGAATCGTTTATTCAAAGAAACGAGCTGGTTTTATACACTTCTTCAAGGCACAGTATTTCCTTACATGGCAATTCTCAGTAAGCAACCTATCCCATGTTGCCATGATCAGCAACACGCTTTCTAAATGTCCTTCTATGGGGTGATCACAAGCTGTCCACCCCTCTGTCAGCTTCTGGCACTCCTCTCCATAGGGCTCTGCCGTGGGGCATCTCCTCCCCCCAGGGTCCTGCCCCTCTGTGCTGCCATGTGCTTCTTTGTGCTGCCATGTGCCTCTGCAGGCACATCCCACAGCCCACAGCTCAATCCATCCCATCTCTTTCCACAGACAGTGACCCCAAAGCCCTGAGAAGCTGCTGTTGAGTCACAAAAACAACTTGAGCCCTGTCTGTGCCCCGTGGGAGTTCACAGATGCATGTGAGGCCTGAGCTTTGCCATCTGTGTGTTCACAGACCTCAGGATCAATCACCCTTCCCACCTTCCCCAGCTCTGAGAAGATCCACAGCCCATTTCCAGACACTGTTACGTGTTTTAGGGTGACAGAGCATCAGCCCCACCAAGGATGACCCATGGCACCCCCTTGCCAGCCTTTCTTGCCTGTTGGCTCCTCGCTCTGGGCTGACACTGCCCTGCTCCCAGGAAGGGAGAACAAAGGACCAAGCAGCACAAATGTACAAACCCTCCTGCTGATGTGGCCAGCTCTGAGCAGTCACTGGCCCAGTGATAAGGAGGAGCATGCCAGGTGCTGTCCATGGAGAGCTGCCTGCTCTGCCCAACGCCCGCCCTCTGGGCAGTCCTGAAGGGCAAACAGTGGGATCAGCTCCAGGAGATGCCACATCTCTCATGGGCACAGGTGGGATGGGATGTGGGATAGACGTTCTCATCCTGTCCTTGCTGCCTCATTCCCCTAATGCAGAGCACAGGGCTGGTAAAAGCTGCATTGAGGGGAAGGATGAGAGCAAAGGCATCACTTGTATTAACACCTGGCCAGGCAGTGCTGCTCAGGAAGAATTTGCTTTAATGCTGAGCCAAAGCTTGCAGCATGGAGGCTGCACCTCGCCCACACTGTCCAGCACAGCACCTGCCAAAGGCCAGGTCACCAGGCTTCCCAGTTTGGCTTCCTGCTCTGTCAGCTCCTCCACAGCAGTAAAATCAGCTCCAAGTGCCCTGGGTACCTGCCTGATCTGCTGCTCACACAACAACAGGGCCGTGGCACAGCCACAAATGGGAGGGAAAGGATGGAGCCACTGCAAGGTAGCACCAAGGGAGAAGAGCCTGCCCCAAATTTTGGTGAAACATTGGAAAATCATGGGAATTGGACCTGTGCCTCCCCAGAGAGCTCCAGAGTACATCTGCCTCTTACTTGGCATCTCTAACAATTAAAGTTTCTTGGGGAGAAGCAGCTCTGCCAACAAGATGAAGCCCAGAGCACGGAGGGAGCTGGGAAAACAACGTCAGGTGGCAGGGAGAGAACAGTGAGAGACAGTGCCCAGGTCACACTGCTGCAGGGGCCACCAGAAACTCTGGGACAGGCGGACATGAAGACACTGAGGAGACTTCCCACCTCAAGGCACAGTCCTTGGCCCTGTAATGCCCAGCTGGACAGAGTGACCATCCCCATGGACCAGCACCCAGGGGATGGGGCAGGAGCAACCCTGTTGGGGTGTGGGGGAAGCTCTCAGGGAAGCCTCAGCTCAATCCCACAGCCCAGCTGACACTGGATGCCAGTTTGCCCAATTCTGCATGCAGATGGTCTATAAACAGGGAAGGTACATCAGGGCTGAAGGAATCCAACATGCCATGGCCAAATTAAGGGCTCAGCTGGGCTCTTCAGGCTGGCAGCACCCCCTGGGCTGGCAGCATCCCCGCTCCCAGCAGCAGGGCTGCACGAGCACCCACAGAGCCACAGCTGGGGCAGCCAGACACGCTGAGGACAAGGCACCTCCACAAGGCCAGGACCCTCTGCCTGGAGCTGGCTTTTAAGCTCTTGTTCGACACAAATGCATACAATTCATGAAGAGATGGATAAGGCTGTCCTGTCTGCCTGCCTGTGAGGTAACAGGCTGTGACTGACTAGCCCACCTGGCTGTCACCCAGCTCAGACAGGTCTGGCACTGCCCACGCTGGTATCAGGATGAGAAGGATTCAGCTACAAAACCCTGCCCAGCACATCACAAAGTGCCACCCACCTCCTTGACCCTCAGCATCTGCACTCAAGATAAATCCCATGGTCGTTCCTGAGATGAAAGTGCCACAGGAATCCTAAATAAGCTCTGAGGTGGCCCAGATGAGCTGCCAGGGTCAGAACAGCCCCCAGACTCTCTTGGCTCAGGGTGGGATGCACCCACAGCTCATTGTTCTGCACACCAGTTCACCAGGTCTGGCACAGCAGGGCCTGATGAAATCTCTAGTGCTCTCAGATACAGCAGATGCTTTATTTTTGTCTCCTCGGCTCTGCACATAACAAAACTGTCCCTAAAAACAAGCAGCATCTGTGCAGCACCTCCATGGCTTCAGCTGCACACCCACCATGGAGAACAGCTCCTCCAAGCTCCAAATCCAATTTCTCTGGGAGCAAAACCTAACTAGATTTAAGATATAATTTCTCCTAACGGACGAAACGGAGAGGGAAAAAAGCAAGGGAGGGACATCTCTCACCTCAGGCAGTGTGGAGGGGGACATGGCTCCTGGCAGCAGATGCAGGGCACGGCTGGGGTGGGGGCACAGTCCAGCCACTGTCCTGCTGTCACCAACTTGAGGACATGGCCATCCTGCCATCCCTCCGTGACATCTGGAGTGTTTAGGAGCAGAGAAGTGAGTAAAGGGGGGGTGAGGGCACTGGTTAAGGCTGGGGCCAAAGCAAAGGGAAGGGAGGGGAAGGGAGGGAAGGGGAGGGGAGGGGAGGGGAGGGGAGGGGAGATGCTCCTGGGTGGGCAGCGTGATGCTGATGGTCACAAGCTCTGGCACACACAGACAGACACAGTAGTGCCTACACAAGGAAAAGGGAACAGATCCTGACAGGGCTGTGCGGAGCCCCAGGGGGTGGCTACAGCCCTGGGGCAGTGACTCTACATCACCAACTCTGCCACTGTCCTACTTGCAGAGCCAGATGTGGTGAGGATGGAGAAACTTGCTGGGTGCTGGGGAGCTCGCCCAGAGCAGCTGAGAAGTTCCTGCTCTCACACTTTGAAAACCCGAGTGATTTACTGGCTTTGCTGTCAGAGCTCCCAGCACTTTCTATCTTTGGATTCCTCAGCTGAAAATGAGAGCTGAGGATTTCGTGGAGCTCTGTGCAGTTGCCACATCCCAGCTGAGCTCTGTTCCAAGGAGCCTGTGCAGGTGCCCCCGGAGCAGCTGGGGCTGAAGGTGCTGGCTGGGACACCCCAGCCCAAGCAGAGCCCCTGCCCAGGCAGCATTCCTGGTAAAACCTGGTAAAACCTCCGTAAGCTGTTCCTTTCAATGAGTCTTTTGGCCAGGAGACGTTTATTTTCCACTGTCCTGATGGGGGAATCCAGCTCTGGCAAAGGGCTGTGCAGAGGACTGTGTCCCTCCTCAGCACAGCCCCATCCCACCCTGCACCTCCTCCACACCTCCATCCTGAAGGGAACGAGGGTCCCTTGCTGTCAGCAACTGGGACACCTCCCCTGCACTTCACACTGGGGACTCCATGGGGACTCCTGAGCAGCCCTTTCCCTGCACCCATCAGGCTCTGTCAGCCACTGACAACCTGGCAGGATGGACAGAGCAGACACAAGAATAACAACGTATCTTAAGAATTTAAGCAGAGCAGCAGAGCCCTCCAAAATCCAGTAGGAAAACAAGAGGAAGGTTTCTTTCAGGTCTGCGTCCAACCAAGGACAAGGCTGAGTCCTTCCAAATCTCCTCTCTCAGAGGGAGGCACAGGGACACCTTAAATTCCTGTTCCCATGACAAGCCACTCCTCAGCTGTCAGCTGCAGGGTGATGCTGGCTGAGGGTGAGTCAGGCAGCTGGAGCAGTGACACATCCTGCTTTACAGCAAACTGGCAAGCTCTTGTTGAGCCTCGTGTCAGTCAGCCTTCCCATCCAGCCTTGTTAGTATTAGACACCAGAAAGACAAATCTGAACAAAGATTAAGGCTTGCACAGCTCTGTCTCCTTCCAGCCCTCCACAGAAATTCCCGCACCCCACAGCACCCAGATTCCCAGACCCATGAAGCACATTCCCACAGGTGACCACCAAGGACACCAGTCTGACTCACAGAACTCCTGTCATTATTCACAGTGAGTTGTTGGAGGAAAGAAAAGCATCCATTTGGTTGTTAGGAAAAAAAAAGGACGAAGTTCAGATCCTTCCACTCAGAGCACAAACCCCATGACATGCCTGACAGTGAGATTATTTGCAAAAATCTCTTTTAATCTCTGCATGCCCTGACTTCCCCCTTGCTTATTCCCCTAATTAAATGGTTCTTCTTTGCTGGGAAATAACCCCATTGCTCTAAACTATCCAGGTATCACTGACTGCCCAGAAGAACCATAAGGAGAGTGTTTTTGTAGACAGGAAGGACCAGACATCTCCTAAGTGATGGGCTCTGGATGACTCACAGATCTTAGTGCCACAGCAGTGTCACCTGGGTGAGGTGTCACCAGCCTCAGAGGTGTCACCTGGAGTCCCCCCTTGGCCAGACAACATAATGGCTGTTAAAAGTCATCAGGCCCTGGGCCCAGAAAAGTGCCTGGGGCAGCACTGAGGCTCCTGCTCTTCCTGTGCAAGGGAGACCATCAGGAGCAGGGAGTGCTCCCATCTCAAGAATTCCCTTCTCTGTTTTGTCTGTTTAGCTTAGTTCATCCATAAAGAGCACCCTGAGGAAGGACAAGTACACACAGGAATCAGGAATTCCCATGAGCTTCTTTGAATTCAAAATTAGCTGCAAACACAGAAGAAATTCCTCTCCTTTTGACCCCTGCGCTCTCTCTGCAGCATTTTGGGATGTACTTTGCTGGATGCACTTTGCCACCGACACCCAAGGTACCACCCCACGCCCATCTCCCCCAGAAGCCGCGTTGCAGCCACTCCCACAGGCTCTGTGCAGCCCGGGTTTCCCCGGGCAGCCCTGCCCAGCGCGGGGAGCTGCTCCGATCCATGGGAAGGCAGAGCAGGCTGCGCTCCCGTTCCAGGTTTACTCACTGATCTCCAGCTGCCGCTGGATCCTGCCCTTGCAGCGCTCCCGGTAGTCGGTCTGCGTGGCGTTGTACTCGGACATCACCTCCACGAACTTGCGGGACAGCGTGGAGTGCTGGGAGGGGAGAGAAGGACAGAGGGAGCTGAGGGGCCACGGCAGGGAGAGCCCTGCTGTCCTGGCAGCGGAGGAGGCTCAGCCCTGAGCAGCTCCTTCACCTCCAGCCACCCCAAAAGCGTTTCCAGCCCAAATGCTGCTGCAGTCAGTGAGACAGAGCACAAGGGGGGCAGGTGGCAGCAGGTGACATGTCCCCAGGGGAGTGCACCAGAGGCATCCCTCATCCAGCCCTACCTAAGCACAGCCTCCAGCCCCGAGAGGATACCCTGGGAGGCTGGCAGCAGCCTCCTTGCACTACTCGAGCCCAGAAAGCCTGGAGGCGAGGCCACAGCAGTGCCCTGGGTTGAGCCTGCCTGCCCCTGCCGTGCTGCCAGGACATGCCAGACCCTGCAGGGGCACAGGATGGACCCGGGGGATCACTCTGCCATGCCTCGGGCAGCTGCACCCAGCCCTGCTCAAAGTCACAGTCACAGAATCGCTAAGGTTGGAAAAGACCTCAAAGATTGTCAACTCCAACCCGTGACCGAGCCCCACCCTGTCAACCAGACCAGAGCACTAAGTGCCACATCCAGCTGTTCCTCCAACAATGGAGACTCCACCACCTCCCTGGGCTGCCTGTTCCAATGCCTGACCACCCTTTCAGTGGAGAAATTCGTCCTGATGCCCAACCTGAACCCCCACTGGCACAACTTCAGGCTGTTTCCTCTTGCTGGGTCCCTGTTCCCTGGGAGCAGATCCTGACCCGCACCTGGCTGCTCCCTCCTGTCAGGGAGTTGTGCAGAGCCAGAAGGTCCCCCCTGAGCCTCCTTTTCTCCAGACAGAGCTCCCCCAGCTCCTCCTCATCATCCCTGGGCTCCAGACCCTTCTCCAGCTCCGTTCCCATCTCTGGACAGCCTCCAGCACTCAGACATGTTGGTGCAGGTGTTCCTACACCTGGAGCAGCCCCAGCCAGCACAGCCCTACCTCCAGGAGATGACACTGGAGACATCTCCAGGGTACACTTGCACTGGCTCTGCAGCTATTCTAAGCCAGCAACAGCAGAGTATTTATGGAGAGCCTCAGCTCATCTTCTCCCTCCTCCACCACAAACCTCACATGAACGCCCCTGGCAGCTCCAGCTCAGTCCTCTGCTGGAGAGGTGCTGGCCCAGAGCAAGGTCAGAACAGCTCCCAAGCATCTCAGCTCGAAATCCAGCAACGACGTGACGTGCCATCCAAGTGATTTTTCTGCTGTTCCAAAATTGTTTTTCCTAAAATCCACTTCATTCTCATTCAGCTGAAAACTATCAACCTATGTTGATCTGCAGCCAAATATAGCCTGGGTGCTGAGTGACACCCTTCCTGCTCACTAGCACACCATGCTACACATCTTTTGCTTAAGAAGTTATTTAACTCAGTGTTTATTTTCTCAGATTGTTATTTTATGTTCCCATGGGCATCCCACACGTCTACAAAATGCATTTGATTTTTGGAGGAACATGGAGTTTTGTGCAAAATCAGCTGGAAAAAAGCATTTTAAATGGCTTTCAGACATTAAATAAACCTACCTGAATGTTCACAGCAAATAAAAAGCATATCAAAATGTAGCTTTTGTTTGAAAGAAACTCATTGAACAGAAAGTATTAACTCACGTTAGGAAAAGGATTTGTTTAACTCAGGTCTAGCAACTCTTTGCTCTCTTTAGGGCAAAGCAGCCCAAACTAGATTTCCAAAGACCTGATAAAAGCTCTGGGTATTCAGAGTGGGCTCTGAAAGCCCCCAAAAGCACACACTGAAACTGGGGTCCTTGTCCTTCATGTGGTTAAGAGAAAGATATTTTTGAAGTGTTCATCCCATGGGGTAATACACAAAATTAGTATTTATACTTATATATAATATATACCTATAGAAACATGGAAAATACTGTCAAGACCTCTGGGAAGTTGCATCACTGGCTGCATTTCTGGACTGGGGATGCCCTTGGGGACTGTGACCCCAAGCCCCCTCCCTGCACCTGGATCTGCTGCTGACTGAGAGATCTGATGAGACTCTTCTGTCTGGAAATGACCACAGCGAAGCCAGAATAAATCCATAATCTTAATGCTCAGTTACTCATTGTTTACCACATGTTAACAGGGGAAATCAGCTCCTCAATCCTTCTTTTACTCGGTGCTTTGCTGATAGCAAAGTCCATACAAACTGGAGAAGGCACAAATACCTACAGAAACATCAAGCTTCAAGCACCAGGCATGTCTAAATCAGCTTTCCAGTTTGGCTCATCCCAGATCTCATACAGAATGTGGGAAGGGAGGTGAGAGCAGGCCAGGCTCTGAGAAGACACAGCCACATTGCCCAGGAGGGGCTGGAACTGGTCTGTGTCACTGCAGAGAGACAAAGGTGGGGGTGATCCCAGGTGGGGCACAGGACAAGTGAGGACAGGCTGAGAGAAGCAGGGTCTGGTCAGCTGAAGCTGACACAGCTCAGAGAGATCCTTTTGTTACCAATGAACCAGAGGGAGCAAAGAGAGAAGCTGGAGCAAAACTCATCTTGGAAGTGCACAGGGGTAGAAAAAGAGATGAGGGACAAAGCTGGGGCATGGAATTCCATTTACATATTAAGGGGGAAAAAATCTTCGTAAGAGTGGTCAAACACTGGACCAGGGCCCAGAGGACCCATGGTCTGTGGTGTCTCCATCCCTCTGGATACTGGGGAGACAAACACCTGCAGGAGCTCAGAGTCAGGGACCAGCCAGGTCAGAAGCCAAAGCTCCAAAATGGAGCATTGCCAACCTCGAGGCTCTGTGCCACGGCCCAGAGGTGTTCCCCTGCCCCCAGAGGAATGCTAAAAAATGCCCACATTGCAAGAAACCTTCCCACCTCCCTGACTGAGGGAGCTGGGGTTGCTCAGCCTAGAGAAAAGAAGGCTCTGGGGAGACCTTAAAGTCACTTCCAGTGCTAAAGGGGCTCCAAGAGAGCTGGAGAGGGACTTTGGACAAGGGCCTGGAGTGACAGAACAAGAGAGAATAGCTTCCCACTGCCAGAAGGGATATTGGGAAAAGAGAGTGGTGAGGCCCTGGCACAGGCTGCCCAGAGAAGTGTCCAAGACCAGGTTGGACAGGGCTTGGAGCAGCCTGGTCTAGCAGAAGGTGTCCCTTGTCCACGGGTTGGACTGGATCACCTTTGAAGGTCCCTTCCAAGCCAAACCATTCCATGGCTTTATGGTGGAGCAGAGCTCTGAATCCCACCCTCCCACATGCCAGGATGACATCTGAACCACAGAGTTCAACACAGGCCAAATTTAAACCCTGCTCAAGTCCACAGCTGTGGGTTTTGCAGTTCCCATTTGTGGCCACCTCTCGTTTCTCGTTGCCCAAGTCAAGCCTTTTCCTGAGAAACAAGGGCACATCTCAGCCAATACCAGGGACCACCACCACTGACTGCCACCTCCCCCTGCCACTGGCACCTGCACCTGGGATGACACCAGCTCTTGAGGGGCTCAGCACAGAGCATGGAGCAGAACACCTCAGGGGTTTACAGCACTGCTGTCAGCACACAGAAGTGTCTCTGGAGTGGGAAGGGAAGGTTTTTCTTGGAAAGGATCTGCTGATAGCCTGACACTGCCCAGCTGCAAGAGAGCTCTGTCCACACTGGGTCCTTTCAGAGGGAGCAGAAGAGCTGCTCTGCAGCAGAACTTGCTGCTCTCCTGTGCTGCACCATCCTTTGGCTCTGTCATGCCCCAGCAACTCCCTGTCCTTCCTGCTCTAGAGACAGGTGGGCCTTTGCCCTCCCCCAGCTTTGCTGCGGACAGCTCCCCCATGGCCTCGGGCTGAGCTGGGACAGTCTCTCCCTGCTGGTGGGGCTGGAGGGCTCTGGGGTTCCAGCTGGGAGCTGCATCTGCAGAGCTGATCCATCACCATCACTGCCATACTGACCTGGCACTGAATGCTGATGGGGGTGCAGGCTCCCTGAGTGTCTTCCCAGGCTGAGGAGGAGATAAACTACAAAAGCCAAAACTCCTCCAGCACCATTGCAGGGCATGGAGAAATCAGGACTTTTTGTGTGTGCATAATCACCTGTGAGGGCCACAGATCTACTTCTGGATCCCACCCTAGATGATGAGGAGCAGCACTGGCAGCTCCTGTTGCCTTCATCCCTTTAATGGTTTGCTAAAACACACTCTTGGTTGCAGAACGAGGCTCTGAGATGCCTTGTCTTCACCCACATCCTCCAATACAGAGGACACAGCTCTGCAGCGATGCAAGGACAGATTCCAGGTTGGAGCAATGGCTGCATCCCACCGGGTACTCTCACCAAAGCATCATCAGAAGGTAAAAACTACACACCAGCTCTGCACGGCTGGGCAGGAAGACAGAGCTTCACCCAGAGAAATCTGCTCCATAGCCAAGCACAGGCCTCCTCTCCCAGCACCTCCTGGGATCCCTCAGCTGCCACTTCCCACTTTCCCCTTCCTGGTGCAGAGGCTCACCTGGGTTTTCCTTATCCGCAAGTCGGCCGATGACCTGTTCAGTCCTTC
Organism: Daphoenositta chrysoptera; assembly: GCA_013397915.1. Classification (NCBI taxonomy): domain Eukaryota; kingdom Metazoa; phylum Chordata; class Aves; order Passeriformes; genus Daphoenositta; species Daphoenositta chrysoptera. Next base: position 61,502 of record VZRO01006784.1, read on the forward strand.
CTCTTGTTCAATACTCTGCTCAATGCCTGGTCAGGGTAGAAGGACACGTTACTTTGTGCTGTTTGGAGAACAATCACAGAACCATTAAGGTTGGAAAGGACCTCCAAGATCATCAAATCCAACCTTCGACCAATTACCTCTAGCCCATTAAACCACACTGCCAAATGCCACATCCACTCACTTCTTGAACACTTCTGGGGATGGTGACTCCACCACTCTGCCAGAGCACCTATTCCAGTGCTTAACCAAAGGGAAGAGACTGTTTGGCAAAGGGACTGTGAAAGACTGGATTCAGGAGCAGCTGGTACTGGGCAGTTCCCAAATCCTGACTCCACCGTTCAGCCTGGCAGCAAAGCCCTGTTTCGTGACTGCAAAACACCTGGTGCCTGGCCACTGGCTGCAATTTGGGGCTGAAAGGGCAGCACTGTCACCCCCAGCCTGGTGAGCCAGGATTTCCATACAAAATCAATGTGATGCATAGGTCTGATTGCCAGTATTCAAACAAATTGGAGAGCTGTTCACACCAGAGAGGCAGAAGGAGGAAATCCAGAGCTGAAATGTCTCTGCAAAATACCAAACCTCAAGACTCCTCCGGGAAACCTAAAAATAGCAGTTCCTCCAGCTGCCTGGACTGGCACAGGGAGGACCCACCATGCCAGCATGAGTGTGCTGCACCGTGCTGAGCAGCCATGTGGCAGGGCAGGGATCTGCCCCTTTAATTAAGCAGCTAATTGAGATGAAGCCCTCACTGCCCGAAGCCTGTGAGTCATGGCAGGGAGGAGCACTGTCATGTCCCACTGTGCTTCGGGCAGGGAGAGCTCACAGGGGTGCAGGGCAGTAGGGCTGGCACAGAGCAGGACAGTACAATCCTGCCCCATCCCTGGAAGTGTCCAAGGCCAGGTTAGAAAGGCTTGGAGCACCCTGGTGTAATGGAAGGTGTCCCAGCCCATGGCAGGGAGTGAAATGAGATTACCTTTAAGGCCTCTTCCAACTCAAACCATTTCATCATTCCAGGATTCTATGAAACCTGCTCCTCAAGGCAGGCTTAGGACATACTAATTCAAAGAATGAATTTCAACACTTGGAAGAAAGCTCCCATCAGCAGGCTGGTCAGTGTGCAGAGACACACATCTCCACATAAACCACCTGGTGTGAGTTGGTGGCACCTCCAGCTGAAGACCCCATTCCCAATACTATGTCCCACAGCTCTCTGAGCCCAGTTGTCCCCAGCACCTTCCATTCTGGAGCAGGTTCCTCAAGCCCAGCACAGGGCAGGTTCCTCCTGCAGCAGGGACTCCTCATTCCCTGGAGCTGCCCCCTCACAGCATATTTCATCAGCATATTTCATCAGCAACTGGGCTTCCTCCACACTTGTCACAAGGAATTTGTGGTATTGGCAAACACTGAGCATTTCTGATAATTAGTAAAATCACATTTTCCCAAGAATCTGGTAATTAGAATTAGCCCCTGCATGAGTAATGTCTGGCCTGAAGAAGTCAGTTTGTTTTCAGCAGATGTTGTTTTTGATCAGTCCTGACTGTTTTCTGTCATTGATCATGCTGGCCATGAGGCAAGTTGGGACAAAGCACAAGGACTCATCATCTGCTGCCCCAGGTAAATATGATACCTGAGAGTCTTTTCTGGAAGCAGGAAACAGGAATTGGAGCCTGTCCTGCAATCCTTCAGGCTTTCCAAGTCCCTTATAAAACACTGAACAAAACACTTATGGAAAAGGATTTTTGTTTTGTACAGGCCAAACCCCATCACCAGGGATCCCAGTGTGTCCAGGGCCATGGGAATGGACCCATTAGACAATGGAATAGATGAGACAGCCCCTGGCTCTCCCTCCTGGCTCTAGTTGAGATCATGTTGAGATTAAGAGGATGAAGGGAGCACGGGAACAATGGACATACAGATCTCCTGGCCCACACATGGGACATGGCCACCAGTGGTGACCAATTTAACAAAGGGCTCCAGGTATCTGAGTCCTGCATGACTCTGAGACTTCCACAAAACCCTGGGATTAGTGAGGACACTGCTGCCTTGGGGGAAGCACCAGCACCTCTCCTACCCTTCAGACACAGCCAGGTCTTCTGCACCAATCTCAACCAAACCCCAGACCGATGTCCAGGACCACCACAAGCAAATCCAAGCTGCCAGAGGTGACCTGCCTCCAGTCTCAAGATGCTGCCATCCTCTCTGACTCTCTCAAACCCCTGGGGTCCAGTGTTGGAATTCTGGGCTTGTCCAAGCGCTCCAGCACAACCCTGACCATCAGTGGGTTGACAGTCACCTTGTTCTTACACCCCAGACTGACTGACTCTTCCAACAGTAGAAACAGGAGGTCACATCCTGCAGCACATCCCACAGCAGCACCTCTTCACTCACCCTGACCTGAACAGAACCTTTCCCCATGCTGGGGGCTTGTCCAGCATCCAACCCCTGCCAGAGGTGTGGCACAGGACCTACTCAGAGCCCACCAGCTGCTCGTGGCCCCATTCCCTCAGTTACATTCTGGGAACAGGGCACCAGGGAGCAAATTCACAAAGGGCAATTTAAAGCACCTGGAGGGTGCAGCAGAGAGGAAAGGTGCTGCCCATCCCTGGGAGTATTCCCAGCCTGGGACAGAAGTGCTCCAGGCAGAGCCCCACAGCTCCATGACAGGCCAACACAGCCTCTTTAGTTTGGAGCGCACTTTGTTTGCCGTCTTCTTTATGTCAGACATCAGCTCTTCCAGCTCCTCCTTCGTTTCTGGGGAGAGAGGAAAGGACAAACATGGATGTGCTGCAGACACCAGTAAAATCTGCTGCCCTGCAGGGTGTAAAGACCAGAGCTGTGAACGCTTCAACCCCCTAACTGGAAGAATTTCCAGCCCCTGACTGAAAACACTCCCATCCCCAGACTGGGAGCGCTTCCACCCTCAGACTGGGAACACTTCTGACTCCAGACTGAGAGCATTCCCACCTCCACACTGGAAGCACTCCCATTTCCCCAGTGGGAGAGCTCCCATCCATAGACTGGAAGCACTCCCACATCCAGACTGGGAACATTTCCACCCACAGACTGGGAGCACTCCTGCCTCCAGACTGGGATAGCTCCCACCTCCAGACTGGAAGCACTCTTCCCCCTAGACTGGGAGCATTCCCATATCGAGACTGGGAGAACTCCTACATCCAGACTGGGAGCACTCCCACCTCATCCTCTGTGCTGGACTCTCCTCACACTCATGAGACCTCCAGCTGCTTCCAGCTCTGGGGCCCCAAGACAAGTGTTAAACTGACCAAGAGTGAGGTCAGGTTGGAACGGGGAAGAAATGTTGGACCATGAGGTTGGTGAAGCTCTGGCACAGGATGCCCAGAGAATCTGTGGCCACCCCATCCCAGGAAGTGTCTGGGGCCAGGCTGGACGGGGCTTGGAGCACCCTGGGATACTGGAAGGTGTCCCTGCCCATGGCAGGGAGGTGGAATGAGATGACTTTTCAAAGTCCCTTCAAACCCAAACTGTCCTGTGAATGATCCCATACACATTCCTCTCCCAGAAACCAGCGTGTCCTGGAAGAAGCCAGGATTTGCCTCTCACCAACCTGTGCTGCAGGAACTGCCAGACCCCCTCCACACAGCAGCAGGGCTGCAGCAGGGGCACAGCCCCATGCCCAGAATGTTGGGACCCAACTGTGGCCTGCCAGTGCAGCTCTCCCTGCTGCCACCCCAACACTCCCTCTTGATTTTGGTGAGATCAAGACTTAACTAAATAAAACTTTGTTTAATAGAGCTGAGGCATATTGACTGGCTCATGTCAATGGCTCTGATGCCAGCTGCCAGTCACAGGCATAATTAGAAAATCCTGATAATGGGCATGTGTTGGGGGAAGGTCCTACTGTACTGGAGGCTGTACACATTCCCATCCCTGAGCTACAGGCTTCAGCACTGCTGGGAAAAGGAGAGAAGGAACACATCTGTGAAGTCCTTCACCCCAGGGTATTTGCTGGAGAACAGGCACAAATGAAGTGACAGGAATAGGGTATTTTTAGTTTGAGTTCTCATTTAAGTGACTAATTATTTTTTTTCCCCATTCTTAAAAAACTTGTAATAGTAAGAAATAAAGAAATGATAAGAAATTGTAATACTAAGAAATTTCTTGAAAGAATTTGCAATAATAGGAAAACAATAAACAATAACACTGTTATAATAAGAAATTAATAACTGTAATAATAAGGATTTGCTAATTATTTCTTAATAAAGAAATAAACCAGCCTAGGCTGAGTAACTCCCTGCAGCCATCCAGGCTGGGCAAGCAGACAAGGACCAGGAATACTGGAGACAACAGGCTGCCACAGACACAGGGATGGTCTGGGAGCTGGGACTGTCCACCTGGAAAGAGGAAGGTCAAAGGGCTTCCTATTGTTGTCTGAGACTACCCTGCAGGAGGGTGGAGAGAAGGTGGGGCCAGGTGTCCTGCTGGTCCTTGGAGGTGACATTCAGCTTCCTACTGATGCTTGGAGGTGCACAGGAAGAGGACAAGCAGTGTCCCAAGCTGGGACAAGCAAAATGCAGATTAGGTATTAGGAAGAAAACCAGTCATGACGGCGGTCAAACACCAGCTGCAGAGAGGCTGTGGGATATCTGTCCTTATGGATATTCAGCACAAGGCTGGGTGAAAGGCTGAGCATTGGACCTGCTGGAGGGGACCAGCCAAGGGCCTCCAAGGTCCCTTCCCACCCATAGCCACCTTCAATTCTATTGAAAAATTTCACATAATTCACTGCCAGGTACTTTCCCTTCTCCCTGTTAATTTGAGCTCAGGGATCTCCCCCTCCACTCTGCTCTTGTGAGGACCTCACCTGCAGACCTGCTTCCAGCTCTGGAGGCCCCAGCCTAGGAAGGATGTGGAGCTACTGGAGCAAGTGCAGAGGAGGCCACAGAAATGCTCTGAGGGCTGGAGCCCCTCTGCTCTGGAGGTGTTCAGCCTGGAGAGGAGAAGGCACTGGGGAGACCTCAGAGCCCCTCCCAGGGCCTAAAGGGGCTCCAGGAGAGCTGGAGAGGGACTTTGGACAAGGGTCTGGAGTGACAAGACAAGGGGGAACGGCTTCCCACTGCCAGAGGGCAGGGTTAGATGGGATATTGGGAAGAAAATCTTCCCTGTGAGGGGGGTGAGGCCCTGGCACAGGGGGCCCAGAGCAGCTGTGGCTGCCCCATCCCTGGAAGTGTCTGAGGCCAGGTTGGCCAGGGCTTGGGGCAACCTGGTATAGTGGAAGGTGTCCCTGACTATGGCAGGGTGATGAGATGATGAGGTGAGATGAGATGAGATGAGATGAGATGAGATGAGATGAGATGAGATGAGATGAGATGAGATGAGATGAGATGATATTTAAGGTCCCTTAAGATTCTGTGATGCACTGCCATGAAGCTACCACTGAGGACAAGTGGTGAGCGTGGTCCTGTGCTGGCCACTCAGGGAGGGGATAAGACCACATGGATGGAAGGAGGGGACAGGGAACGGGGCTGGGTGCCTTCCCTCAAAATACTTCCAACTGAGCAGCATGGAGAACACTCCTTCTGGCTTGATTTGAGTCACAGGCCATGTGAGGATTACTTGGCGGCCTGGCAGGCACAGGCTGCCCAGACAATTATTTTCACATCCACGGTGTCTGTTTAAGTGACTCACTCAGATCTGTTTAACCATTCACAGCAAGTGACATACAGCCATGGGAAGCTGAAGTACCACAACACTGCCGTGCCACGACCGGCATCACTTCATGCCAGGGTGGCACTGAGGGGGCAGATGGGATATTTCAGAGGATGAGTCAAGCTCCCCACACCCCACAGCCCACGCAGGATGTCTGCTCCATTCCCACTGGCACTGGGCACAGTGGGAGCAGAGATGTCCCCATGGCCACGTGTCCCCGCTGGGAGGGAGGAGGAGTCTTTGGTCCAAGGTCAAGTCTTTTACCCCTGAGAAGCCCCAGGGCCCGCAGTGACCTGCCTGGGAGGGAGCCCAGGCAGTGCAGGGAGCAGGCAGGGGTGCAGGCAGGGGTGAGTGGTCTTTCTCCTCCCTGTGCCAACAGCTAATGAGGCCCCCATCTGACAGAGAACAGCCACCCAGCCCAGGCTGGTAACACTGCAAGCAGGCAGGAGATGGCAGGCAGGAACAGGTAGGCAAAAGCAGGTAGGAGCAGGCAGGAGCAGGCAGGAGCAGGCAGGAGCAAGCAGGAAT
>VZRO01006784.1:75659-86449 GCA_013397915.1 Daphoenositta chrysoptera
AGCTGTGTGCCACAGGAGCTGTGTGCCACAGGAGCTGTGTGCTGTGTGAGCTGTGTGCCACAGGAGCTGTGTGCTGTGGGAGCTGTGTGCCACAGGAGCTGTGTGCCACAGGAGCTGTGTGCTGTGGGAGCTGTGTGCCATAGGAGCTGTGTGCCAGGGGAGCTGTGTGCTGTGGGAGCTGTGTGCCACAGGAGCTGTGTGCCACAGGAGCTGTGTGCCATAGGGGCTGTGTGCTGTGGGAGCTGTGTGCCACAGGAGCCATGTGCTGTTTGAGCTGTGTGGCACCCTGAACCATCCAAGCCACCCTCCTGGGTGCCCGTGCCCGTGCCCGTGGCCGGCAGTGCCGACGTGCTCCTCCGCACGCTCGCTCCAGCCTCCCACTCCTCCCCAGCACCAGCGTCAGCCATCGGCGTCACTGCCGTGTCGTCAGCTGCCTTTCCACAGTGCTCATTAATTCATTGGAGGGGAAATCTCCCTTCCAGAGGAGGAGGGATCAGGGAATCCCAAAAGCAAGCAGACCACCGAACCTCGCTCTCTTGCCGCCGCAGCGCCCCCGTTTTCCCACAGTGTCACTGCTCTGTGGTCTCTCTGCAGGGCAGGTGACCTCTGACGGAGGGAAGGAGGGAGGGAAGGAGGGAGGGGGAAAACCTGAACATGTCTTTAACAATAAAGATGAAATCACTCAACTGGAATGAACAGAAAAGAACAGAGACACTACAAATTCCTGCGAAAGAATGCAAGGATGCACTTGGGCTGGATAGGAAGAGGGGGAAACAGGATGGACGCAGGTCTGGCATTGCACAGAACAACTGCCAAGGACTCCCTCGCCCTGCCCAGCTCCTGCACAGGCAGTATTTTTGTGTACTGTCTCCTGGTGGTCCCCGTGTTTCCCCCTCGGCACCTCCTCTCCCACTACCTCCCGGCCCCAAATCCCTGCAGGCTCCTCCCAAGCCCTCCTCCCTGTTATGTTGGACTCCTCCTGCTGTCTGTCTCCCTTAATTATGGCTTCCCCAGCCTGCTCCATCTTCACACTCTGGAATTCACTCTCCTCTGCCACTTCAATCTCCAGATTCCTTCCTTTGCCAGGATTTGCCTTCCCCATTCCCTCCAATCCTGGGTTCAGTTTTAGGCCCCTCATTAAAGAACGACATTAAAGAGCTGGGGAAGAATCTGGAGCACCAGGAGCAGCTGAGGAGCTGGGGGGGCTCAGCCTGGAGAAAAGGAGGCTCAGGGGGGACCTTCTTGCTTTCTACAACTCCCTGACAGGAGGGTGGAGCTGGGTGAGGGTCAGGCTCAGCTCCAGAGAACAAGGGACAGGAGAAGAGGAAATGGTCTGAAGTTGTGCCAGGGGAGGTTTAGGATATGGGGGAAAAATTGTACATAAAAGGGCTGTCAAGCCCTTGCACAGCTGCCCAGGGCACTGATGGAGCCACTATCCTCAGATGGGTTTAACAGATGTGTGGATGTGGCACTTGGGGACATGGGTTAGTGGTGGCCTTGGCAGTGTGGGGGGAATGGTACAGCTTAATGATCTTGGAAGTCTTTTCCAACCATAATGAATCCATGACTCTATCCCACAGACATCAGCAACCCCAACACAATCACAGCAGCCCCTCGTCCTCCTCCTCTCATTTGCAGGAAGGGATGTCCACACTGCAGGATAGTATTTCTACCTTTTGGAGAGCAGGATTTATATTCTCTGGGGGAATCCTTGGGGCAATCTTGTACTGGGGTATCTTCCATCCGTGTGTGGCCATACCCAGGATATTCTGTACACCACACTCACTGTGTATCCTGGTCCTCCTCAGCATCCCCTGAGAGAGAGGCTTTTCCCCAATAACTGCCTTCTTTCAAGTTATCCTTTCCCACATTTGCAGTCCCTCAAAGCAAGATGTGCAGACAAGGAAAAGCACAAAGCAGAGTGTCCCTGGTTTTACAGCAGGATATAGTAGCCAGGGACATGTGGGTATATCTCACCCATGCCACCAAACTGGACAGAGGGACCAGATGATTAAAGATTTGGGGTGGGATAGGAACAAAATAATGTATGAGTCCCTTTGTGGGAGTCAATCCTGGGGCAAGTTCCATCCAGTGTTTTCATGAAGAGCTTACAGACTGGAGGAAAAGTCACCCACCAGTTTGCAGGGGTGGCACAGGAGAGCTGTGTTGGCTTCACGTATCTGATGGAAAGGCTCACTTGATTAATGACAAATCCAAGCTAAAGTCAATTACAGACATACTGGAGAAGGACAAATCTCAGCTGGTTCCTGGGATAACAATAATCTAACAGACAAATACAGTTCCAGAACCTTGTATCTGCTCATACTCTGGGAGGAGGTTCCAAGGAAGGCTGCAGCCGATGGCAGAATGGTATGTGTGGGGATCAAAGGCATTTTTTCCCTGGGGAGAGAACAAATCTGAGCAGCAGTCGGGCAGACTGAGTCTCCCCAAGCTCAGTGCAGCACTATGCTGAGGACAGGCAGATGGGGTCTGTGACCCCAGCCCCTGAGTCCCCACAGTGCTTCCACACTGCCCAGACAAGGACGTACCCTGAGAAATCAAGTCCAACAGCAGCTGGAAAGCAGGATTTCACCCAAGAGAGATCCAGAGATTCTGCCTAATTGCTGCTCGTGGGTCCTGCCCATACACACAGCAGCCTCAACGCCATCTAATGTCAGCAGAAGATCTGGTTAATCCAATTTTTGAGAAGTTGGTGATCACTAATGCTTGGCTTGCCAGCTTCTTGCCATCTGTGGATATTGAATCTCCTCTTTCTGGGTTGAGGGAAGCTCAGGATTCCCATTCCAGGCTCAGGGATGCCACAGGACTGCCAGCCTGGCACTGGGACAGGGATTGTTCCAGGTACCACACCAGTGTGCAATGGTCAGGAGTGACAGGTTCTGGTTTCCACCTCAGGAACTAAAAATGGTCTCTGAACTTCTGAGAACCATACACGAACCACCACAGGACATGATCCACTTGAAATTGAAGGTCTGTGTTCTCAAGCAGCCACCTCTGACCCAAAGTTCACATTCTCTGGACCAAAGTAGGCACCATATCTGCACTTGGGTTGTCAGGCATCTCCACTGACTGAGGCCTCATCCCTTTCATGGAGGATCCATCACCTGAGCCCTTTGGGATGGCAGAATTTCAGTCTTTCCTGCTTTTGACCTCCCACAGCCTCCAGGGGTGGAGCAGAGGTCTGTGCCAACACCAACCAGCCTGTGGTTGTGTAAGTAAAGGGGTTTTACTACAATGGTGACTGACCACAGGTCACACAGAGACACTGTGGAGTCTCCACACCTGGGGATATTCATATACCATCTGGACATGGCCTTGAGAAACCGCTCCAGGTGACCCATCTTGACCCAGGTGACCAGGTGATTTCCAAATTTTCCCACTTCAACCGATCTGCTTCTGTAAAAATAAGGAGCTGCAGGGCCCCGTGATGCATCAGACCAGACAAAAGACACTGCTGTGCTGTGTTTTGGGGTGTCACAGAAGGTCACATGGCAGAACACCACCTGTCCCATGCAGCAAATGGGACATGCAGCACGCCCATACAGGGTTGGAGTAAGGGGGTAAGGGGCACAGCCTGCACCTTTGCTGGAAACACACAAAGGAAATTCCTCATCTGGACACTGGCTGAAGCAGCTGGGAGAAGACCCAGTAAAGCAAGGAGATGGCATTAACAGTAAAATTTGGTCAAGAACAAGAGAAAATGTCTTACAGATGGAGATCCCACAGACATGATTGTTACAATCTGCTCTCACCTTACAGGGATGAAATGCTGGAAACTGAAGAGCTGGTCAGTCTCCATCATGTCCTTTCACCAAAACCTTGATCTCCTGGGCCCCCTCTTTGTCAAACTCAGTGTACCAAGCCCAGTGGTAGGGAGAACCAGGACACACACCCAGCTCAAGGCACAGGACTGCCAGGCAGCACTGTGGTCCTGCACCACTGGTACCATCTGATTGGGAAGCCCAGCCAGCCCCCACCCATGTCTGATGACACCAATCAGTTGCCTTTCTCTCTGCATTGCCTGTCTGTCCACGTCCTGCAGCACAGGATGCTCTTAATTTCTTCCCCCAGACACACTGTAAGGACTAAGGAACAACCAGGAATAAACAGCAGCATCACATTCAACAAGGATGCAAAATCCAACACTGGAGCAGTGCTGCTGGTTGGCTCCAAAGAGGTGAATCTCCATCAAGTTTTTGTTGAAGAAAACCCCAGCCTTTCACACTGAAGACACCACATCAAGCAATAACAGTTCAGGCTGGTGCTGCCTTTCAGCAGGATTGCACACAGACACATTGGCCACAAAGATGTTCCCCTCTGGCACAACCAGCATCCCACTAGGGACAAGTCCATTTCCTCTTACCATTAATTATTACATATTAGGAACCTGCAAGGATTGAATAGCTCATTCCAAAGCTCTTCCTAGCTGTTTCAGTATCTCCCTCCTGCCAAGGCAAGGTGGAACCTTCTGCCCTCACGCTGTGGAAGATGCCATGAGACAGATGAAGCCCCCAAACATCCCAACAACACAGAGAGATAAAGGCCAAGACCCTTCCCCAGCACCAGTGCTTTCCCCAGACTGACCCAAGTGAGAGGCTGGTCAGTATGAGATGGCTGGCAAGCAAGGGTGACAGCTCTGCAGCAGATTTTATCCACTGCTTCCCCAGGGCTTGCTCTGATGACACTTAACGAGGGGCCACAGCACAGGGCACTGGCCCCAGCTGTGCACACAACAGCAGTTTGTCAACACTGTGGCCCAGCTCTGCCCACTCCACCCTGACCTTTCAATAGTTCTGTGGGAGTTATTTTGGTCTTTGCCAAGAGCAGAGCTCAGACACAGGCAGCCAGAGGAAGAGGGAGGCAAGGGGATGCAGGAGGAGAAGCCCCACAGACGATGCACAGATCAGCATCACCACCCATGTCCTGGAGCCCACTGCCCACACTGGCCACACAGGCTGCCTGAGCAAAGGCTGCATTTGCTTCCAGCCTGCCCCAGGCTGGGGAGTTGGGAAACTCCACAGAGCTGTCCTGGAGGAGGACATGGAACCACGCTACACAGGGAAACCTGACCTGCCAAGTCCTTCCACCACCTCCAGAAGCAGCAAGATCTGCACATCCCAGCTTGGACAGGCACAGGTTGAGCCTCTGCCAGGGTAGGAGCAGCTCAGCAGAGCACCAGGACCCTGCATAGCACTTCAGAGAATCATAGAATTATGGATTGGTTTGGGTTGGAAGGGATTTTAAAGTCCATCCAGTGCCACCCCCTGCCACGGGCAGGGACACCTTCTACTATCCCAGGTTGCTCCAAGCTCCATCCAACCTGGTCTTAAACATTTCCAGGGATGGGGCAAGCACAGCTCCTCTAGGAAAACTGTGCCAGGGCCTCACCAACCTCACAGGGAAGAATGTCTTCTTAATCTAATCTAAATCTCCCCTCTTTTAGATTAAAACTGTTTTCCCTTGTTATGGCACTATCTACACGTAGAAAGTCACCCTCCCTCTCTTTTATAAGCTCCCTTTAGGCTGGAAGGGGCTCTAGGTTCTCCCCAGAGCCTTCTCTGGTCTAGGCTGAACACCCCCAGCTCTCTCAGCTGGTCCCCAGAGCAGAGGGGCTCCAGCCCTTTGATTCCTCCAGAATTCCCTGTGGAGGGTTAGGTCAGAGAGCACATCTCACCACCAGGAACTGAGCCTAGAAGAACAGCTCAGGGCAGAGGGGGCAGCCAGCACAGGGCTGTCCTGCTTCAGCCCTGCTGGGTACAATTTTGCCTGTATGCAAAGCAGGAAGGTATTTTCAATTTACATTCATCCAGCAACGTTAATTAGGAGCCCCAGGCACATATAAGGAAGGAGAGGTTTCCAAGTCCCAGGTCCCACCAAGTCACAATTGCTGCTTTAAACAAACTTGGACAGTTCAGAACCTGGTGCCTTCATGTAACTAAAGTTGGTCTCTTACTGTATTCAAAATAGGAAATAGGAATACCAACCCTGGGGGATCATGGGATTATGGTCCTCCTGCTAGAGATGGAGCAAGGCAGCAGTACCATTCCCCACAGCTGAGGTGCCAGAGCAGCTGACTGTAAGAAGACCCCACCAGGGGCTCACAAAAGCCTGTTTACATCACAAGAATTTGGATTTTTCACATCATGAATTACTTCAACCATAAAAATATGGATTTTTTTCCATTGCTTCTGCTGCTCACAGCTGATGGGATGTCATTCCCAGCTGCTCCATCCATATCAATGACCACCTATCCACCAGTGGTGGGTTCAGAGGCTGGTCCCAAGAGGAAGCCCTTCACCAGCAAAGTTAATGATTCATTTCTTCACTTCAGGCTGCTGGAAAAAGCAGCTCAGAGCTTCTCCAGTGAGAGAGCAGGAGCTGCCCAGGGCCTCAGTGCTGTGTCCAGCACCCTGCTCAGACCTGGTACACCCTGGAAATGGCAATGGCAAACACTGACAAGTCCTTTTATCAGCATTTTTTTATGTAAAACTGAACAACAGGGCGAACAAAAAAGAACAAGATTGAGGGTCTAAATGTCATTTCATTATCTTTTCAATTAAGAGCAAAAATTACACATCCTTCCCCAGCTAAATCTTGAGAGCAGCTCTGTTTGATGTGGCTCCACCACTGCAGAAGTGGAACAGCAGGAATTAAGCAGGATCTTCTTAAAATTCAGAAGAAAATAAGGTGGGTGATGTTCTGCCTACATTCTCCAACTTGCTTTCCCACCAGGCTGCTTTCCTGTAGCACCAGAAACTATTAAAAGCCCTTGCAGTAGTCTCAAGAGCACAGATTTATCTTCCAGATTGGGAGCTCCAGATTCCTTTTGGTCATGGTGAGATATATAATCCACATATGGTGCCATTACCCACTCTAAGCACTGTCTCTGCAAGAACCCAGATGGATGCCAAGAATAAGGCCCTTCTTATAGCTGAGGCATTTTTAAGAGATGTTAACATGCCTTGCATAAACGTGTCCTACTTTTTGACTTGGGTTGAACACACATGAGTCACTCAGCTACATCCTCCTAAAAGCCCACACCTGTACAGAAAAATCCCACCTCCTCTCTCACACACCCAACCTGATCAGGAAGTGATGACAAAGGCATGAACATGCTGGTTTTATCATCATGATTCAAAACTTTTAAGCCCTCAATGAAAAAAAAAATGTTGCTCCACATCATTGCCCAACGCTCTGCAGAGTCACCTTCCACCATCACCACAGGAGGATGCTTTTACAGGTGACTCTGTGCTCAGGACGGACCTGGTCCTAAAAAACAAGGTATCAGCCTGAGGTTCAAATTGCCTTTCATCACAAAACAGTAGGTGGGGTGACAAGAAGAGACTTTGTGCTCCTTCCAAGTGGAGGAACAATGGGGACGATGTCCTCCACCACACAAGGACAGGGCTTTGCTGCCTTCAGAGAGCAGATGCAGCATCTGACTGGCTCTGCTGTTCCTCCCACAGAAAGAGGAGCCTTTCAAGTCTCAACATTGCCACCTCTCCTCAAAACCTTCTCACCAAGCTAAAAAGGACAGGAAAGGAAAGGGCTGGCAGAGGTCACACCAGCCGTCGTTTCTCACCCGTGGCTTTGGCCAACAGAGAACTTTGGAACTCCAGCCCTGTTTTGTCAATGAAAAGCTTCAAAGAGAAGACCTGGCAGTCTGAGAACAGCAGCTCCCTGCAGCTGAGGAGCGCAGGCAGCATCACAGCCTGTTCAACAAGCCAAAGGCAAAAGGAGCACAGAAAAACCCTTCCAGCCAGTCTGCCCCTGCTCTGCTTTCAACCCAGAAACTTTTTAGGAGAAACCTGTGGGGTTCTATCCACTGACTCAATGAAGTAACCACAGATACAAACTGCACTGTCTTCTCATCTCTGCTTTTTTGCTCTAGATAAATGCTAATGCACCTATGCTGCCTCAACTGCCCTTAGGGCTCCAGAGACTCCTCAGGGTCAGCTCCTTCTTGAATCCAGGGGCTCTTTCCCTGAGGTTAAGGACCTCCTTCTCATGAGCCTTTGTATGATCAATCTTTTAAGGCAACCCTTAATTTAAGAGATTAAAAACCAATAGTTGTTTGTACTGGAAACAGTGAACTGGAAACCCTTTGACACAACCTATCCAGCTGTAATAGCCAACTGATCATTGCAAGTTTTGAAATATTAATGCAACTCAAAACTTTTCACATTGCAATAGCAAGTCAAACAGTATTCAAACCATCGCCCACAGGCATGGAGTGAGGGATGGGTTCATGTCATGGCACTACATGGACATGGAACTGATTCCCTCTGGTATGTGGGCGTGTCAGAATTTGTTTATTTTCTATCAAAACTTTCCCCAAAAGCTGTTCCCTTCATGGCTGCGGTTTGACTCTGGTTTCAACTCTGGTACTAGGTCAGATGGGGCTTGGAGCAATTTGGGATAGTGGAAGGTGTCCCTGACCATGGCAGGGGGTGGAACGAGATGAGCTTTAAGGTCCCTTCCAATCCAAGCCACTCTGTGATACTATGGTTCTATGACACCCACCACTTTTGACCAGATCTGAGAGGAAAAGGCTTCCAACAGGTTCAGGCTGGGACCATGGAGGTGACAGGTACAGGAAACCAAAAAAGAAGCCTTTGAGTTATGGGAAATAGCACAAACTTGCACTATGCACACACACACTCAATGGCTGACTTGGAGATGGTGTCCATCAAAACAGACTCAAACAGTACCAAGGGCATTTCACAGATTAACAGAATCATGGACCTAGAGTGGTTTGGATTGGAAGGGACCATAAAAGCTCATCTTGTTCCACCCCCTGCCATGGGCAGGGACACCTTCCACTATCCCAAGTTGCTCCAATCTGACCATCCAATCCAATCTGACCATCCAATCCAATCTGACCTTGGACACTTCCAGGGATGGGGCAACCACAGCTGCTCTGAGCAACCTGTGCCAGGGCATCACCACCCTCCCAGGGAAGAATTTCTCTCCAATATCTAAAGTGCTGCTACCTAAGCACCACTACTAGCCCTGAACACCCCTGGCAGTTACCAGAACAATGATGGATCACTCCCCTTACTAAAAGTGCCCAGGGAAGTGGTTCACAGGAAGCTGGTAATAAAGAAAATCTGCACAAGATGGTCTTGAGCTGCACACACATCAGTATTTACAGATCAGAAGCCAAGTCCTGACCTGTTGGATTCTACACCACTTGATTAATTATTTACCTCAAAGCTAATTAATCATCCATTAACTCTTGGTGAGCTCTTCTACCAGTAGGGCACATTTATGGAGTGACTCAACAAATCTTTCCACCATTTACAGCTTCATATGATTAAGAAGAAAAATCTTCTGTGAGAGAGCCCCAAGGCAGACATCTGAGAGGCTATGTCCCAGTTGCACTTTATCTTCTTTCCCCAACAACTCTTGGGCTTTGCCCAATCCTCTGTTATCCACACCCTGATGCTCAGTGCTTCTCCAGACAGCACTTTTTTTTAGTTGCATCCAAAGAAACTCTTTTATTTTCATTTTTGCTAATAAACTGATAACTTCATGTCCTGGTTTGAGACAAATTTGGAGGAAAATATCCTCTGATAGAAGGTAGGTTACAACCACCCCTCCCCCACCAGCTTCAGGAAAGAAATATTCCTCAGAGGAAAGTGAAAGAGAGAAAAAAACCTAATTATTTACTAAACACACAGGAACAGAATAATAATGCTAAATAATAAAACCTTTCGCTGTGGAGAGAAACCTGGGAATATTTTAGAGTCCTTCTGTGGGTGTGGTCTCTCTCTCCTCTTTGGAGCTGGGTCAGTGTGGGCCCCCTGCTCCAGGCCTCGCTGGAAAGTTCTCCCGGTGTGTCCAGAAGAGAAGAAGGAAAAGCTGAAGTCCCAGAAAAAAACAAAACTCTCCATCTCTCTCTGGAGAAACAGAGCTGAAAGCTGGCTGAAAAGCAAGAAGGGTGCTTCCTCTGCTCTGGCAGCCACAGAAGCACGCAGAGGAGCAGAGTGACCTTGGAGCAAAAACTGCTTTGAAAAGTTTGTCTGTTTTTTTTCTCTCTCTCGCACTCAGTTTTAAAGACACAGAAAGGCACAAGATTCATGTCTGGGCATAGAGCAGCGATAGGGGACACAATATCATAAAGTCACCCCAAGAGACTTGATTAGGAAAATACAGTTCTGCTCCACCTCTGAGGGGTCTGGAAACCCATTAACAGTGCTGAGAGATAAGATGCTTAAATCTATTAAGCAGGCTCTGCTGGCATTAAAAAGAAGCTCGAGATTTGTTGTCTGGTCTCAAAAAACATTTCTCTCCAAGAGACCCCAGGGACTGAGGCAGGATCAGCTACGGGGACCCAGGAGGAGACACGTCACCATGAGGGAAGTGACAGGGCCATTAACAAGGCACCTCTCCTTTGAGAGCGTTTGTCCCTAGTGCTGCCCAGCCAGAGCCTTCGTACCCATCATGCCCAAAACATCAATAATCCATCCCATTTCTTCAACCATAGAATCACAGAATCAACTAGGCTGGAAAAGCCCTCTAAGATGATGAAGTCCAACCATTCTCCCAGCACTACCAAGGCCACTACTACTAACCTATGTGCACAAGTGCCACGTCCACACATCTGTTAAATCCATCCAGGAACGGGGACTCCACCACTGCCCTGTGGTGGCAGGCATGGACAACCCTTTCCATGATGAAACCTTCCTCAATAGCCAATCTAAATCTCCCCTGGTGCAAC
This sequence comes from Daphoenositta chrysoptera, assembly GCA_013397915.1. NCBI lineage: Eukaryota > Metazoa > Chordata > Aves > Passeriformes > Daphoenositta > Daphoenositta chrysoptera. The sequence goes on from VZRO01006784.1 coordinate 86,404, forward strand.
TTGAGGCTGTTTCCTCTTGACCTGTCACTTGTTCCCTGGGAGCAGA
>VZRO01006784.1:86648-116777 GCA_013397915.1 Daphoenositta chrysoptera
TGTTGGCTGCTGTTCTCTCATGCTAAGACAGACATAACAAAATCTATCTGGGCCTGCTCTCCAAGGACACCCAGACTGCCCAGGCCCAAAGCCTCTAAAGGCGGGGGCCAAGCTGGGGGGGAAATAGCAAAGTTTTAATTGGCAAATTTATCCTGATATGCAAATGGACCAAACCTATAAAAGTGGGAAAAACTCATGACTCGTTGTCCATCTTGGGGTCCATCTTTGGGTCCAGCCTGGAGCCCTTGGCTTCCCAGGGTGTACCTTTGAAGGCCTTTCCAAAAAATACCCACCTTTATTCCCTTACTCCTGTCTAGTCTCTGTTTCTAGGTGGCCTCTCAAGGCATCAAGAGAAGGTTCCCCCTGAGCCATGGCACGTCACTAACACAGTGCAGGCGTTCCTACTGAAGTGACAGACTAATTTCTTTGTCCCCATCAGCCAGCATCTGTAACCATTTAATATTCAGGCTGCTGAGTCTGGAATATCAACCCAAACCCCATCTCTCATGTCTCAGTCACAAGCCAGGATTTACGGTAACACCTCCCCAGCCCACGTGTCCTCATGTCACCGTCTCCAGAGGAGACTGGTCCCAACACAGCACACCATCACCAACTGGAGAGGAACTGGAGCGTGTTAACAACATGACATGTCTCTGAAAGGACAGCCCAGCACTCCACTGATGCAGGAATTGCATCCATGAGCCAGCCATGTTAGGTGGAATGTCCCAGGTGTGAAAAAATTGTTCAGCATCACCACATCCCATGAATCCACCCCCATCCCCAGGCCAGGATATCCCTTTTGGGGCAGCCTCAACAGGCTGGGTGCCCCAACTAAGCAACGGGGTATCCAGGGTGGGAGGCCCTGGGGTGCAGGCTCACAGCTCCATCCCACCCTGCACACACAGAGCTGTGGAGCATCTACAACAGGCACCAGTGAGCACCCATAGATTACAGGCAGGGGATCCCAGCACTGGTAATTCAGCAGCAAATTGCCAGGGAAGAAGCCAAGTGACATGACAGAGGGAGTTTTTTCTCCTTCTGAATGATCTCCAGCTCATAAGCAGCAATGTCCCATTGGAATGGCAGCACCTTTCCATGATATTTCACTTTCCAGTTGCTCCCCACATCTGATTTACACTGTCTGCTGAATTTATCTGGAAATACCTCAGGGCCCTTTCCCACAGCTCTGCTCTAGCTGAAGTATCCAAACCCAGGACTGGTACCCACAGAATCACCACCCAAGGAGGAGGGTCTGCTGTGGTAGGCAGCCCAGTGACAGTGGCCACACACAAGTGTGGGTCCCTGCCCCCTAGCCAGCACCCACTGAAGTGGCTCCAAGTACAGCAGGGATGCAGGAGCCACAGCCCAGCCATGCAGCTGCCAGTTTTGTCCTGGGACTGGTTAACCTGACAGGTTAAATCTTCCCCTGGAGAACTGGGAAGCACTCTGCTCCTGATGGGAATGGCTCCTCTCCTGTGCTCCTTGCTGCCTGCTGGAAGCTTGGCCATGACCTTGGAGATTCAAACCAGTACAGAAATGAGACAGACACTGGCGGATGCAAGATAGCTTCCAGCATAGCTGCTGAATCACAGTGAGCTGGCACTGGGGAGCTCTTGCCAGAGGGAAAGCTGGGGGGAATTGAGGAAACTGGAATTGCAAAGAGAGGGGTTTGATGAATGGACTGTGGATGGATAGGAAATCAGTCAGATGGTCATGTCCCAGCTGTTGGAGTCAATGGTTCGATGTGCAAGAGGAAACCAGTAACAAGTGGTGTCCCTCAAGGGTCTGTACTGGGACCAGAGCTAGTTCATTCCTCCATCAGGGCACAAGCAGTGGATCAAGCAAACCCCCAGCAAGTTTGTGGAGGGAAGGGAGGGCATCCAGAGGGACCTGGAGTCTGGAGCAGTGAGTCTGCAGGAACCTCATGAGGTTCAACCAGGCCTGGTAAGGTCATGGACCTGGATCAGGACAATCCCTGGTGCCAGCAAAGATTAGGGGATGGATAGAGATGGATGGATGGATGGATGGATGGATGGATGGATGGATGGATGGATGGATGGATGGATGGAGAGCAGCTCTGTAGAGAAGGACTTTCCAGCTGAAGTCCCATTTGCCAAAAGAGATTTGGGACATCAGTGACCTCTGAGCAGTCCTTCAGTTCCCAAAGGCTGATGTTTATTCTTGGAAACAGAGCTCAGAGTTTCACATTGCAACTTATTTATTCAAGCTGTGGAAAACAAGAAAAACATCAGATGCTGACTCAACCCTTTCCTAATTTTCTAGAATTTTTTTCAACTCTGGCCAATAAAACACTTAGCAGCAGGTATGACAGAACAGGGGAAAATGCAGAAGGGATGGAGGTCATCCCATTGTCTCTAAAAGAGGAGAAATTTAGATTACATATTAGGAAGAAAATCTTCCTGGTGAGGGTGGTGAGGCCCTGGCACAGGTTACCCAGAGAAGCTGTGCCTGTCCCATCTCTGGAAGTGTCTGAGGCCAGGTTGGATGGGGCTTGCAGCTCCCTGGTCTAGTGGGAGGTGTCCCTGCCCATGGCAGAAGATGGAAGAAGACAAACCCTTATTTCATGAACTTCCAAACCCAGCACTATGGGAGCTGCTGGCACTTGCAGTGGGGGAGCTGCAGGGGTGCTCTCTGAAAGAAGACCCTCACCAGGAGCTGCCCCTTTGCAAGGCACAGCCAATGCCAAACGGCTGCAAAACAGACACTGCTGGCCAAAGCTGAGACCATCAGTGATGGTGCCTCAGATAAAGGCTACAAAACAATATCCAACAGCAGCTGTGAGTGAGGAATGAGAACACATGAGAGGAAAAGCTCAACAGACCCTGAGGTTGGTGCAGAAGAAGGGGCTGGAGGTGCTCCAGGCACCCGAGCAGAGGTTTTCCCTGCAGCCCATGATGAAAACCATGGTGAGGCAGGATGTCCCCCTGCAGACATGGAGGACCCCATGCTAGAGCAGGTTAATGTGTCCATAAGGAAGCTGTGACTTCATGGAGAGCCTAAGCTGGAGCAGGCTCTCTCCTGTCTGCAGACTGAAGCCCTAACTGTGGCCCTGACATCCAGAGCCATTCCCCACTCACACCATCCCCAGCCCTTGCCATCTAAGACCTTAAAAGTACCCACACAAGCTGCTATTCACCCTACACTCTCTGAGCAAACAGCCTCAGCCTCACCAGGACCTGAGATAAGCCAGAGTTCACATCCATGGCAGGGAAGAAGCCAGGAGACAGACACTGGTCTGGGCAGTGGAACATGCATGAAGCCAACCCCTAAGTCCTCCCACTCCCTCAGTTCCTTTACCAACAGCTCAAGCCAGGCAGAGGGGATGGGGACAACCCAGGAGACAGCAAAGGAGCCTGACAATGGGAAACAAAAATAAATCCCAAGTCTTGACTGAGCTCTTGGGTAGCCCATGACACCAAATTCTGCCCAGCTCAGGAAACAGGAGGTCCAAGTGGTACTCAAGAATGTCCCACAGATGTCCAGGCCATGTGCTTGTGTGTGGGTGGCCAGGCTGGTGAACACCAGTGTGCCAGCTCTGCCAGTGGGATTCCAAGCCCTTGGACGGCAGGCAGGCAGCCCTGGGCAGGCAGCAGTGATCTGCCTGCAAGTCTTGGGCTGGCAGCTGCCAGAGCAGCAACCACTCCAAATCAGCAGCTCCAAGGCACTTCCAGGAGGCAGAGCCCTTCCACCCAGCTCTCTGCAGGGCTTCCAGTAACAACAAATGGGCAGCAGTGCCCCCGCGGTGATTAATCATCTTCCTGGAAGGCAGGGAATCGTTATTTCCCACCCCTCCGTGCAGCTGGTGCTGCACCCACGCACCACGGCAGCCTCGCAGCCGGCGGCACCCTTGGATCAGCCACGGGTGCAGGAGGAGGGCAGTGGGCAGAGACCCTGGAGAGAGGGGGCTGGCACAGTGTGTCGGGAGTGGGCTGGAGCCCCAGGCAGAACGTGGGTGGTGCTGTGAGGATATAAAATACAGGGATTTTGGGGGGAGTTCAAGGGGAAATGGGAGATGTTTGCTGTCTGAATGTTTTATCCTAAAACAAGCACTGAAAAGATTTAGAACGACTGTCAAACATTTGATTACTGCAGCGATTTTGTCAAATGTACGGCAGCGCTGTGTGAACTGTCTCTAAAAAGGAACAGGATTATCATGGAATCATTCAGGTTGGAACAGCCCTCTAAGATCATTGAGTTCAACTGATAACCCAAGCACTGCCACCACTAACCATATCCCAAACAGCCACATCCACACATCTGTTAAATCCCTCCAGGAATGGTGACTCCACCATTGCCCTTCACAGCCTATTCCATTGCCTGACCACACTTTCTGTGAATAAATTTTCCCCCCACCTTACTACATCCTTTCAGGGAGTTGTAGAGAGCAAGAAGGTCCCTCCTGAGCCTCTTTTTCTCCAGGCTGAACGCTGTTTTTACCACTGGGTAGAACATGCTGCACAGTGCCACAGCCATGCCATGGGCCAGCACCACTGGACTGGACATCCTATTCCAGGTGTCTTTGTCACTATTCAGAAGGAAAAAGGTCCCATGTATCTCAGGAACACTCCAGAAGCACTGTTGGTTTGGCCTGAACTCGCAGCAGCTGCAGCCCCATTCCTGCAGGAGTGCAGTCAGCTTTGCAGAGTGCTGGGGAGGGCAGTGGACAGCACGGCAGGGCAGACGTGCCCAGTGCCAGGTTTGCCCTGGGCTAAAGCAGAACAGCTCATTTCACCAGGGCCTGCCAATTCCCAGCCTGACCCCCTCAGATACTGGTCACTCACCCCTGAGCTGGTTTTGTGAGGAGTTCTGCTCTGCGTTGATCAGTCAGGGATGGGACAGGCACCCACTCCCACCCTGATGTCAGACTCACTCTCCAGCTGGGCTCACCTGCTTGGTGCCACCCAGGACTGTCAGGGCTTCACTCCCTCCAGGAGCGTCTTGGAGCTGGTCACATCACCATCCAACCTGCTCTCCCAGCAGGCCACCCAGTCTCCCACTGGGTATCTCTCCCGTCCATCCCTCAAATCCTCTTCCAGTTTCTCCTCAGTCTCTTATCAGGTGATGTTGGCAAACCATGGGCAGCCAAACTGATGGCAGCACCTGCAGCTTTCACGTCCGAGGACCCCAGCACCAATCCAGAGAACCCTCATTTCTGACCAATGCAGCCCAGACACTGCACCACCCAGGGGGCAAGAGGAGCCATTTCTGGCAGACTCCAGCCCTGTCCAACATGAGCTCTCCCACGCTGCAGCCATGCTCTGCCCTCCTCGGCATGTGGCTGCCCACCTCACCAGTCCAGTCAAAGGTGCCCATGCACCCAGACAGCAATGCCCCACCCCTCCACCAGACCCAGTCCACCTGTGCTGCTCTGTGCTCCTGCCTCCCCACCGGGAGAGTTCCCAGGGTCCTTCAGCACTCAGATTTCCTGCTCTGGCTACCACTTCCTCATACTGCTTGCCTGAACTCTCCACTTTTAATTGACTTCTTCTCCCTCTCCTCCCACCTGAAGCACAGCCACACACCTGCCTGCCACATGTGAGTACAGTCACTCAGGGACACACACAGCCACTGCCTTCCCAGATCCAAATGGATTTTCACCAATAATTCCTCCTCGAGCTAATCCCAGCAGTTTTCACTCACTATCCCTGACTTTCCCCCTCCTCAATAACTTAGTTGTAGCTTTGTAGAGTCAGTTCTTGGCATGTGGTCATAGCAGGAGCTCCTGGTGTGCCCACAGAGGGACCTCCACGGGTGATGCTGAGATCCCAGAGATCCCAGGACTTCTGGCCACCCTCCTCCTCCTGCCTGTGCTGCTGCCCAGCTCTACTGACCAGACTCTGCTGCTCCTACTCTCAGCATGCCTAGAAAGCACCAGCCTTCCACATGTCAGAATAATCTTAGGAAAGAGTAAAAGGATTTAGGGTTTGCTCATCTCAGCCCTCCTAAACCCATTTCTGCAGATAAGGGATTATCCCCAGTGTCAGCACCAAGACAATAGAGATTCAGCAAGAGAAGGCAGAGCTCCAGCTGCAAAGGACATGCTGCTGGGGCTGGATGGGGTCTGCTGCAGAGCACCCTCCCCACCCTGGGGTCCCTGCCCCTCTCTGCCTGCACGGGCAGCACCCCAGGAAGCCCCACTGCTGGGTGACACGGCCCATCCAGCGGAGATGTGGCTCCAAGGGGCATCAGTGCTGTGCCAGCCGTGTGACACAGCTGTGCAGGGCAGGGCTGGCCTCCTCGCCTTGTGGACACCCAGCTGCCACTTCTGATCCCGCCATTTCCTTCTCCCAGCACCTTCCAGAGCAGCCCCACATTTCTGTCCTTCACTCTCTGGTTTTCACACCCCCCTTAACCACCTCCCCCCACACTGACAATGCAGAACCTGAGAGCCAAAAGCATGAGGAATCCCAGTCGTGTTCACGCCATGAGGAGACTGAAGGGGTGGGGAGGGGATGGGGGGCATCCTGGCTGCTGGAAGAACATGAGAGAAACTCAACCCAAGACCAGTGTCTGTGACACCCAAGAGTTGTGCCACTGATGTCACCAATACCACCCAGCATCCCATCCACTGGGGAAAACACCACAGCTCAGCTCACTGCCCACCAGAGCAGGATCCCTGGCTGCTACAGAGGGGTCTCTGGCTCTTCTTCTCCCCTTGGTGTACAAGGCCCAGCTGGCATCCAAATCCAGCAGGGAGAGGCAAGGAGAGCCTGAGGACACCACATGCCACAGGCAGCCCCCAGCCCACTGCATCCAGCGATGGCTGGGAGAGCCCTGGACTGGAGCTGAGCTCTGCCAGTCCAGACAGTGAGGGGCACAGCTGCCATATCCACTCACATTTTGGCTCCTTTTTCTTCCTCCTCCCTCTCTGTAACCTCCCTGGACCAAAAAACTCAGGCTGCAGGAGAGGGCCAACAGACTCACCGTGCAGCCAGCTCGGCTCACCCATCCATCCACGCGGATCCCAGCCAGGGCTCAAGGACCAGCCAAGGCTGGAAACCACAACGGGAGTGGGACCAAATTCACACAGAGACAAGAGGAACCAGCAGAGAGAGACGAGGGTGCCACAGGCAGCAGGGCTCAGGGCAGTGATGGCCTCATGTCCCCTCACCTCCAGGGCTCCTTGCCTCCCACTCTATCCCAAGCCACCCAGTACATGGAACAAGAGGGACTGAGGTACTGTCCTGGGTGACACTGCTGCTGGTCACACAAAGCCAAGGAGCCACGGGTCCCTCCTGCACTGAGACGTGAGCAGCAGCACCTCCAGCAGCAAGGCTGGGCTCCTGCTCCACAGTCAGCTCCTCACTGCCCATCACATAACAGGCTCTGGGGTGCAACAGGGAATGCAGCCCAAAGGAGATAAAGTTTTCCAGCAGCAGCAATAACACATGTTCCAGGAGTGCCACTAACCCCTTGGGCTAAATTAAGCCGAAAATAATTACAGAGCAGCTGATTTTGATTCTTTTTTTCATGTTGCCATGAATCACACTCCAGTTAATTGATATTTACTCTGCACTCACTGTTGTGGATCACCCAGTGCTGCTCAGGGTGATGGAGCAGACAATGGATGCTGGTGATCACGGAGCTGGGGTATGCAGGAGAACTGCATGGGAAAAGGGAATCTCACCTGGGAGAACTGAGAAAACACATTGAGGAAACAAAAGAAGAAGACATGGGCACAGGAAGAGAGGACAGAGAAGTCCCAGGTACCCTCACAGCAGTGTTGGTATGATGGACAGAAAGTCCACGTGTCCTATTCCTGTGGGCAGCACCCAAGGGCTGGCAGTGGGTGCCACCGTGCTGGGCACAACGTGGCTGCAGGAGCCTCACACAGGTGGTGGTAAAGAGAAGCTGAAGAACACCATGAATGTTCCTGCTTCCATGGCCCAAGCATCCCTGGCACCCATGGCGTGAGCATCCCTGCATCCAAAGCCGGAGCATTCCCACAAAGCCTGAGCATCCCTGAATCCACAGCATGAGCATCCACAGCACAAGTGTTCCCACACCCATGGCCTGGGTATCCCTAAACTCACAGCCTAGGCATCCCTGGCACCCTTGGCCTGAGCATACCCACAACATGCTCGCCCCTGTTCTGCCTGCACCCTATGGCACCCACTGGACCAGTGTCAGGTGGAAGTGGGCTGGTGGAGAGCTGAAGGGTGGCATTTTGCCAGCTTGTTCCCAGAGACCAGAGGGAGGACTGGACTGCTCACTCCCTGGACTGCTCACTCCCTGGACAGCTGTCCCCACAAGCTGACGTATGGCCGAGTCCCTTGCTCACACACAGAGCAGCCACCACGACCTGCCAGCCCCTGCTCTGTCCATGTCCTTTAAACACTCATTGCCTGTGGCTACCCAAGTGCAGCACCCACCACCCAAACACAGAAAACCCCAGCCCATCCCTCACAGACAGACCCCAACTGCCACAGAGAAAGTGAAGGGCAACCCAGTCTGAAAAGCTCAAGAAATGCTGACCAGCAGCGAGGTCAAAAGTCCTGGAGACCTTACACCCTGGGGTACCCCATCCCTTTAAAACCAGAGCTGGGGCAGGTGCTGGGGCCTGGGAAGGCTGGGGTTGTGCAAAGCCTACACAAAACACCTGAGCTGCTGCAGTGACCTGCCAGAATGAAGCCAGAAGGGCAAACAGCTCTTTAAGCTAAATATATTTGTTCTTGGGCTGACGCTAGTATGTAAATCGATTGTAAACAGACTCAGGCTGGAAAGGAGAAGACCACTGGAGGGTATGTCCTAGAGTGGCCCTTCAACAAGGATTACTGGCAGGAGAAACAAAACTCCTCTAAGATGGAGACTGAGCAGTGTGTGCAAGGGTGACAAAAGTATCTGTGTGACACAGGGACAGGACAAAGCCACCTGAGGCAAACTGAGCAGAGTATGGCACTGCCATAAGGGCCACGGGCAGCATTAGCACCACGCTGCTAGGGATGGCCAGGCCAAGTGAGGTGTTGGAGACAGGCTGGGAAGTCCTGGACCTCCCAGTGGGCAGAGGAACCTCCATCCCTGCACCAAACACCCCCCCAGTCTCTGCATCACACACACGGTTTGGTATAAGAGGCAGCCATAGCTGCACCAACTCTGGGTGAAAAGACAGGCTGAGAACACGTCCCTTAGGGACCTGCCTGGAGGAGGGGGAAGCAGGAAGCAGAGGCAGGATGCTGAGAGCCACAGGGGCAGATGGCACCTGTTCCTGCTGTCCCCATGAGGATGTGCTCTGCTGTGGCTCTGCTGCCACACCATGCCCTTCCCACCCCACTGAGGCTGCTGGTGAGGGCCATGACATCTACCAGCTGCACTGGTGTGTCCTCCAGCCTCAGTCCCATGCCAGGAGCTGTGGGAAGCAACCAGAATCATCCAGCCTCCCTGAGCCACTCACAATTTTATGTCCATCAAAGCCACTCTACGTCCTGACATCCAACTAGGCCAAGGGCAAAGTCTGCACCTGGGCTGGGGAAACCCCCAGTGCCAGCACAGACTGGGGCAAGGCTGGAGAGATGATGGGATGGATGGAGAACACCCTGCAGAGAAGGACTGGAGGGTTCTGGGCAGTGACAAATGGGACATGACCCAGCCATGAGCACTGGCAGCACAAAAAGCCAAGTGTCTCCTGGGCTCATCCTCAGCAGTGTGGGCAGCAGGGGAGGAAGGGCTGCTCCCCCTCTGCTCCACTCTCCTGAGACACCCTGGAGCTGCCTCCAGCTCTGGGGTCCCAGCACAGGACACTGGTATTGAACTGGGGGTGGAGTCAGGTTGGACATGGGGAAAAAATGTCAGACCATGAGGGGCTGGCACAGGTAGCCCAGAGAAGCTGTGGCTGCCCCATCCCTGGAAGTGTTTAAGGCCAGATTGCACGGGGCTTGGAGCAACCTGGTCTAGTGAAAGGTGTCCATACCCATAGCACGGGGTTGGAATGAGAGGAGCTTTAAGGTCCCTTCCAGTCCAAGCCTCTCTGTGAATGTATCCCTGCTTCAGGCCAGACTGCCTGGGAAGGGGCAGCTCCCAGCTCCATTAAGGCTACAGATGAAGGGTCAGAGTAGAAGATTAATAGGAGGGGACAGGTTGCTTTTGCTTTCTGTGTCCAGGACATGCCCAGACACTTTTCCCCAGATCCCTTGCTCTGCTGGGCCTACACTTGCTTTATCTTCAAAGTCTGATGAAGTCTGGGCTGTCTCTGATTTCCCATCTGAGGGAAGCTGGGAGAGGGTGAAGGAGCAAAGAGAAGACAGGAGAAACCTTCACCTGTCCTCTCCACTGCTCCTCCCAAGGAGCATCACACAGTCCTGAGCCTGCAGCCTCCAACACAGCACTACTGCAACTCCTGGTCTTCAAGAAAACCTCCTCCCTGCCCTCGAGGGACCAGGCACCAGGGGAAGGTAGCCCAAGAAAACCACTGCACGGTGGGAAGTGGAGCTGAGAGGACACAGAAAGCCAAGTCTGAGGGGGGCAGCTCCCGCAGGACCAGCCCCAGCCTCACCCCTCCAGCAGCACCAGAGCAGCAGCTCCTTGGGGCACACTGGGCTTCCCACTGAGACACACACCCAAACGACCTGCTGAGAGGTGAGGTTGTACTTACAGGACAGCACAGAGCCAGCTCAGAGGGGTCCAGCCAGCACCTCGGCACCCAGGCACCTCCAAATTGTCTTTTTGGCACAGTCCAGTGCTACCTCAACAGCATCAGACGGAAGTGAGCAGCTACAGCTTGTCTCCTTGCCCACCTGACACATCTCTCCACCAGAAATTGGTCTGCTAGGAATAATAGAGGCCACTCTCCAAGGAAGTCCCAGCAGCCAAGAGAGACTGAACAAAGTCACCCAGGCACTGCACCCTAGTGTCCAACGCCACCACCCTGAGCCTGCACATTTAAAATTATGAAGCTGGAGGTCAAGTGTCCACAGCAGTGAACCTCCCCTTCTGTCCTGGTGCAGCTGTAATGGACCTACTTCCAGGTCTGAAATATTTATTGGGTCTCCCAAAGCCTGCGGAGATGGCTGAGCTGACAGGCTGAGAGACACGACTTGGGATTTGAAGATTTACGTTCCCAGAGGCAATTCATGGAGCAAACAGCCTTCGTTACATAACGCAGTGCTGGGGAGCCATGGAGCACGGCCAGGGGAGGCATGCGATGCTCAGAGAAGAGGAATGGCAGAGAAGCCCTTCCTGACCACTCCAGGAATAAAGCAAATGTGATTTCACTCCTTGCCGGCTGGAATGCCACCCAAAGCCACCTCCTCTGGGACGTGGCCTGGACCAAGGACCAAGTAGGAGCAGCTGCTTCCAGCGCCAGGAGCAGTAACAGTCACAGCACTCACTGGGAAGGATTTTAGGAATGGGTTTACCAGGAGCTGTGACTCAAATCTGGAGTAGCACAGCGGTGACCCCAACCAAAGGAGGAACACAGCCCCTCAGCTTCTCCAAGCCCACCCCAGTCCCACCGTGACATCTGGGTGGGGAGACCTTCCCGATGCCCCCGCAGCCGGATCCGAACCTGCCGGAGCTGCAGGCTGCCACCTCACTGGCTCAGTGGCAAAGCCAGCCAGCTGCCCACCCACTGGGCTCCAAAATAAGCCCAGGCAGTAGTGGCAAGGCAGATCCAAGAACAGTCTGTGCAGCCAGAAGAGGGATCAGCAGGAAGGGAGGGATGAGCCCTTCCATGAGACGTGGATGCTGCACCTCCACACGCCAGGCAGGTAGGTAAATTTAGGTCTCACACAGACACCTGGACCTCACCTTCTCCTGCAAACAAAGAACACCAAGGACTTGCATTTGCCTAAGCACAGCCACTTAAGAAGCAGATTCCAGTGGGATTGTACCCATGGAGTCTCTCTTCTATTACTGACCCTGAGAAAGCAGCTATTCACCAGCAGCCACTACACATCTCTCCATCCATCCCTCCACTCAGTGTTCCAACAGCAATGCCAATCACTGCCCATCCATTTCCCAGACTACCAGCCCAGCTCTGTCCCAGTATAAAGCCCCACTCCAAAGTCCTCCAGTTCCAGGAGGGACATGCTGGTGGTGTTTAAGGAGCTTGTATCTGTGACAGAGAAGCAACACCCACGCCAAACTAAGCTGCACAGCACATGTGCCTCCAGACAAGGACGAGAAGTCCGTGACTTTCTCTGGTTTCCTGCAGGAACATTTCCCATCATCTTGCAGCAAAGGTTCCACATGATGCTAAAGTACTTAGAGATCACTAAGAAATAAGCAAGGTGCTGTTCCAGAGGGGACAAGCAGCATCCTAAATCCCTGCAGAGAGCAGCATCTTGCCCTGATGACTATCCCAGGTTTCACTCCTTGCCATGTTAAACAGCAAACCCCAGTGAGCACATCCCAAAACTTGCCTCTCACAACTTACATTTCAGTGTCCTTTGGCTCCATCCCCCTCCCATGCCACATGGGAGCTTGCTTCTGGATTTCCAAATTAATCTCAATATATTCACAGCCCTGGGTCACAAATAGCCTTTGCATTAATGAGCAGGTCCTCTGTGGGCTCAGGAACACAGGAGGGTGGGGGTGAGACTGCCAGCACAGACAGTGACTGCCAGCACAGAGCAGGTCCAGAGGTGGCCACCAAAATGGTCCAAGGGCTGGGACAAGGGGCAGTGGGGTCAGATTGGACATGGAGAAGAAATGTCAGACTATGAGGGTGGTGAGGGGCTGGCAAAGGTTGCCCAGAGAAGTTGTGGCTGCCCCATCCCTGGAAGTGTTCCAGGGCAGATTGGACAGGGCTTGGAGCAAGTGGTCCACTGGTCTAGATTTAAGGTGTCCCTGCCCATGGCAGGGAGGTGGAACTGGATGATCTTTGAAGGTCCCTTCCAACCCAAAGCACTCTGTGATTCTGAGTCTATCCACCACTGAGCCCTACCACACCTCCTGGACACACCACAATGCTACAAATCACTAATTCCAGATTAATGCGTGGGCTCCTCTCTTCCTGTCCAAACAATTCTTGATATGACAAACTAAATTCTCTACAATACCAAGGCAAAGTAACACTGTAAAACAAAACCAGAAGCACTTCCAATGTCCTGGATGCTTCTAGAAGTCATGGGAATGTCACCATATCTTGTTCACTGCAGATCTCAGACTTTTAAATAGATTATTATGCTTTTAGGCCATGAGTGCCCTTTGCAGCCCCAAGTGAACCCCGTGCCACTGCAGCAGCCAGCAGCACAGCAGTGACAGCTCTTTTCTGAACACCCCCCAACAGGAACACTGCAGCATCTTACAGTGAAAGCACAAGAGCCTGGAGGACAATTGAGCAACAGCCTGAGACATGTGAATTCCCTTGAGAAAATTCCTCACTTCCAGGCTTGGCCAAGGAAATTTTAGCTGAGGAGCAGCTAAAGGAGAAGGGAGTCTGAGACAATTTAGGAAGGGCCAGTCCTTTCAAGTAATTACAATATCTACTGATTTGACATAGGCCTGGACACAGGGCATTGTGTGTGTGGGCACCCTCCTGGGACCTCTAGGAACAATTCCAAAAGCAGACATGGAATTGCACTGGGCAAATGAGAAGTGGATGGGAGGAGGGTAGATGACCAGAGAGAGACCTGGTCTCAGCTTTCCAGCCTCTAAGCACTGGGAGCACAAGCAGCGTTTGGCCCACGGAAGCAACACCTTTGCCAAAATGAGGGCTGCCAGCAGCCCAGAGCCATCCTGCAGGGTCAAACCTCCAGCACTCAACACCCCTGTGGCACCAGCACCACGATGGAGGTGGGCAAAGGAGAGCCACCTGGGCTCAGTGCTACACTGAAGGCAGAGCTTGAGGCAGCAGAGCTGTGCAGTGCCTCCTGGGCAGAGTCCAGCCCCACTCTGCAGTGCTCAGCCCTGCTCTCCCTATACAGCTCAGCCCTCAGACACACCCGTTCCACGGGAAGGGCTTTGCAGACACTGAAGCTGGAAAGCCTCTGCCGACCTCACCACCCCCACAGCTGGCTCCTCTGGCTCCCCTGGGAGAGCACTGCTCCCACCTGGGAACAGGGGACCACAGCATGCACAGTTCTAACTCTGCCAGATCCCCCAGACACCCAAATGTTGCCACTTCTTGGGTGCTCAAATCCCTAATTCCAGCTTCTGGCAGCAAACCTCTTCTCTGGAAGACAAGGCTGGGGAAGAAAGAGGTCTGGAAGGGATAGACTCTTTGACCAGACAGCAACAACTTGTCCCCAGGACAGAGATGCAAGGTCCCAAGTGCCCACCTGTGGCTCAAAGAGAAGCTGTAATGTATCTGGGCCAAGTAGGTGACACTCGGTCTGTTCTGCCCTCTCCACAGACTTTGCCAGGCAGCCCAGGGCAAGACAACAACCAACCACCACAAAAACAGCCACTTGCTCTTCCCAGCCTCCACACTCTCCCATCCTTTCAGAAATTCCCATCTGGCAGCCTCGCTGGACTCTCACCACCCCTCCAGGTCTCAAAGCCACCAGTCACCAGGCAGGTCCAAGCTCTCCTCACCATTCAGCCACGGCCACCTGCAGACACAGGGAATTGTGCCTGGCTCAGCCACCCCATCAGTGAAGCCACGTGCCCACAGGAGTGCTCACAGCTCACTCACTTTCATCAGGGTTGGGTGAAGCGAGAATGGCACTGTGCTTCCTTTTCACTTCTTCCACATTCTCCGAAATTTTATCAATGAAGCCTCGAATTTCTTCCACCTGTGGAGTGAGACAACAAGACAGGTGGTCTGTGACAGACCTGGACTTTTATAAAGTGAAGGGATTATTATAACCTATTCCAAAGCAACCATGACATGTCTGAACCACACCAGACATCCTCCTGGATAAATATTTTCCAATTGGAAAATATATGACCACTGAGGAATCAGACCTTCTCCATCCCACCTGCCAGCTCTGAGTCACAGCAGTGTAATACAGACTGTATGTCCTGTATTCTTTGTCATGCACTGAGAAACTTTTGGGATTTATATAAATCAGCATCAGATCGATTCCCAGACTGCCCCTCTGGCAGAACACTGCTGAGGCTGCACAAGCCAGGCCAGTAGCAGCTCAGTCCCCCATGGCTCCTTGCTCCATAAAAAGCTCCAGAAACACCAAATTTGATCCTCGCCCCCTATTCCAGGGAGGCCACATTTTCCAAAAGATCCATTCTGGCATTTTCCCTGCACTTCTGTACTACAGGAAGACACCAGCATCGCCAAGAGGGGAAACCTCTCCTGTGCTTTCTGCCTGCCAGGCTGCTTACCCTCTAACTCAGTCTTCTCCTTCAGCTCACACCACCCCTTTGCTCATCTTCCTCCACTTGCACATCAGATTTATCCCAGTTCCCACTCCATTGCCTGCACAGATCCATTTTAACACCCCCCACACACATGCCATGCTAAGGGTGTGCTAAAAATCCGCATGCAGATCTTACAGCCACCCACATGCCAGAAGACAACCTCTTGTTTGGGAACGGGAGGCACAAAATTAAATCAATCCCATGCAGAGACTGCTGCTCTGCAGAGGTGCTCTGGGGAAAGGCCTGAGAGCTGCGTGTGAGGCTCTCCTGCTCCCATCACCTGGGCAATGGCCTCGCTGGCTTCTGGAGGAGCAGGGGGAGCACAAAAGCATCCATAGGGCAGCACAGGCTCAGGTCTGCAGGGAAGCCAGGTTCCTGATGTTCAGCACTCAGCATAACCCTGAGCATCAACTGAGCAGCACCAGCCACGGCAGGACCCTCGTCCCCATCCCAAGCACTGCTCCCCAGAGGCAGCGGGAAGCCTGGACCATCCACCACCTGCCCTGGTGCCAGCAGAAAGGTCTGAACCAGCTTCAAAGCCACACTGGAGGAACAAACCTCTCACCTGCTCAAAGAACTCATCCATGAAGCGATCCCGGTCCACGCTGACGGTGACTTCATCATCATCATCACTGTCCTTTGCCTGCAACAACACGGAGAGAGAGAGGCATCAACGAGTGCTTGCTGCAGAGTTCACTGCTCTAGTTCAGGAGCTCCTCAGGGGCATCTTCCCCTTCTCCTGTTCTCACTTGCTCAAAGTAGCTGGGGCAAACACTAGCCAGAGTGTGGGACACCCCAGGCACTGCCAGTCCAAGCTCCCAGGACTCTGAGAGAGCAGAGAACTACACACTGAGCAGTGAGGGACGGCCAAAACACCACGGCAGCCAATGCCCCACGGCACAACACAGCTGAGGACACCCCACATCCATGGAGTGGGAGCTTCAAGGGCACCCTCAGCCCTGAGTGAGCACACCGGCTCTGCAAGGAGCAGGAATGGGAAACACCACACATTCCACCATGGGAAACACCAGGGATGCTGCAGTGGGAAAGCATGAGGGATGTCACAACAGGAAACATGAGGGATTGCTGCGACTGGGAAAGCATGAAAGATGCTGTGATGGGAAACATGAGGGATGCTGAGAGGAGAAAATACAAGGAATGCTGTGATAGGTTACATGAGGGATGTTACGATGGCAAACACCAGGGATACTCCTATGGGAAAACAGCAGGTATGCCACCATGGGAAACATAAGGGATGCTGCTATGGGATACATCAGGAATGCTGCCACAAGACACACTACAAATGCTGCTGTGGGAAAGCACAAGGGATGCTGCCATGGGAGAGCATGAGGGATGCTGTGATGGGAAAACACGAGGGATGCTGCCATGGGAAACACAAGGAATGCTGCCACGGGAGAAAGCATGGGCGATGCCGTGATGGGAAAACACGAGGGATGCTGTGATGGGAAACATGAGGGATGCTGCCACAGGAAAGCATGAGGGAAGCTGCAATGGGGAAACATGAGGAATGCCATGTCAGGAAGACATGAGGGATGCCATGATGGTAAAAACAAGGAATGCTGCCATGGGAAAGCAGGAGGGAAGCTGCAACAGGAAGCACGAGGGATGCTGTGATGGGAAAATAAAAGGAGTGCTGCAGAGTGCATGAAAGGTGGGAGCAAAGAGATAACACAGCAGAACTAGGAAAGTCATAGCAGGCAAATGAGGGGTTGTCCTTGTCTGCAGAAGCAGGTGTGTCATTGTCACTAGAGATGAAAACACCTCCTGTCCCAGCAAGGCAGGGGATGCAAGCTCTCGAGGGAAGGAAAAATTACAGTCCTCCACATAAGGAGACATTTAAAAGATTATTGTCCAAACCAGCTACATGATGGAGGGAAATGGAAAATTAACAGGGTGGAAAAGGTTCTTCTTACTCCATCTTTACAAGAGACAAGAAGCCAGTGGAATGGAGATTTAAGACAGGACTGCCTCTGCTCATCTCATAATGATCACACTTTTTGCAGACACATCACCCCATGACCCCTCTGCACTCTGCAGAGAGGTAACCACTACAGTCTCCAGAGAGACCCCTCTTACACTGAAATAAGCTAGACGACGTATCTATCCTAACCCCTAAAATTGCCTTTCCACCCTACAGTGACTGATTTGGGCGGTATCATCCAGAGGAGACCTCAGCTTTCAGCCTTGGCACCACTTGTGGCACGTTTTGCCTGGGTAACTCACTCACGCACAGTTATCCCATTCATGGTTATCCAGAGCCTTTGTGATCAGAGAGCTGCCACAATTCTGGTGAAAATCTCACCAGACAAGGAAAAACAGGCATGGTGCTGCTCTTACCCACCACTCTGTGAGCACTGCAAACTGTGCCCTAAAGTCTGAAATTGTGCCCATTTGCAGCACAGCCACTCAGGCCAGGAGCTGCTGGCACAGCGAGGCTGGGGCATGGCCAAAGCTGCCAGCCTGGGAATGGGTTGGTACATTTAAATCCCTCTAGTGATGGTGACTCCACCACTGCCCTGCACAGCCTGTTCCTGGGTTTGACAACCTCTTCTGTGAAGACATTTTGCCTAATATCCAACCTAAACCTTCCCTGGAGCCATTTGAGGCCTTTTCCTCTTGTCCTGTCACTTAATAACCTGGGAAAAGAGAGTGACCCTCACCCGGCTCCAGTCTCCTGTCAGGGAGTCACACAGAGTTAGGAAGGTCCCCCCTGAGCCTCCTTTTCTCCAGGCTGAGCCCCCCAAAGCTCCCTCAGCTGCTCCTGGTGCTCCAGACCTTTCCCCTTTCCCCTTCCCTTCTCTGGACATGCTCCAGCCCCTCAATGTCTTCCTTTTCAAGGGGCCCAGAACTGACCCCATGATCTGAGATGCCCCAGCAGTGCCCAGCCCAGGGGACAGTCACTGCCCTGGTCCCACTGGCTACAGAGGTGCTGGTACAAGCCAGGGCTGTACAATCCCTGCAGCAGGCACCGCCCCCTGCATCAGGCAGAACCAGCTTCTTCCCTGAAGCTCTTTGCTTTCAAAATTCAGCAGTTTGCTCACACCAGGTCCACACCACCTCTCCCATTCCCTTCAGCCATCACAGTCCGGCATCAAGAGCCAAAGCACAGCTCAGGCTTCGGGCAGAGCTGGATACACAACATGTACAACATTCCCACACCTCCCTGGAGTCAGGGTCAGGATTTGGCCGCAGGGTCTTTTAAATACTTCCTGCATGCCAGTACCACCAGACAGCCCAGTCCCTCCCCCTGTCCCCTGTCATCGCTGCTCCAGCCTTGGAGCAAAACCATCTGAGCACAGTGACAGCTGCCACCCTCCAGTCCCAACCCTGGTGCCATTCCTTCAGCCAGCAGCAAGCCTGGCTGTAAGCTCAGGTCCACTTGGGGTCAACAACTGGTTCCAGAGCAATTCCCACACATGCTCCATTTCTCCCAGAGCATCCCAAACACTCGCCCAGCACCCACAGCACATGGGCAGGAGGGCTCACCATCGAGGAGGTCACAAAGAACCATATGCTAAAGCTAGGAATGCGTGGATCTTTGCTACAGAGATACAACTACCATCCATGTTCACATTCCACTTTATGTATCACACATGCCTGCTTGGTTTGTGCTTGATTTTAAGCATCAACAGCTTTTAAGCATCACACACTTCAGTGGGTGGTACCGAGAGCCCATTGGACGGGCAATTACAACAGACCCCCACCTACACTCCCCAGGATCTTGGCTAATGCCAACAGATCCTGGGGACACACGTTGGGAGTGATGGAAGAGGCACCTGCCAATGCAAACGCCACCCTGGACACACGTAGTCATGTCAGGGGATCTTTCTTCCCCCGACCCTGCTAAGCCTCTCCATGTCAGGGACAAGGACATCCATACCAGCCCCCCAGATGGAGGGACATGTCCTGCCTTCAGCTCCTGCCACCTCACCGTGCACCCAACAGGATGGTCATCTACAGGAAGGAGTTAAAGGAAAGGGGGCTGAGAGCACCCTGTGGGGATGGATCAGGGGATTCTGGTGGGTGACAAATGGGACATGACCCAGCCATGAGCACTGGCAGCACAAAAAGCCAAGTGTCTCCTGGGCTCATCCTGCTGTGGGCAGCAGGGGAAGGGAAGGGCTGCTCCCCCTCTGCTCCACTCTCCTGAGACACCCTGGAGCTGCCTCCAGCTCTGGGGTCCCAGCACAGGACACTGGTGTTGAACTGGGGGTAGAGTCAGGTTGGACATGGGGAAAAATTGTAGGTCCATGAGGGTGGGGAGGCCCTGGCACAGGTAGCCCAGAGCAGCTGTGGCTGCCCCAACCCTGGAAGTGTCCAAGGCCAGGCTGGACGGGCCTTGGAGCACCCTGGGATAGTGGAAGGTGTCCCTGCCCATGGCAGGGGGTGGAACTGGATGGGAAGCACCAGTCAGCCTCTGCAGCCCTGTACAGAATAACGCACCTTCAGCACACCTTCCCCAGAACCCCACCCAGCTTTTCTTGCCATCATTCTGGCAGGATCTCAATTTGCCAGAATTCTGAGCCCCTTTTTGAAACCTGTGAGCAGAGCATTCCCACAGTTAATTTTAAATGCAGGTTTGTACAGCAACCAGGCAGGCCAGAGACTGGCAGCAGAGGAAGAGCAGGAGAGCAGGGTACCTGCCAGGATGCTCCTCTCCTTGTCACCTCTTGCTTGTCCCTTCCACATCCAAAACAGGCCTGGCTCATTGCCCAAAGGATGCCAAATTCCTGCCTAGTCCTATCCCTGCTGCCCACTGAACCCAGAAATCCTGAAGGAAGGGGACCCACCACCCACAGAAGGGGTTTCTGCCAAAGCCACACACAGCCTTGTCGGAGGCACTCATGGTTGAGGGTAGCCCACTCCTGGGAGCACAGAGGCTGATGGACAAGCAGAGAGATGTTATTTAGGGCAGGCACTGGACAGGGGGAGCGGCACAGAGCCCAGCCAGAAGCCCTGTGAAGAGGAAATTACACAGATGGAGCCTGCTGGTCAGGAGGGCACATGTCACTTGTCACTCCGGGCTGGAGAAGGGTACCATCTGTCCAACCCACGTCACTGGAAACTCCCTCGGTGCCACACCGCCTCCGACCCCTGTGCCAGGCAGATCCTCCCACCCCACCAGCCCAAGCCCCTGAGCCAGGATGCTCAGGATGAGCCACATCCACTAATGGGTGACTTGGACTGGAGCCAGAGGAAATGCCACTGGGAGAACAGCTCACGGGACGCAGGGCACTGATGGATCAGCTGCTCCCAGCATCTCCCTCCATTCTGGCCCTCACTGCTCCACCCCAAGCTTGAGGTGTCCCCCCATGATTAATTCTAGTACAGAAGTAGGAACGAGACCAAAACTTTCTGAAGGAAACATAAAGCATCACACAGTAAACAGCGTTTTGGCTTCACACATCCCAGCTGTGAGCATCCCAGGTTTCCAAAGTCACATGGAAAACTCCTGTCTCAGTCAAAACTACCTGCAGGTGCTGCTCAGCACAAGAAGCAAACAACTTGCAATATCGGGCACACCATCCTCCCAGTGCCCCTCCACTTCTGCCTCCGGCACTGTCAGGCAGCACTAGGGACCCAGGGCTTCCAAGCTTTTCCCCCACACAGGGTAGGGGAGGATAACCCTTCTTTTGCAAGGTTTTTATTTCTCCAGTCTGCCGGAGGCCAAGCAGTGGCACCATGTGGGCGCCGTGCTGGCAGCTGGAATGGCTCTTGGAGCCACTGCCTCTTCAGTGCCACTGAGCAGCAGGAGCTAGATGGGGAGGGCAGGTCAGTCACAGCTCCTCCAGCAGCTTTCAGAGCCTCACAGGGTTCAAAGTGCCCTCCACAAGGGCCAAAATCCCAAGTGGAGGCAGAGACAAACTGTGATAGCATCCCTGACAAAGAGGAGTAGTGGATGGGAAGACATCCAGAGCTCCAGAGCGTCCTGGCCCTGTGGGTTTTGCAACCAGCACATTCTAATAAATTCATTATTGAGCAAATTACATCTCCCTGGTTCCAATCCACCCCATTCCCTCTCCAAGCACTTTCTGAAAGAGGCAAAGGAGCACAGAACACCTGAAAAGACTCGATGCCTGCTCTCCTCCAAACAGCAAAGCTGGCAGGGTGGGCTGTGCAGGGCATAACCAGGTCTCTGTCACCTCAGCAGTGGCCACATGCAGCTTCGAGTTCCTGTCCTCTCCTGTCAGTGCTGCAGATGGATTTGACCATGTCCAGATGCATCCAGGGAGCTGGTGCAGGCAGCAGAGGCAGGGCAGAGGAACAACGGGCTCAGCCACTGCTGGGCACATCTGAACCCAGGCACATCCCTCTACCAAGCCCTGCTGGCACATTTTCCTAGGAAACATCTGTGCCCAAACAGGCAGTGAGCCATTGCCTGGCTCCAGCACCCCACAGGTCTGTGGGCCGAGGCCACGCTGCCTCCCACCCTACCAGAGACAAGGCAAGCCTCACAAAAGCACGAGGGAAAGAAAAAGCCACACCAGCTGCCATCCTCCTTTTAGGGACCACTCAGTTAAACGAAGAAAGGCATCATCCCTGAGATGCAGGAGGCTGCTCGCCGGCTTCGCTCCCAGGCTGCATCTGTTTGTTTTTATTTACAAACACCTCCGTGCTGCTCTGCCCAGCTGAAGAGATTCCAGCCATCTGGGCTTGACTTGCTTTTTAAAACGATGTCCTTTCTGTACCGAGATCAGAACACGGCGGGATGCACGGGCTGCTCCTGGGGGTGCCTCTGAGCAGCTGTGGGTCACGTCCGGGATCGTGTCCCCACACCGAGTGGCACACGGGGGTCCAACACCCAACAGCAGTCACCTTGTTCCCCGTGTCCAAACACGGGGAACCAGCCCAGGGCACTGCTGCTGACACTGAGTTCCCACTGCAGCTCGTTCTGGCATGCAGCTGTGCAAGGAAGGACAAGGTCAGAGTAACTCAGCAGCAAGTGGCGCTGACATCTCAGCCATCTCACAGAGCCTAAAGGACACGTAGGAAAGCATGCAGATGCCCAGGTCCCTGGAATATCCCAGCCTGGCTCTCTGCTGCTTGGCAGTACAAGGGCAGCTCAGCACAGCCTCACCTGGACGAGGTCCAGAGCACCTCGGGGTCTCCCACCCACCGAACGAGTCCCTCACCGTGGGGCTGCCCTGACCTCCCCACACCTCAGGGTTTGCTTTAGGCATCTGCAGCAGCCAAAAACAGCCCTTCAAACAGGGCTGAAGTCCTGCTCCTGAAGGTTTCCAGGGAGGTGGTGTCAAGGCTGAGGCTAAGGACAGCCAGAGGGTATGCTCCCAGGAGACAGCCCTGAAGAGCTGAACCACCCAAGACCACGGTTTAAACTATCTATGGTCTCAGCCTCAGCCCTTTTTGCAGACCATATAGTACTGCTGTGCACCACAACAAATTGGCCACTCCATGGCACACAGGCCCCAAACTCAGCTGTGTCCTGTTCCAGGATTAAATCCAGCTGGCAGCCTGTCACCAGTGGTGTTCTCCAAGCATCAGTGTTGGGGCCACTCCTGTCTAATAGCTTTGTCAATGATGTGGACAAGGGGATCGAGGGCACCCTCAGCAGAAGACACCAAGTTGGGTGAGATGTTGACCTGCTGGAGGGCAGGAGGGAACTGCAGAGGGATCTGGACAGGCTGAATCAGTGGGGCAAGGCCAATTCTATGACATTCAACAAGGCCAGGTGCCGGGTCCTGCACCTGGGCAACAACAACCCCACAGAACGCCCCAGGCTGGGGGCAGAGTCACTGAAATGCTGGGAAAGGCCTTGGGTGCTGGCCAGCAGTGGCTGAACATAAGCCCAGGTGGGCAAGAGGCCAACGGCACCTGGCTTGTACCAGAAATAATGTGTCCAGCAGGACCAGGGCAGTGATTGTCCCCCTGTGCTGGATGCTCCTGAGGCACCACAAATCTTGGGGTCAGTTTTGGGCTGCTCACAAGAAGGTCATTGAGATGCTGGAGCATGTCCAGGGAAAGGAATGGAGCTGGGGAAGGGTCTGGAGCACCAGGAGCAGCTGAGGGAGCTGGGGGGGCGCTCAGCCTGGAGAAAAGGAGGCTCAGGGGGGGACCTCACTCTCTACAACTCCCTGACAGGAGGGTGGAGCTGGGTGAGGGTTGGGCTCAGCTGCCAGGGAACAAGGGACAAGACAAGAGGAAATGGCCTTAAGTTGTGCCAGGGCAAGTTTAGGTTGGATACTGAGGAAAATTTCTTCATGGAAAGGGTTGTCCAGCCCAGTTGCCAGGGCACAGGCTGTGCAGGGCAGTGGTGGAGTCACCATCCCTGGATGGATTTAACACATGTGTAGTTGTGGCACTCGGGGTTAGTGCTGCCCTTGGCAGGTCTGGAGAAACAGCTGGATCTTAGAAGGGTTTCCTAACCAAAGCAATTCTATAATTCTAATATTCACCAAAAACAGCCCATACCTTCCCAATAACAACTTTTTTTATGAATAAAAGTCCAAGGCACAGATGACTTCAGCATTCAGCAACATCTGCATGAGTCAGGTGGTGTTTCCAATTTCAAGCACCAGCAGTGCAAGGAAGAACATGATTTCCAAGAGTTTTGTCCTTAGGTGCTGGCTTGCATTGCTGCAAAATAATTCCCAGCCTTTTGCACAAAGTCCAAGCCTTTTATCAGAGCCATGGTCACTCTTAAGCTCAGTTTTAAAAGCAATCAGGTTAAATTCTCCTTAACTCTGAAGAACAAGTGTCAGAGGTCACACAGCTGCCACCAGTCCTGGAGAGGGCAATGAGCCAAACTCACTGACCTCGTGTAGCTCTGAAACATGGACAGCACTATGACCTACTGGAAAAGCACCCATACTTTAGAGGCAGTATTTTACAAATTTACAGTCATGGCTAAAGAATAACTTGGTTAAAAATAGATTTAAATAATCTGAAATTAATTTCTTAACATTCTCTAAGTGGCATCATCATTGTTACAGCTCCTGTGCAGACCACAGCTTCCCATGGGCAGCAGAAGGACCTGCAGCCACAGCACTCATCTCTTATCTCCACTCCGTACTGTATTCACCAGGGTCAGCACTCGGAGAGGTCTCTGCTGGGATCATCACCAAGCTTTGGTGTCTGCCAATGTCACCAAGCCCTGGTGATGCCCACTAGTGACACTGTGGTCTGTCCCAGGAAACTGTCAGTGGAAAAAGAAGGAAAGCCTCAGGCAGAGAAGGTGACACAGGCAGTGCCACAGCTCCCATGGCTGTGGGATCAACACAGTCCATGAAATGGTTACCCTTCAAATCCCATTACCCCACCTACGAACAGGCACTCATGGAATGCATTAATTTGGAATGGACCTTCAAGGATACTCCAGTCCAACCCCCTGCCAGGGGCAAGGACACCTTCCACCAAACCAGGTTGCTCACATGGTCATGAAAGCTCAAGGATGTTTCTTTGGTGCTCTTATCTAGACCCTGTAAAAGAACCTCAGCACCATCCAGGTGGGACACCGATCCTCCCAGAAGGCAAAGGTCCTCTGGAAAACCAAAACAGTAGTTTCATACACAAACCCAAAGTCTGACAGAACCTGATGGAAGACCAGCAATGGCAGAGAAAAAGGCAGAGTTCATAATTGCAAACCTGCAGCACACATCAGAAGTACAGCAGGATGGAAGTGGCCACAGCGGCCGTGCTCTCCTGAAAACTCACAGGACAGTGAGCAGAAAACTACATTTTTAGTTATTTCCCATGAAAAGAAACCTGGGTCTGCAAGTATTCCCTAGAATCTGGAAAACTGCACTGTTAACAGAAAGTTCAGTCCCACCCTGCAGCAGATTTTGATGCTGCACAGCCAGGTCTGTCCCCTGCACTGGGGTGTATCCTGAGGTGCCAGTGAATGCCTGAGGAGGAGGAGGAGGAGAAGGCAGCAGGGAGGAAGAACCTTCTGTAGAAGGAATATGCTGGCCTAGGAGCAAATGAACACAATTTGGGCAGGAAATTAGGAATTCTACAACCAGTCAGGAGCTGGTCTAGTGGAAGACATGCCAAGCCATGGCAATAGGGTTGGATGATATGGTTCTTTGAAGGTTCCTTGGTGACTGAGGGGAAACTTTTCTTTAGCCCGAGCTCTCCAGGGCTGCTGGAGCAAAAGGACTTCCTATTCTCCTCTGGATATCCCCAAAAACAGCTTTTGGCCAGCAGATGCCCTGGGCTCCACTCACTACTTTCATCACTCCTGCAAAAGGTGATGGAGGAAGAGACCCTCCTGCCAGGGGAGAGCAGCTGCATCATTACAGAAAATACTCAGAGTATCACTGAAAAAGGTTGAAAGATGTTTCAGGACATCTCTCATGTGGGATCTGAGCACACAGAAGTCTGTCTGCTGTGTCAGCCCCATCCCTGGAAGTGTTCAAGGCCAGGCCAGAGAGGGTTCAGAGCAATCTGGTCTAGTGGAAGGTGTTCCTGCCCATGGCAGGGGTGTTGGAACCAGATGGTCTTTGAAGGTCCTTTTCAACCCAAACCACTCTGTGAGCCCATGACACACCACATGCCACAGCCTGTCCCCTACTCACAGCCATAAGTCTGCTCCCTGATTTGGGGGGCAAAAGCAGTGCTCACACATCCAACACCAGCCCTGGTTCTGGCCACTGCAGGCAGGGCCACAGGCAGAGGTGCAAGCAGCCTGTGACACATCACCCCTGCCCTCTCCCCTTCCTCCAGCTCAGCAAAACTTTCTACTCCTTGTGCTCCCACAGTTGCCTCATTTCATATTTTTCCTAAGCAAAGGCAGCCTCTTTGGCCCTGTGCCTGGTCTGGTCCTGACACACCACAGCTCCAGCTCCGTTTCCCATGCTGTCCTCTGCTTGCCCTCCCCTCCCCACGCATCCTCCAGGATCATCCTGCGGATGCCACGGTGCAAGGACACTCAGCAGTCCCCTGAGGCAGGTGTGCTCAGGTCACCCAGAGCCAGGACAATACCACACACTCTGTCTTCCTGCTCTTCCACCCGGGCTCACTCTCCTCCTTTTTGCTAATATACATAATTTTCTGGAAGAAGCAATTTATCACAGTACTTAGCTTAATGAGCCTTACTGTACATGTTCTGCCTGTAGTGATAATTTTGCATATTTCCTGAGAAATCTTGTTAACGGGGAGATACATGGCAAAACAAACATTTGTACAGCTTCCGAGCAGCTCACACACAAAGACACTTCAATTAAAACAACAGGGATGGGACTGAACCCTTTTGGCTCCAGCCCTCTCAGACATCCAGCACACAGCTGATGTATCTGGCTGCACTGATTATCACTCTTATCACTCTCTGGTGCCCACAGATTGACACCAGGTCTCAGTGGATCAAGAGTATTCCCATATTCAAGTTGAATTCAGTGGGACCACCAAACCCCCATGCACCAGACCTGAAGCTCCCAAACGCACAAGGGACCCTGGGGCTCAGTGTCCCCTCTGAGGTCTGTCTGTCCCCCAAACCCTGTCCATCACCCCACCAGGCCCCTCCCAGGTTGGGGGACATGACACACCACCCAGAGCTGACCTAGAGTCTGGGCTTTGCCTGCTGCCACGTTTAAAGCACAGCAAAGGGTTTCCCCAGTTTTTGGCTTGCCCTACCACAGTGTGCACCCACAGCTGTGAACAGCGACCCCGTGGCACAGGGACACCCAGGACCCCTCAGCTGGTGGGGAGCACAGGAACATCTCACACAGGAGCACTGGGGCTCATCTACATCACTCCTGTCACTTTCTCCCATGCCCAGCTGCCCAGCCCAGCAGACCCCAGGAGTGAGGATTCACCGGCATCTCCCCCCTCCCACTCCGGGACCCCAAGGGAGCAGGCGAAGCAGCTTCCCCGCCCCAGTGCTTGTGGGACCAGGAATGCTCTGAGGGCAGCCGTGGTGTTTCACCTGCCACGGCAGCTCTGCTCCTCCCTACTCCCAAAAAATCAGCGTTTCAATAACGCTAAAAGCCGCCAAGGCCAGGCAGAGCAGGCGGCTGCGCAGGCTGCGGCCACGCCACAGCCACCGGCTGTCACCCGCCACGTGACAGCCCCACTCCCGACTGGGAGGGACCGAGGACAGCTGAATTATTTACGTGACCCTTTTGGTTGAACAGAAGAGCTCGAAAGCACTTAGGGCAATGAAGAGTGTTAAGAAAGGAAAGGAAGATGGCATCTAAACCAGTAAATACATTCAGCTCCGAGGTCTGCAGGGACTTCTGCAGCTGGGGGGCTCTGGAAAAGATGGAGACACACAAGACCTGACCTCTGCCAACAGCAACTGCGGTCGACTTCACATTTGCGCCCCCAGGAGAGATAACCTCAGTAGGAACAGTATGGAATTAAGAGGAAGGGATGGAGTGAGGCCTGGCTGTGAGTCCTGGGGCACTGCTGCAGATTTCACTGCCACAGGAGGTGAGAGGGCGGATGCACAGAGCCAGACCTGGAGCCCACCTTGCCCTTTTATCTGTAACACCCATCTCCCACAGCTCCCCCTGGCAGGAGGCAGCACTGGGAGCAGGGACTTGGCTAGCAGGAGTGGGGATCCAGCCAGCTGGGGAGGGCAGTGGCACGGCACAAACACACAAACATCACCGGAGAAATGCACCCAAAAACAGCTGCTGGAGATGAGCAACAGGCACGGGAGGAAAGAGCCCCCCAAAAATGGGCCCTGGCAATGGCTGGGGGCTTGGAACTGGATGGTTCCTTTCAACCTAAACCACTCTGTGATCCTAAAACACTGGCACATCTCCCTCACTTCCTCCCACTCTCAAAACACCATTCATAATTATTGCACCGTTTGGACCTGTGTCACATCCTGGAAATCCCAACGTCTCACTCAAACTGAGCTGTCAGCTCCAGGGCAGGATGGAGCACCGTGGGACTCTCACAATCCTGCATGTACACACCATCTCATCAGGATTGCTTCGGGGGTGTTGGGGAATGGGACCAGCTCCAGACCCACTCCAGATGGGCAGGAAAGATCACCCACAGCCACAGCTGTGGCACCTGCACAGAAGCAGCTGTAAACAAAGCTCTGCTCGGCCTCATCCAAGGCATCCTGCACCGCCCCTCCTCAGCTGCTCTCCTCCACAACAAGAGGACATGCTTCACCTGTAAGTTAAATTTCCTGTCCCTGGTGCAGAGCAGGCATGGGGCACTACTACCACAAGGGCACTGAATAAGCTCCAGCAAGCCTGATCCCAACCAGAGCTGAGGTTCAGAAAAGAGCTGGGATTAGCATTTTGAATTTCAAGTACCATTTAAAAAATCCTATTAAGACATGGAGCTCTTGTTCTGTAGAGCAGTGACCGCCCTGCATCCCCTCCTCTGCTCCAACAATGGCACCTCTTTTTTTATTAATCCTTCTTTTTTATCATCCCTGGCAGAATTTAGACACTGTATTAAGATGGGAAGAACCAACCCAGGCTATTAATGAGGCAGCAGAGAAGAAACAAGTTCAAATGCTCCTGACTCTGTGTCCACTGCAGCATCTCGCTCCTCCCTGCTGTCTGCCACCACCAAGGGTGTAAATCCACGATGCCTCACTCACTGCAGTCCTGCCAGGGGGCACCCACTCAGATTCGGGGCATCTGGATGCTCAAAAGCATTCCTCCATCCCCAGAAATCCCCGGGAAGAATGCTGCACCCTCAGCATGAGGCTGATGAATAAGGAGCAGCAGCAGGAGCGAGGCAAAAACACATTTTATTTTTCTTAAGGCATATTTAAAGGAACAGAGAAATTTTAAAATACTTCATGGCATCACTTCTCAGCCAGTGCTGGCTGCCAAGAGGACATTCACGAGGCTCCTTTTTACTATTATTATTAAAAAGCCTATTTTTCAATCCCATTTCACAGCCTGTGCTGGTGGTGGAGACAGAGCCTCATGTTTGGGTGCTTTCCAGGCAGACTGGGAGGCAGCTCTTGGGGGAGCCTCTTCCTCCCTCAGGATCCACAGCCACCCCGGGCATCCAAGAGTCACCCCTGGGCATTCCGAGCTGCCCAGTCACCCCAACAGCCACTCCATCATTCCCGACAGCCACCCCCCCTCAGCCCCTTGCTGGCGTCACCCCAGCTCCATCCTCCTAGTGTTTTTCAGACCAAACCAAACTCCCAGCCAAGCGATCCTGGCGGGAGCTCTGATGCCCGACCAGACTGGACACCCACAGCTGTCCCCACTGCCCCTCGCTCTATGGCAGGATCCTCCCCGCGGGACAGACCCCCCTCGCAATCCCAGGCGGCTCTGCAGCCCCAACCGTGAAGTAATTAAAAAAAAAAATCCACAAAAAAAACCCAAACAAGAAAAAGCACTAGAGGGAGGACCGGGGGTGGCACGGGGCGGGGGCTGGAGCAGCACTCCGGGATTTCGGGCTCTGCCCCTCCGGCCACTGCCGCTGTCCCCAGAGCTCACCCCCACGCGTGAGCAGCAGCACCCCCGCGGCCCCGAGGGTGCAAGAGGGGCACGGGCAGCGGGGGGCACCGGAGGCTCCTCCACCGATGATGCTCCATGCGCGCAGCCGCCGCCACCTCCCACCGCCCGCGCTCCGGGACCGCGGGGGCTCGGGGCCTCCGCGGACGAAGGAGCGGCTGCGGCCGCACACGAAGCCCGACGCCTCCCGGACAACCCCGGTCACGGCACCGGGGGCACCTGCCCGGTCTCCCGCGATGCAGCGGCCGCAGGCGCTCCTCGGCGCCGCCGCAGCGGCTGCGCCGGAGGATGAACACGCAAAACGGGAGCGGAGCGGGGCGGGCGCGGCACGGCCCCGGGTGAGCACGGCGCGACCCCGCCTGCCGCGGGCAGCCCCCGCCCGAACCGGCGCAAATACACGTCCGTATCCGGCCTTCCCAGCCGTGATGCT
>VZRO01006784.1:118501-138931 GCA_013397915.1 Daphoenositta chrysoptera
CGCTCTCCCCTCACAGCCCCGCTCTGTCCCGCTCACCCCGCACAGCCCCGCTCGCCTCACACAGCCCCGCTAACGCCGCTCTCCCCTCACAGCCCCCCGAACCCCCAAAGCAGAGCCCGTCCGGGCTCCGGGCACGGCTCTGGGGAGCGGCGCCCCCTGACGGCTCCGGCCGGAACGCGCGGAGTCCGTGCCCGGCACCCCCGGGACCCCCGGGANGGGATCCCCCGGGACCCCCGGGACCCCCGGCACCCCCGGGACCCTCGGGACCCCCGGGACCCCCGGGACCCCCGGGGCGGAGTTCGGGCTCCCTTCCCGCTCCTCCGGGAGAGCTCATCCCCTGGGACAGCACCGCCAAGTTACACCGGGGCCGCCCCAACGTTCCCATATTATCCCAAGCGTGTTCTTCCCCAAATTACCCGTATCCATCCTTTCCCCACCTTTGCTTCCTCTCTAAAACATCCCATAATAAACTCTGTGCAGTCCTCCACATCCCCAACTTGTTTAATTTTTCCAGACAGCTATAGGCAGCCCCTCTCTCTCCAACGGTGCTTTCACACCAGGGCCCTGGGCTGAGGCTCCACCTGGATAGGGTGTCCCTTCCTCTGAGTCCCTCATTTGGGTTCCTGTCTGCCCTCGTGCCTCGGTTCTCCCCCTGGCTTGTGTGCAGGGAACTTGTGTGGGGTGGGTTGGTCCTGGAAGGGCCCCAGCTAGGCACCATTTGGACTCCCCTTCCCACCAGTGTCTCCCCATGCTCCCTTCCAGGTGGGCAGAGGAGCTTTACTGCACATCCCACCAGTGGGATAGCTCCCGGCACCAGGAACTGGCTTAATTCACTCAAGTGACTGGAGTACTGTGGACTTCCAAAACACTCATCACCCCCTCTTCTGTCACCCCCATGAGCTCTCCCCACAGCCCAGATTGGGAGTCCACCTTCTTGCTCTGTCCCCTTCTCTTTCTGTGGAGGCCGGACACATCAAGGTGTCTCTCCTGCCACCAGCTCCCCTCGGGAGCAGTGCAAATTCCATCCCCAAGCCCACACCTGCACACACAACTCACCCTCTCATCCAGGAGGAGCTGCAGCAGTGGGTGCAGATTGCCCAAAGTCCTGCCTGTGCCAGCACCTCAGTGCTTGAGCACTCCTCAGCACCTTCTCCAACAGCCCTTGGGATCCTCATGGATGGCTCTGGGCACAGCATGAGCTGCCAGATCCCTGCCACAGGCTGCTGGTGGTTTCTCATGCCCACCCAAGCCCAATGCCCCCAGGAGGAACCTCCTTCTCTTCCCAGGCAGCTGCTTCACTGCCTCACACAAACCTGGATCCTTTTGCATGGGCTTTCCTAGAGACCTGGCACCATCAGGGTCAAAAGGCTGACAAGGGCAAGGGACCAGCTCTCTCCCAGAGATTTGAAACTCCTGCTCCCAGCACATATATATATATTAGCTTGAAAACCAGCTCCTTGCATGCCAAGAAGTGGAACAGGAACAGTTTTTTTGGCCACCACCATCCAGGTGCCTTTAAAGAGCTCTGATGTCAAGGGACATCCATGGGTACATCAACTGGGAGTGCAGGAGCACGATCCCATCATGCCAAGAGGTCTCATTGGTGGAACTTCAGCGTTGGGCAGAGCTGAGGTGCTGGGCAGAGCTGAGGTGCTGGGCACAGCTCAGGTGCTGGCACAGCTCAGGTGCTGGTACAGCCTTTCTCCTGTTGGTGCTGCACTTATTTACTGCAACTTTTTAGGGCAGGGGCTCACTCCACCCCAATGAGGGGGACACAGACCTTGTTGCTGTGAATCACTCCAGTGCCAGGGATGGTCTCACCCATGGAAGGATGTACAAAGCCACCATCGTACTGCAAGGGTAAGACCTTGTCTGGTGTCAGAGCAGCCCTCCAGTGCCCACCATGAGGTTTCATCTCCCCTAATACCCCTCTCAGCATCCTGTTGAGTTAAGAGGCCATTCCCAGGATGGTTCCATGTGTCCCACACTCTCCATGCTCAGGCTTCCCCAAGGCAGGTGAGAAGGATGAAGATTCTAGAGCCAGCACTCTGTCCCTGTCGCTCCACAGAGCCAGGACACCACGCTCTGGCTGCCCCAGCTGAGACTGGGGATGAGTCCAACCATGCTTTTGGCTATTGCCAAACTGGAGCACCTTCCCATACTAGAGCTAAGGCTGACAGCTCACCCTGCCTGCCCCCTTGTGCCACTGCTGTGGCCCCACACTCCACACTGCCATAGCTCAGCACGCTGGGCAGATCTCTGGTGCTAACACCAGGCTACCAGAGCAGGACAGGTCCACACCCTCCTCCACCCCAGACCTTGAGCATGGCCACCCCACCTCTATCTGAAGGACCTTTTTTAGCCAGATCTCATCAAGAGGCTCATGAATAAACATTTTCCTTCTCTTCTGAGCTCCATGGAGTGCTATGGAAGCCAACATTCCCACTTTGAAAACTTCTCTACCTGCCACACAACAGCATTTTCCATTTCCAGATCCAACAGCTTCCCACCTCCAGGGAGGACTGCAGGTCCCCTCTGTGCTGGCTGCCACCACCCACTTCAGGGCTCTGCTGAGTGGCAGGAGCTGAGACAAGGGAGAGAGCAGGATCTGATCCAAAGAATTGAGACATGGCTGTGGGGTGACCGGTCTGCCAAGAGCCCTGGGAATGCAGGAGCTCATGGAGAGGGCCAGACAGCTCCTCACTCATGCTACAAGCAACAGGGGCTTGCAAATCCAGGGAGCCAGAGGCACAGCTCGCTGGAACAGTGCCTGTGCCTGCAGCACTTGGTGTATGGATGGACTTTCAGGTGTCAGGCAGCCCAAAATGCAGCACAGAAACCTGAGAATACACAAAGAATTACAGAGGTGTTTTGAGCAGAGGCTGCAGAGGATGGCTGGTGCAGCTGCAGCAGATCCAAGATCGATCCTGTCATTCTCAAGGACTTGCCTCCATCAGAAGAGACAGAACTGCAACTGCCATTGGAAGAGTTCAGACACACACAAGGGGGTGCAGAATAAATCCTCAACAGAAACACAGAGAAAAGCAAGTGCTGGGCTTGGAGTGAAGCTGACAGTGTGAACGTGTTGGAAATCCAGAGCACAGCCCTGAGCCGGCAGCTTGGCTGCAGATCAGAAATCACCTGAAGCTGCTCATTCATTCATCTTCAGTCACTGCTGTCACTTCAGGGACAGTATTCCCTTTCGAGGGACAAGCCAGAGATCCTAGAACAGCTGCCGGAAGTAATTTGTTGAGGATTAGGCTGGAAAGCTGTTCATAGGAACAGACCGGAGTCACAGAGCACACCAGTGCTGAGGGAGGCGCTCTCTGTGCCAGGAACCCAGGCCAAGTCCTGTGGCATAGGAGAGACAGGATCTCAGAGGCAAGGAAGGGATGAGTTGGATGGGCCACTCCACACCACCTCCCTGCAAGGGAGACTCACCCCTCATCCCACTCAATGCCCACAGGGAGATGCCAGGGAGGGCAGGAGCAGACGAGAGAAAGGTCCATATGGCCATCGTCACAAGTGGATCCAGCTGGAGGCTCCCTCTCTCTGCTCAAGGGAAGCAGATATGTCAGTGGTGATTGCTCCAAAGGCTTATCTCCATGCCAACAGCCATCAGAAGTTGCTTTTGAACAGCTAACTGCAATCCCATGTGTCCAAGGATGGGAAGATGCTGCCCCATGGTCTTTCCAGGGACAGGACTCCTGTCCCCACTCTGGGGCAAGTTCTTATCAGCAAACAGGGAGATGATGTTGGGAGGAAGGGGAACTGTGCCATGACTTGCAGAAGCTGAGGCTGGGCACTCAGAAAGGCATTGGATGGGGGCGGAAAATTGGGAAGAGCCATGCGCTGTGGCTGAAAAAGTCAAAATGGGACAGAGGAAGGCAAACAAAGGAAAAAGAGAGGCGACCAAGGAGTAGAAGAGGCAATCCAGCCCCTTTGAACATACCTGTGGTGGAAAACATCGGACATTATAAGGGCTTGGTATTTCCAGCAGCAGCAGGAAAAGTGGCCATTCCCTTGTCTACAGCTTGTCTGGTCTCTCATTCCCAATCCCATGTCCAGAGCTGTAAGAACATCGTGGTGCTCACAAGAACATGAGCAGAGGGAACAAGATCTCCCAGGCAGTGGAAGAGTGGGACAGGAACCCCCCAGACAAAAAATAACCACCTAAAAGGAATCACAGGCTCTCTCTACCTCCTCATGCCTCCAGCAGCAGCCTGACAACACACTCAGGTGCAAGCTGCCACTGCCACTGCTCTGCACAGGAAAATTTTCTACAGAAAAAAGAAAGCATATGATAGGGATGATCTGTATTCTCTGTCTTTATGTAAGGAACAGGTTGAAAAACATCTCTCAGGTTTTTCACAGATGAGCATCTCTCATCTGTTACACAGCCTGAAGATAAACTCTGCATTGGACCTTGATATTCAGCTTGACCTTTCTGGCTTTCTAAGGTCACATTAAGTCATGGGAAACACATCTTTCCCACCTTCCCAAAAGCTGATCCTCTCATTCTCAGATCTGGAAAGATTGAAACAACCCGGAATCGCACACCTCCAAGACAAGTTTCACTTTCACACATCGTAGAAATCCTGCCAACTGTTGTGAAAGTCAGATGATTTTATTTTTAAGTACAAGTACTTGTGAATAAATTATAGAGAAGTCTGATTCTGTCAGTCTTTTCTGATATTCTGTGTTACTCTATAAAATTATTTTGACAGATAAGAGAGAAAGGGAAGCATCTCCAGCCTACACTGCACTAGGGTTCACTTTAAAACCTGCTGAAACCAAAGCAGTGAGGGATATTTAATCAAACCAAAGCAATCATTCCCGTGCAGGAACAGGGCATATGGACACTTATTTCTTGACTGATCCAATGAAGTGGGATCATGCTCAGGTCAGCTTTACTCTGCCATGCATTGAAAGATTGGCATTAACTGCAGAGACCGTGGGCTGCACCTTGGGAGGACAACGAGCATTAATAAAACAGCAGCAGGGGGTGAGAGGCAAAGCTGCCCAGAACTTCCCCTTGCTGCCGGGAGACTTCCTCTGCTACTCCAACCCCGTGGCTAAAATTAAAATATATTGATCCAACAAACAACCTCCAGTAGTGATTTAATAACAACACTTAAACCCTGTGGTACAAATAAAATACTCCTCCCCTCCCCACACACCAGGCAAGGGCAGGACACGGTCCTGCTGCAGCTCCTTCTCCCCAGAGCTGGCAGCTCCACTGTGCACACATCCCAAACCCCCTGCCTTGGTACACATCCCAACATCCTTCCCAAACACCTGTCCTGTGCACATCCCCATC
Organism: Daphoenositta chrysoptera; assembly: GCA_013397915.1. Taxonomy (NCBI): domain Eukaryota; kingdom Metazoa; phylum Chordata; class Aves; order Passeriformes; genus Daphoenositta; species Daphoenositta chrysoptera. The sequence continues at coordinate 123,822 of VZRO01006784.1, forward strand.
GTCCTTCCCAAACACCCCTCCTTGTGCCCCTTGCAGTGTCCTCCCCAAAATCCCCTCCTCGTGCACGTTGCAGTGTCCTCCCCAAAATCCCCTCCTGGTGCACATCCCAACAGCCTTCTCCAACATTCTTCCTTGTGCACATCACAGTGTCCTTCTCAAACAACCCTCCTGGTACACATCCCTACATCCCAACATCCTTCACAAAGGGAGGATGTGACTCCTGGTGCACATCCCCAGTCCTGGGATGGGGCCAAGCTAAAGCGCCATTTGAGGTTTCCTGGCAAGTCCCCAGTTTGGAGTTACCACAGCCCAAATCTTCCTCCATTGAGACCAAAACCTAGTCCTGCAGTCTGACTTTGGTGGGAAGCTGTTCCAGTCACGGGAATGACTCATCTCTAGGTTTTCTTTTTCTGTTACATTTACAGTGGAATTTCTAATGGCTGTGGATTTGCATCATGCAGGCTCTGTCAACTGCCCACAGCCTTTTCCTCCACCAAGCTATCATTCCTGCCATTCCCTTTTGTTTGCAAAGCTCATTTAATTTGACCCTGGAAGGCCCTGAGGGCCTTTGGGCTGACTCCTGCCCCCACCCAGCCCAAAGCACTGGTGAGGCTGCCAGATTCAGCCTCGGACAGATGCCCATTCAGCTGGAAGGTCAGCTGGCTCTCAAAAACCCATCATAGTTCCAGTCTGCTCAAAAGAAGGAGCAGACAAAGCCCCAGAGAAACCAGCTATGCTGCTGCAGCTGGTGTAGCCAGAGCAGGGGGGCTGCCAGCCATGCACAGACCCCCGAGTCTCACTGCTAGACCCACTCTGGGACCCCCAAGAATCTGCAGCACTTCCTGGCCTGTGCCTGCTGCAGGCTCCTCCTGGCCTCCCCCTTCAGGGCTCCCCTGTCTCGTTAACTTGTGCCCACCCATCCCAAGCTCTTGTGCACCCACAACAGTCCTTCCTCTCACTTCTCCTACTGAGTTTCCCTGTATGGGCACCCCTCCAGTGAGAACTGTAGGGACACTTCCATGCAGTGAACTCCTCATGGCTCCAGGGAGGGCACTGGTCTCCCCTCCTGCCTGTCCCCAGTGCCCCTCTCCTGCTCCATCTCCCCACCTGTGCACACCTGGTGAATGCACGACCCCACTCCAGCCACAGAATCACAGACTCATGGAACGGTTTGGGTTGGAAGAGATCCTAAAGCTCATCTCATTCTAATCCCCTGCCATGGGCAGAGACAAATCCCACTAGACCGGGTTGCTCCAAGTCCTGTCCAACTTGGCCTTGAACACTTCCAGGGATGGGGCAGCCCCAGCTGCTCTGGGCAACCTATGCCAGGGCCTCCCCACCCTCACAGGGAAGAGCTTCTTCCCAATATCCCACCTAACCCTGCCCTCTGTCAGTTTGAAGCCATTCCCCCTTGTCCTGTCACTTCAGGCACTTGTAAATGGTCTCTCTCCATCTTCTTTATCAGTTCCATTAGGGTACTGGAAGGCCACAACTAGGTCACCCCAAAGCCTTCCCTTTTCCAGGCTGAACAATCCCAATTCTCTCAGCCTTTTGTCATAGGAAAGGTGTTCCATTCCTCCAATCAACTCGGTGATCTCCAGTTCCAGCTGTGCACATCTGGTGGAAGCATGACCTCCTTTCCAGGCTGGACTCCTTGGCAGGCTCAGAGCACAAATGCCAGTTGTGACTAAAAGATCAGTGACATTTTCATATGTGTACATGTATATGGAAATTTGCTAGTTTAATTTATAAAAGGGCAAATCCAAAGAGCATTTGCTGAGGGGTCTCTTAAAACCAGCTTTTTCCAGCATCACTTTATTCTGTCCAGCCAACAAGGCTGCAAGCACAACAGTGGAGAACTGCAAAGTCTCTTACTTTGGAAGAATTGCTTGCTTGGTTCTAGTAATTCTTGATTTTAAAAATTTCCTCTAGAGTTTCTCTATTCAGAGTTTTAAGTAGGAAAATAATATAATTATGTAAATCTTAGTGCAACTCACACTCAGTACACTAAATCCTGCCATATAAGTGGGCAACGAGTCAGAAACCTGACCTCTTCAGAAAATTCCACTCTAACAGGATCTGCCATTGGCATAATCTCAATCAAAAACGTGTTTTATTACTTTATTGATAAAAAAATTATTCTTGTAACCTTTTAACTCCATCCTGAGGAGCATTCAGAGAGATGCAATTCAGCTACTGGTGATAAGCACCACAAAAACACCCAGAAGGTTGTGATAAACACAAAAGGCCACAATGCAATAATGATTAAAATAAAGAGGTAACAAGTGCTACATACTCACTGAATGCTTTTCATCCTGGGTCAGTCATTACAGACCATGACAGAACACAGAGATCAGTTCTGCTGCTCCAGCACCAGATGTGGTACCTCCAGAGTCATCACATCAGCACCACCCACATCAATCCCCCAGCTCCAGGCCAAGGACACTGTTCTGCTGCACAGGCCACACTTCCAAAACATCCTGGTAGCCTCCTCCATCAAAATGAGGGGCAACAGACAAGGAAGGTGAACAAAAGTCCCCTTATAATTGAAATTGCCAGACTGATTCAAGCTGCCAGACAGATCTAGGAATTACAGTCAAGGTCAAGGAAGAACAAACTCTGAGAGTTGCTGACTCCTTTTTGGAGTCTGTTTTCCCATTGAAGACTGGGACAACCTCAAAATGGCAAGAGGGGAGCGAGGAAGACAATGGAGCACCAGGGAGTAAGGGGATGTTCTAACAACCACACACATGGCTGCAACCACGAGTCTCGTGTTCCCTGTGAAGGAGGAATGTCCAGAGCAAAAGGAGGATGGCCAATTCAGTATTTCATATCCTGCCTCTGAATTCAAAATGCACAGATTCAAACCTGCATGGTCCCAGCTTGAGATTTGTCTTCCAATCCTTTGTTTGGAACAGAAAACACATGGAAATGTGACTCATGCACAAATCAGCACAGTACTGTCAGTCTGCAAGGAGCTATGTTCCTCCTGAACTTGAGACAGAAATAAAAGTAGGGGAAAAAAAATGCAAAAAGAACAGAAGAAACTGGGTAAAGAGTGTGTAAACACAAGCTTCCCCAGGAAGCACCACAATGTTCTGCAATCAGAGATGCAACAACAAACCACCAACAAACATCAACCTCAAATGAACAGCTTGAACAGTTCAAAGTTCAGCTGCTGTGCAAATGTTATCAGTTGCTCTCACTGTCTGCAAACCTTCCAGCCCCAGACAAAGCTCTGTGGTGAACTAAGGGGAAGGTGTGTTTTCAGTTGTATTCCTGAACAAAGAAACTTCCTGCTCACCACTGCAGAGCCAGACCTTATGGGCACACACAAGGAAATGCAGAATGTAACCCTTTTGTCCAGTTCTCCATCTGTCTTCATTTGCTTTAATTTCATATATTACATGTGGCAGAGAGCTCCCTCTCTAGGAATGAATCAGTCTTAAGGCAGAGGTGGATGGATTAATTTTACTATTGATTGTCCTGTACACAACAGCTAACAACAATTATCAGCACTTCTCATGAAGTTATCTACTCATTCCATTAATCTCACACAGCATCCATGCCTTGATCTTCAACATCACCCTCTTCTCTAAGAAGAAAACTAAATATACCAAGTCATGTCAATTTTTCTCATTATTTCCTTTTCAATTCCTGAAAAGGTCTAACAGGGTTCACAGGTTCCACATCAGTATTTCAGAAGAAATGTGAAAAATTGGCTGTACTGTTAGAGCCTGGTAACAAAGGGCCTTGAAAAACGGGGCTCCTTCCATAGATACCTGTGGCAATGCAAATTCTGGGTCTGGAGGTGTTACAGGCTCCCTCCCCCATCCAGGGAAAACAACAAAGGAAGGGCTTCTGAAGCTTCCAGGCACCAGCACTGGGACTCCTGCTGAGGGGTGGGAGCTTGAGCTGGAGGAAGGTGCCAAGTGCTCCGAGCAGCAGAGGTGATGCTCACGGCTCCAGGGGCTGGGGCCCAGCAGAGGCAGAGGTGCTGATGAGGTCCTGGGGAAGGCTCTCCCGTGCCTCCTGCATCCGGCGCCGTGCCCGCTGGAAAGCCTCTGCAACACAGAGTGACAGCAGGCCAGAATGCATCAGACAGCCTCAGGGAAGGGCAGGGATGTGTCTTTCCACTGAACATCATCTCTCCTGGTGCAGGATCCCACTTCCTATGAATAAGTTCCACCACCAAAGCACCTGGCGCTGCTCCACCCACTGCTCTCTGATTTCTGTACACAAGGGAATCAGAGACAGAGCCTGTGCCTCAGTGCCACCAGCTCTGCTCAGTGCCAGGCAAGACTGGGCAACCCAGTCCAGGCTGTGCCCTCAAACAGTGGTTATCCCTCCTGCCTGCTCAGAGCTGATGCCTCCTGAAGTTTCCAGCTCAGAGCAGAACATTTAACCTCTGCCACGGACTCTGAGAGGTCACAGGGAGGGGAATTACTCCCACAGTAATGGCTTCTCCTGAAATATCCTGCCCACTCTGTAAAAAGGGGACAAAAGTGAGCCAAAGCGAGCCAAGACGACACTGAAGGCCTACCCAAAACATTGTAGACAGAGCTCTGCTGGCTGAAGCCTCCCAGTCGGTCCAGTACACTCTGCATGCGCTGCCTCAGGGCACTGTTCTCCAGAAAGGCTCTGCACAGAAGCACAGCAGCAGGTCAGGGCTGCCAAAACCAGCACAGGAGATGGAGTTTATGGAGCTCATACTCCCTTTGCTGCACTCACTTGGACTGCTGCATGCAATAGAGCCGGAACGTGACACTCCCTGTGGTCTCTGTCCGGAAACCAAAGCGGCTCAAGTGCTTTCCCTGCAGGGATGGCACAGGTTAGAGTAACCCCACAGTGAAAACAAGTGTGTTCCACCCGAGCACAAACTCCTGTGGGCACAGTCTTCCTTTCCCTGCAAGGTTGGAAAGAAGGGCACGTAGTTCCAGGCTGTGTTGAGGGCAGCACCTAAACACTTGCAAGCCGACAGTGCAGTGCTTGGGGAGGGTTTCAACAACTGCATCAGGGCTTGTTCCCACACAGAACTGCCACTAACATCATCCTGCTCATTACACCAGCAGCCACCTCTGCAACTTCCTGAAGAACATGAAGTTTCTACCTGCCTCACACCCATCAGCTTCTCGCTTCAGGAAGTTGTTCCAGGCACAACAGCCCAAAGTCCTCACAGAAACCCAGGAGAGGTCTACAGCTGGTACCAAATGCTGACCTGACAAACACTTTATAGTCAGGGGTAAGCCAAGGCTTTGGTCCATGCTCCCCTACTTCTCTAAGCTGCTCACCCCTCAGAAGGCACAGTTCTGCCTCAGTGTTTGCCCATTCTTCTGTTCAGGATCACAGGACTCACAGAGGAGACATTTCTTTAGTGAGAGGGACAGGACCAGCAGCTCATCCTTGTTCAAATCTGGCCCAGGCTGTCCATGGACACCTGAACCCAAGAGGATAATGCACCATTATCCTGGCAAGAGGCTTCTCTGCAGCTGAGCCCACCTTGAAGGTCGATGGTATCCGGATGTAGGTTAAGTCCTCCAGCTCAGGTGATCCCCCAATGAAAAACCTCCTCATTTCAGCCACAGGTCCCAGCTCCACAGGACGCCAGGTGGGGATGGTGAGCATGTGGACACCTGGCCCAGGACAAGAGGACAGCTTAGCTGCTGTGACCTGTGATTTATTCAGTCACAGAGGACAGCAAAGGCAGGTGGATACCTGCTGACCCAGCCCAGAGCTGTCTAGAAATGGAAACACTTCACAATATCAGAAATGCTCTAAAAGCATTTTCTGGCTGAGTCAGCCCCTTCTAGTCACACAGCCAGTGCTGAAAGTACCCCTGCCCTGTAGCAGCATCTCCTTTTAACACATGGGGGTCACTCCCAGATCCCACATGGGACACAGAGGGCTACTGCCAGTGTAAAGATGGATGTGCAGCATCACCCCAGAGCTTCATCACACCACACGTTGTGATGGCAGTACCAAAGGATCAAGGACAGCAACTCAAGATGTGCCTCACATCCTTCTTTGCTCCCCCCCAGACAGCTGACTTCTCCCTTCAGTACACCAAATCCCTGGGACTGGCTGAATCACTTCCCAAGAGGACCACTCAACTCATTCTCCCAGACAATTAACACTATGTCCCAAGAATGCTTTACCTGGAGATGCTGGCAGCACCAAGGACCCATATCCTTCCACACGATACCTCTGCCAGAAATCCAGGGATAGGACCTCAAAGTAGAGAACAGGCCACTGAGGGAGACTGTCTGCAAGATGGGAAGCAGGTCACAGCTTTGGGAAGGAGACTGTCACTGAGAAAAACAATGCTAAATACCCAACTCCACTAGTAGGGAGCCAAAGAATCAGAGAATCATTTAGCCTGGAAAAGACCTCCAAGATCATCAAGTTCAACCTGTGACCAATCCCCACCTTGTCACCCAGACTAGAGCACTGAGTGCCACCTCCAGTCGTTCCTTAGATACCTCCAGAGATGGAAACTCCACCACCTCTCTGGGCAGCCTCTTTTATTGCCTGACACCTGTTCTGTGAAGAAATTCCTCCTGGTGTCCACGCTGAACCTCCCCTGGAGCAACTTGAGGTTTCCTCTTGTCCTGCCCCTTGTTCCCTGGGAGCAGAGCCCAACCCCCAGCTGGCTCTACCCTCCTGTCAGGGAGTTGTAGAGAGTGAGAACCAACTCCCTGAGCCTCCTTTTCTCCAGGCTGAGCCCCCCCAGCTCCCTCAGCTATTCTTTGTGCTCCAGACCCTTCCCCAGTTCTGTTCCCTCTCTGGACACACTCCAGCACCTTTCCACCACAGTCCTCTCTGTATTTCTTCTATAATGACTAACGAAGATTTATGGTTGTTTAGTTTCCCCTGTAAAAGTTGAACCCTCAGATTTGAGGCTGAAAACAGAATTATTGATGTTAAAAATTAGGGGAAATTCTTTAAGAGCAAGTCCAGACTGGTCTGTCAATTATCTTTGAGCAGACAAGAAAATCTTTTGTGAATGATCTGAAGCCAAACAGGGGAACCTGTTTATCTCTGGCCTTTCCCACTGCTATTGGGGGAATATTAACTTAGATTCTCCTACATCTCTCTAAGCATTTTTTTTCCACAGTGAAACAAACTCACTGTGTTTCTTCTAGTCTGAAAATTCATTAGTGCTGGTTGAATACCCAGATCCAAAGTGTACATTGGATTCAAGTGGCAAGGCATGCCACAGTGCTGTCCTTAGCAATTGTATCCATAGAGCAACAGGATTGGTGAGGAAGCAGCAGGAACAGGCAGCAGAGAAGCCCAGCTTAAAATAGAGCCGAAGTTTCAAAGTGACATGAACTATATAGGGATTATAGAGGTCACTGAGCATGTCTACAAATATAAGACTCAGCACAGAGTTTTACTTGTGTACAAAAAAGCTGCCTGGTTTTCCTGCTGCAGCATCCCAGAGCTCTGTGAAGCACACCAGGCACAGCAACATAGCCCTGCATGCCAGGTTTGAAGAGAGATAAGCCAAGATCCAAATAGTTTTCCAACCAGATAAAGCTGCCTACAGCCTGCAAACAGGGCGACATCAATGAATCCATAAAAATGCCAATGGATTCTTGGGCAGGGCAAACACAGGATGTGTCCAGGGGTTGTGTGGTGACAGGGTGAACTTTTGTTGAACTAAAAACATCTCCCTCTGTCCTTTCATCTCCAACAGGACAGACAGCATGGTGGCTACAGTGGGACCAAAGGATTTCAGAGTAACAAGGAAACACACCTTCATCTTCTTGGGTGTAAAACATCTCCACAGTGAAGGGGTAGCAGAAGTATGCCACATTATCCTAGAAAAAGAACAGGGCAGAGATCAGATTCCTGGGCAAGAGAATTCATCACCAGCATTGCAGAGGGCATAGAGAGCAGGGAGAAAGGAACTAATGGTAGAAAGCAGGTGATGCTACCCAAAAAGATCAATCCAACAAACACTTGACTGCAGGATGGACCTGCATACACTCCCTAGTGCCATGTCGATGGAATAGGCTGTTGAAAATAATGGAAAAGGGGAGTGACACACCTCAAGTGAAAACTCTGTCACTTGCATAACTACTGGGCAGCCACAGTCTTTACAGGAGCCAAGCCAGGCACAGTACTTCAAACAATGGTATTACTGAAATGTTGTATGATATTTATTTTTGTAATATGAAAACATATAAAATACATTAAAAAGCTGATAAAATTCAAATTTTGTAAGAGAGGAGATGGAGACAGCAACAGAACCAACTTTCCATATAAGAGGAGGCTTCATTTTGGGAAGTCAATGTAGAGTCTCTGCACATTCCTGCCCCAGGCAAACTGGAATGCTTGGTTAACTCAGAGCAATGGGGAACACAAAAATCAAAGCTCCAAAGGCAATCAGTCAGCAAGAATGAAGGAAAAAAGTGAGGTTCCAGAAAATGCTTTGGAGTAGTTTTATTCGGTCTAGTTTTATCTGGAGTAGTTTCATGTGGACACGGTGGCCCCTTGAAAAAATGACAAGTGTAATTAGAATTAGGAGAATCCCAAACATGCTCTCCTCTTGAAAGAAGCCCTCAACTCAGGACTTTTGCTGAATATATCTGTAGTTTGTTACACATGTTCCACTCCAGAGACTGCCTGTTCAAATTGCTCTGCAGGTCTGAAAGTGTCCTTACCCAGCCCACTGTCTTGGTGGCACAGGTCTGCGTCACTCCTGAGAGCTGCTGGGACGGGGAGCTTGACCACTCTGGGGGGACAGGAGAAGATAAAGACTTGGGGTGAGACCAAACTCACAAACCAGAGCAGCTTAAAGGAGAATGCCAGTCCCTGATGACTGGAGTAACAAATAACATCACCCACCCTGACAATCACAGAGTAACAGAATCATTAAGGTTAGGAAATACCTCCAATATCATCGAGTTCAACCTGTGACTGATCCCCACCTTGTCAACCAGAGCATTGAGTGCCATGTCCAGTCATTCCTTGGACACCTCCAGGGATGGTGACTCCACCACTGCCTTGGGCAGCCCCTTCCAATGCCTGTCCTCCCTTTCCACGGAGAAATTCCTCCTGATGTCCAACCTGAACCTCCCCTGGTGCAACTTGAGGCTGTTTCCTCTTGTCCTGTTACTTGTCTGGGAGCAGAGCCTGACCCCCACCTGGCTGCCCCCTCCTGTCAGGGACTTGTAGAGAGTGAGAAGGTCCCCCCTGAGCCTCCTCTTCCCCAGGCAGAGCCCCCCCAGTTCCCTCAGCTGTTCCTCATATGAGTTTTCCCTGTCCTGTTCCAGGCACTGCTCTTCAGAACACCCTCTACTGTCCATGAAAAGCATCAACTCGTCTCAAGAGAAAAGCAGAGCCTTATCTAAATGTACTGAGTAGCAGAAGTGGTATCTTGACAGATAAATCCAGAGAGGGGAGCCAGAGCCATAGCTTTAGGAGAATTAAACATGCAGCAGGATATGCATGTCAGTGCTGGGAGCCTTATTTATCCATCAAAATTTAATATGTTAATGTCAGCACAAAACATGATGACAAGCACTGAAATCAGAGAAAGTCACTGTGGTGGGGAGCACAGGAAGGCTGCTCTCTGCAGGGTAAGGAATGAAGTTTGGATAGACTGGTCAACACCACCTCTATATCCCAGCCTGAGCTGAGTTCTGCCATTTTAGCTCTGAAGGCCTCTGACTAGATCCCAGCCCCAACATGAATTTTTGCTGACTTCCAGCAGAGCTGGTCTGATGGACCAGCCAAAGCCTGTTTCATCTCCTAAACTGCTGTGATGTGGCTGGGAATGTGAATACTCACGGTTAGGCAGCTCCAGGAAAAAATGCACATAAAGGTTGTCATACTCATAGCCTTGAGCTGAAACTGAGAAGAGAGAATGAACTTCAGCTGTTTGCTTCCACACAAATTCTTCCACCATTCACTGTAGATTTTTGGGAGAGCCACCAATAACCTTGAGGTTATTACCTCAAGGAAAATCTGTTACTGCTGGAAGCTGGGAAAAGCCACTATCTTCAAAGTAACAGGAGATGACCCATAGAGAAGATTCCCTCTCCAGACTTAGCCCTGTCCCTGTATCAATAACCAGATGAGGGAGGTCACACATTTAATTGGTTTCTTTGGGAAATTAATAGAGATTAGAGCAATCTGCTGCAGCATTTGTAACCTCCAACCTGTAAATGCCTCTCAAGGGATTAGTCTGCAGGAAACATGGAGGAGAAGGAAGAGGTAAAGGATTCTAGGGCCTCTTGAATCTAGGGATTCAAGAATCCTTGGATCATACCCTCAGCCATCCCAGCACATCCACATTAGCCCCTATTACTGTTTAGAATAAGGACTCACCTATTTCTCCATTCATGAAAAGTCTCAGAGTACCAGGAAGAGGCTGGAAAAATTAGCAGATAAACAAGATAAGGAGCTCACCAACCACATCCAACAGCATCTCACACAGGTATTTAATGGGTGTTTGGACATGAATGATTTACTGTTCTGGCCAGGGAGGAGGCATGATTTCTCCTATCACTTCCAGAAGTTAACAGTCCCTCTGGAAAGAGTCAATAAAGAGACCAAATACCCCAAAGCCCAGCCTGCAGGAATTTACTGTTCTGTAAATAGGTCTCTTACAGATGTCAAGATCGATATAACACATAGTGGGAAGTCACTTGCAGAAATCACAGTCCTGCTTCTGTCATGTTCCTGCATTTGCCCAAGACAAGGGAGCAGGGGGAAGCACTGACACTATCAAAGTAAGATTAAAAGCACGATTTTCACTGTTTGGGAAACAGCGTTTTGTTTGAGCAAAAAAAGATTGCAGTTTGGGTAATTCAGTGAGAAGGGAAACTGCATGAGTCTGAGTGTGAGAGGGGCTGTTTACTTGCACAAAGTGGCACATAGAGCTGCTTGACACTGAAGAAGTTAACAGCAATCACTGTCCCAGAAGACACAAACCCTCCTTCCTTCTCAAAGTACTACAATCACAGGCCTTGAGGCACTGCACGTAGCCTCACAGAGGCTGTAGTGTTCAGCATGCCCTGAATGGGCAGGATGGATCTCTGCAGACCCCAAATCCACTGCAACTTGTCCCTTCTGACCCAACTTTCTGCTCAAAGCCACAAGGTAAAAGCTGCCAACACCCCTCCTGAATGAAACAGTCTTTGGAGACTGTGCTGCAAGTGGCAGCTGTGTGAACCAGGTCACCAGGCCCCAGAGAAACAGAGCTCCAGTCCCTGCCAGTGCCTCTGGAACTCACCATTTCAAAGTCTGAGCCCACGAGCCCACTGAGGTAATCCCTGTGCCGCCCGTACAGCTGCGAACACACACAACAACAAAAAAGTGGCATTTTGATTATATCTGTTGTTATGTACTGCAAAAATTAAAGTGTATATCATTTAAACTCAAATTGCTACGGGGCTTAGCACACGTGGGGTTGTTACAGCAAATATGGAGAAAAGAAGTATCTAATGGAACAAAGATACATAACTGCTAACACTGCACAGAACTTCAGCTTTAGTTCTCCAAGGTCACTTCTAAAGGAAGAGAAGCTCTGAAGAATCAGATCTTAAATGACATCTTAAAAACACAGGTACAAACTATTCCAAGGAAATGGCCAGGTAGAGATCAGTCTAGTGAAATCATGATTTCCTTGGGGACCACAAAAGCAGTAAGGAAATGCACAAATAAAAAGCTAAACTAAAAAGTCCTTTTATAAACTGTCAGAGCCAAAAAGGCAATTCAGAAAAATCAAGACATGAAATGGGATCCCAATATCCTGGGACATTACAGGTAACAAGACACCATTTAATAAATATACAGGCAGCAGGAGGAAGATTAACGAAAGGGTTTGCCCACTGCTCAGAAGGGAAGGAAAAACACCAGCAGGTTTTGGAGTTGGGTGGTTTCTTGCATCAGTTCTCACTCCCTAAAGCACTGCAGCCAGAGGCAGGACAAGTACAGACAAGGACTCTACAAGGAATAAGGGATGAAGCAGGGAGTACTTGCTGTAGTTCTCAGATCCCTGAGCATGATGAGGCTCAGGGCAGTGACACTTTGTCACTTCAGGTGTGCAGAGCACCAGCAGTTACATCTCCACGAGGGCCTGAGCTGCCTCTGTTACTCAGAACTAGTGAGTGTGGACTTACATCTCTGAACACGCGCTGCTCCCGCTCCTCCTCCTCCGGCTGCACCTGGGCAGACGCATTCTCAATGGTGTATTCCCACACCTCTCGCTTCTCTCCATCCACCTCGATCCTGCAGAGCCCCAACACACATGGGAAAAACTCCCCCACTATGCAGAGAACAGGCACAGGCATCGAGGGGGCCCTGCTGACCCAGCAGCATCCCCTCCACCCAGCCTGTGCAGTGAGACGAGGGCACTCACAGCCCTCTCCTCACTCCCAAGTGCCTGCCAGCATCATTCCCTCAGAATGGAAGACTTGCTTGCCTCCGCCACATGCATAACATAATTTTACAAGGGATGTAGTGGTAGAACAAGAAAGAATGGCTTCAAACTGACAGAGGGCAGGGTTAGATGGAATATTGGGAAGAAACTCTTCCCTGTGAGGGTGGTAAGGCCCTGGCATAGGTTCCCCAGAACAGCTGTGGCTGCTCCATCCCTGGAAGTGTCCAAGGCCAGGTTGGATGGGGCTTGGAGCAACCTGGTCTAGTGGAATTTGTCACTGCCCATGGCAGGGGGTAGAACGAGATGGGCTTTAAGGTCCCTTTCAACCCAAACCATTCCATGATTCCATGATAACCTGCATCCCTAGAGACTTGCACCAAAGCCCCACACAGCACACACACGGTGAGCGCATAAGCACATAGTAATATTTTCCTAGAAATCTCTGAAATAAATGAAATATTTCTCAATTTAAATGCTGATCCATGGCCTGAAGGCTGACCAGGAAACAGCCATTTCAGCCCCCAGCCCCAGGAGAGGTCCCAGCCCTGTCCCACTCACCGGTAGGCTCCTTTGGTGCCAGTGAAGTCAGGCTTCACTGTGATCACCCCGTTGCCATCCACCTTGATTGTGCAAAGCACATTTTCATACTCCCTGTGACCAAGCCTGAAGGGAAACACCAGGAAAACACAGTCTAAACAGAGAACATGGACACTCTCATGTTCTGGAACAGCAGAGCTGGTAAAGGAATTTGGGAGTACAAAAGGGAACACGTACACACTTTCCTACATTGGTTTAGAAGTCTTTTGGAGGTATACACTCAGCTACATCCCAACTGCAGAAAGAGGCAGAAAGGAATTGCAGCCCATGTTACTGAGTTCTTGGAATTCTCTTCCCTTAACTAATGAAAGAAACAGGAGTTTTGAGTAAGGAAGGAAGATGGATATTTTTTTGGGAAATTATGATCACTTCAGGATTTTACTTACTTCCCATAAGGTCCCAAGTCCCCCATGATGTACATGGTCTGGACAGGTGTGTTAATTACATGATTGTTCTTTATAAATTCTTCTGAAGGTTCCCAGGTGATGATTTTTGTCTTCAGAGAACTTGCTTCTCTGTCAACAACAGAACAGCACCAGTCACAGCTCACCTCAGCAGCACCAAACCCACCATGATGAGGAGTCACAGTGCTGGATTCCATGTGTGACACAGCTCAAGCCACCAGCTCCCACGGACCAGGCTGATCCACAGCTGGGGCACCAGCACCACCAAACCTGCATGAACAAGCTCCAAGCCCCAGTTTGAACTCACACTGGCCTACGGTCCTGTCTTCTCCTCCTCACATTGGCCATCCTCTCGACCAGGTACGATGGCACTTCATTATCCAAGTCAGTTACCTTCTGGCAGAGCTGAAGAACAGACAGGAACTAGCTTAGCTGGACATCTTTCCCAAACACACCTCTCCTCTTGGAGGAGGGAACAGGTATGCACACAACCACATGCAAGGACAAATTGCTAAATGACTGCAGAATTCATTCACTGTTCTGGTGGCAAAATACAGCTCACTCCCCCCAGCAAGCTTCCTACAGAGCAGTGCTCCTACAGAGCCAGTCCCTCTGGCTGTCCTGACCATTGCTCTGAACCAGGAACATCCCACCCCAGGTCTGGGGCACCAGGGGAAGCTGCTTTGCCAGCAGTGTGTTCTGCACCCAGGGTATCTGCCTGGCTGAGAACCAAGAAATGTTCCCTCTGCAATAAACCTGGAAGTTTTGTCAGACACTGAGTAACTAAGAGCTGGTACCTCCTCTAGGTTGGTGAATCGGTCGTGGTCAGTGTAGGTGAAGATGCGACAGTTCTTCCGACCTCCAGCCTTCTCCAGTTTTCGGATTTCCTCATGGTACTGCCAGTCCAGGGGAGTCTGGCAGGCTGACTCCTTCAGGTACAGATCCACCTCAAACTGACAGCACCACAGTTAAAGCACAACAGCTGCCTTCCACCGACTTTGGCAAAGCCACAAACATTTTTCAGCCTTTTTCCAAAGCCAACCCAGAGACAAGACCCTTGGGGAATCCCAGCAAATAACCCAAGCTCCAGAGCAGCTCCAACACTGCTCAGGCATGTGGCAGCCAACAGCCCCACCGATGGTCACCTGGAAGGGTTTGGGCACAACAGCTCACCCTGAAACAAGGAACCCCACAGTGAGGTGCAGAGAAGGGGGTGTCAGAAAGCTCCCCCGAGCCTGTCCAGTTCTGGACAGGACAGGACACACATGGAGCTCCTGGAGCAGAGGGTGACAAAGTTCATCAAAGAGCACCTTTCTAATGATGAAAAGCTGAGGGAGCTGAGGCTGGTCAGTCTCGAGAGGAGACACTGAGAGGGGACCTCATCCCTGTCTGTCAGTGTCTACAAGGAGGGGACAGAGCATGGACCAGGCTCTGCTCCGTGGGGACCAGAAATGGGACAAAAGGAACGGGTAGGAACTGATGCCCAGAAAGTTCCACCTGAACACAAGGAAGAACTTCTTCCCTGTGCGGTGACCAAGCACTGAACTGGCTGCCCAGCGAGGGCGTGGAGTCTCCCTCGCTAGATGTATTTCAAAGCCAGCTGGACACAAGCCTGAGCAGGGCACTCGGACTGGATGACCCCAGTGATCCCCTTCGATCTGACCCATTCCGTGAAGTCCCTCCCGCTCCCGCCGTGGACCCACCTGGCTGAAGAG
>VZRO01006784.1:139483-151974 GCA_013397915.1 Daphoenositta chrysoptera
CCCACAGCCTCTGTGAGGGAGGGTCCCTCACATCCCTCCGTGTGAGGGTCCCCACGGCCCCTGGGGGATCCCCACAGCCTCTGTGAGGGAGGGTCCTACACATCCCTCCGTGTGAGGGTCCCCACGGCCCCTGGGGGATCCCCCCAGCCTCTGTTTCAGGGTCCACACGACCTCCATAGGGGGGGTCTCCACATCCCTCTGTGTGAGGGTCCCCACGGCCCCTCAGAGGATCCCAGAGCCTCCAGGAAAGGCTGTCCCGCGTCCCTCCGTGTGAGGGTCTACACGGCCTCTATGCCCACCACATCCCTGCACAACAGCCCGCAGGACAAGCCCCCCATACCTACAGCCCCAGAGAAATGCCGAGGGACCTCCAGCAGCCGTGGACAGAGCTCCAGGTCCACACCTGAGTGTGAGGAGCCGCCTGAACCTGCCCCTCTTCTGGGGTATTTCTTACCCCCTTCCTAGTCTGTCCCTGCATCTTCATGGACACCGCCAGTGCCCTCACGCTGTTGCCAATTTTAGGAGCTCTCTAAACACACACAGTCTGTTTTAAGAAAGAAGACATTGTTTCTTCTCTGCAGGGTGGGGAGTGGTTTCCACGAATCAAGCACACCAAGGGGAAAAAAATTACATCTTTTATACAGTAAAATACACATGAACCCACCTACATAATGCATGTTTATTTGGTTGAGGAAGATTGTGCTTCTCATCCACCCTGACACTTCACAAAACCAGAATGCTCCCAATTTATGCACTGCACTGTGTCCACCACCAGCACTACACTTCATGTGCTGTCACACAACAGATTTTCATCTCGTGTATATGTTGAGGCATAAATAAAAATCAGATTGGTCCCTCTCACAAGGCAAGGGAGGGGTAAAAAGAACAAGGAAAGGCAAAAAGAAGGGCAGGCAGGGCAATACGAGGAAAGGAAGAAAAANGGAAGGGAAGGGAAGGGAAGGGAAGGGAAGGGAAGGGAGAAAGCAAAGTGCATAACCCTGATCTGTGTGGTGCATTGATAGGCTGTGAGGAGAAGGATTAGTCAAGCAATTCTGTCCTGGCACATTTTTCTTTTCGAGCTGTAGTAGGAAACTTAATTGTATTAGCTTTGGAGTCTATGGGATCAAGAAAATCTCATGTAGCTGAGAAGGAAAGTGCATAGAACTGGTGTGTTTGGTGTAGATAATAGACTGCAAGGGAAAGGTAAAGGCAAGCACTTTTTTGTTCCAGGATTTTTATAATGGGACCAGCTTCCTGACATTTTAAGGCTTGAAATGTTCCGTGAAAGTGAAAAAATGTGATGGGACATATAGCTGTGTGGTGATTTAGGTATGGTAGGCCCCAATTTAGTGCCTCCACTGAGACTATCCAAACCACACTGCCACTTTCAATCCCCCATTTTCTCCTCCCCCTTCCTGCTGTGGCGAGATGAAGAGGAGAATTGGAGGCACAAAAGGCAAAGATCACAGGTTGAGATAAGAACAATTTACTGGAAACAGCAATGAGATAAGAAAATGAACAGTAACAGCAGCAATACTAATGACAGAGAGTATAAGAAAATAATTTATTCACACGAGAAAAAAAAATCGATAATAGACAATACCAGATGGCTCACTCTGCCGTGTTTTCCCTAGAGGAGAGTCCCTTTCCCCCACCCCTGGCAGTGACATGAGGTGGTACAGAATAACCTCTGGGTCCTGGCCATGCTCCCTCCAGCTACTGCAAAAATCAGCCCTGTCCCGCCTGGAATCAGGACAAGCTGAGGAAGTGTCATGCATCTGAGTTACAAAACTAAGAACATTCAGCAACTGCTCCAACTGAAAAGATTCTAGAAGAAAAAGACAATGCTGGACTTAAACTTTCTTTTGCAGCCTATAAACTGCACCACCATCAGCGAGGTGATTCACTTCCCTCCCCAGGTATAAGCAGGATCACATTCTTTCAGTCTCACTGAGACAGGATCCAAAACTGAATCTCAACAGTAACTACTCACACACTAATGGTGCCAGGACAAAAACCTTTTATTGGGTTTTACCTTCATACTGTTACCATTCATGAACACCTCATGATGGCGGTGTGGACTTGCAATAGAAGTAACTGTACCATGACTACCTCTAAACCACCTAAAGTGCAGATCCAAAGTTGAAAACATCTTTGTCACTACTTTCACTGTCAGGCCAGAAGGCTTTCACTGACTCTCCCCTTCCATTTGCAAACTTTTATTTGCATCACACTCAAGTGGAAACATGAACACCTTCCCAGCTATATGTACTATTAAATTCTTTCACTCTTACCAAACTGAACTACAAAACTGGAAACATTTGGCAAAAATGTAGCTCACAAAAGTGCCAGCTGAAAAACCTATTGTTGGCTTCACCCTTAACTCTTGTGCTCTGTACTTTCCTTCTCAGCTCTATAAAACATCATATTCAGTCTCACAGAATCAAGACCCAAAACTGAAACCCACCACTGACTGCTCAGGCACTAAAGGTACCAGGGCAAAAAGCTCAGCAGCTTGGCTTTTACATTCCCACTGTAACGCTTCAACACCGCCATCCGATTGCACTGTGCACTGGCAAAAGCAATTCAATGAACCAAGACACTCCCTGAACCACTCAATGTGTGCATCCAAAATTTCTTTCCTTGTCAAAGAGAGGAAGAGAAGTGTGGTTCCCAACTCCAAAACAGAATACACCCAGGGATTTCTCCCACACAAAAGATGACAGAACCCAAAGGTGTTGCTGGGGTTTACCTTTCCTAAGCAGTCTATCATCTGCACACCAAGACTGGAGATAGCTGCTTACCTTGTTCAAAATAAATGTACTACTAAAAATTTCAGAAGGCCACCTCTGACATTTGGTACGAACTCCACAATGGAATACGTTGCTTCCAGACGAAAGAGTCCAGAGCACAAAGCTGATGCTATCCCTTACATTTCCTGGGCACACTATCATTTGCAGGATCAATACTAGGACTACGTGCTTTCATTCCTAAGGAAGAGCACTGTCATGCTCTTTCAGAAGCCCACTTCCAAAATCTGGATATATACTTGATAATTGTAAATGTTGGGGTATTGCTCTCACACAAAATGTGCCTGGACAGAAAGCTGCTTCTGGCCTTCCCCTCCCCTGATCAGCCTACCATATGCACCCAAAACACTGCTGCTAGGTGCTTTCCATCCTCTGGAAAAGCACTGTCATCCTCTTTCAGGAGCCCACCAATCCAAACTTTCATGTCCAGGACCAAATTCTTCCAAGCACTGCTCTCACACAGAAGTATCTGGGACAAGATGGCCTTTACCTCAACTGGGCAAGTGATCACCTGCAGCACCAACAGTGGGACTAAATGTTTCATTTCCAAGGAAAGGCACTTTTGGTGGAGGACTCTTGAAAGAGGATGACAGTTGTTTTACATGCAAAGGAAAGCACGTAGCTCCAGTATTTCAGGTGAAGGTGAGAGGCTGCCCAGGAGAGGTAAAGGCCAGGAAAACTTTTCAGTCCTGCTCAGGGTAGGTATGGACAAGACTCAGCTTTCTGTCTTGGCACCTTTTGTGTGGGAACAATTGCCAAACATATTCTATTTTGGAGGTGTCTTATCCAAATTTTTGATGTGGGCTCCTGAAAGTGGTTGGCTGTGTATTGTCTTGGGAAGGAAATCAGCTATCCCCAGTGTTGATGGTCCAGGTGATAGAGTGCCCAGGGGAGGTAATGGCCAGAAAATGCTTTCTGCCCTGGTACCTTTTGTGTGGGAGTAATCCCTGGATGTATACAATTATGGAGTTGGTATTCAAATGTTGGAGGTGGGCTTTTGACATAGGATGATAGTGCCTTTCCTGGGGAAAGAAAGCACCCAGCCCCAGGTTTCATGGTTCAGATTATAGGCTGCACAGGGGAGGTAAGGCCAGCAAGAGCTTTCCTTGCTAGAACATTTGGAACTGGCATCTTCAGTGTGGGAGCAATCCCTTGACATATTCAATTTTGGAGTTGGGATCCAAAGTTTGGCATTGGGCTCCTCCAAGATGATAACAATATATTTCTTGTGGAAGCCAAGCAACCATACCCAGTGTTTGTTGTGCACATCATAGAGTGCCCAGGGATGGTTAGGTCCAGAAACAGCTTTCTGTCATGGCATCTTTTGTGTGGCAGCCATCTCTGGATTCCTTATATTTTGGAGGAGTTACAGTAATTTTTTGAGGTGGACTTCTAGAAGTGGGTGACTGTGGCTTTCCTTAGACTGGAAAACACCTACCCCCAGGTTTGGTGCAGCAGATGATTGGGTGTCCAGAGGAGGTAAGGGCAAGGAACAGTCTTCTGTCCTTGCACCTCTTGGGTTGCAGTGAGAGCAGTGTCTGTCTTTCCATCCCCTGCCCCTCCTGTGCTGTCTGGCACCTTTCTTCACATAAGGGATAGCCAAGGGGCATGTTCTGAAGCTCCCTGTCTGCCACAAAACCTGGCAGCAAACCTGTAGCAGTTCTTGTCTGCTTGACTGTGCCAGGCAGCAAATAGCGCTGGGACAAGTCCCACTCAACTATTTCTGTTTGGGTGGCAGAAACCTCTAAAAGTGGGGCTTAGTGGCATAAACCTCTAAGAGTGGGGCAAGAGGAATAACCCCTCTGAGGATCACAGTGAGCCCCTAAAAGCCCCTTCCTTTCCACAGCCAAACCTCTGATTGCTTGGCAGGGACTGGTTTCGTTCGGTTCCTGCAGCACCACCACCATTTCAGGCTTCTGTACCCAGTATCATTCTACTGCAGTTCTCTTGCCACCAGGTAAAACTGAATGGATTCCAAAAGTACAAAACAAAGCCACAGCAATTATCAGAGGGTGGAAGACTTCTACTCTGAGGAACAGCCAAGAGATCTGGGCTTATTCAGCCTAGAGAAGGCCCTGTGGTGAGCTTATTGACACCTTTTAACACCTCAAGGGGGCTTAAAAGAAATGTGGAGGACTATTGGCTCCTGCCCAACTCCAGAAGAAGTAACGACACTCTTGGGGATGCCCAGGAGGAATCCTGGGAGGCAGGCAGGCACACAACAGGTGCATGACCTATCTGTGAGGTGTCTGGGGCTACTACCCACAGCTTCATCTGCCTCCAGAGGAAGCCACAACACTCTTGGAGATTCCTCAGCAGAGTCTGGGGAGCTTCCAGGAATGAGCCTGTCTCCAACATGGAAAAAAACCTGCCTTTTCCAGTGGCCTTTGAGGAGTCTGGGGCTGCATTCTCAAAATTCATCGACTTCCAGGCAAAGCGAAATCACTCATGGAGCTGCCTGGGATAGCTCTTGGGGAGCTCCCAGCCTTGAACCCACCTCTAATAGACACAATGCTCACTGACAAAGCTCCCCGAGAATGCTCTGAGGCTTCCACTGGCAACATTCCACTCTAGGGAATCTCTAGGGGAGATCTAGGGGAGGCACAAGCATTTCACAACTGTGAAATGACAGGGCCATCAGAGCTACCAGGTATGGCCCTTCCCCTAAAAGACACAATGAGCTTTGGGGACCTGCTCTAGAAAACTCTGCAGAGACTACCTGAGACTTCACCTGTCTCCAGAGCAAACCCTGGTGCTCCTGAGCTGCCTGGGAGCAGTGTTAGGCTGCAGGGAGCTCCCTTGGAGGGGTCTGGGGCTGACACCTGGGAACTCCTCTGAATCCAGAAGAAATACCAAGGCTCCTGAAGATGCCTGGAAGGAGTTCTAGACAGTTACCAGGCATGGAATTTTCCGCAACCTACACAGTGCTTTTGAGGTAGTTCCCTTACAATAGTCTTGGGCTGCCACCAAGGAATTCCCTGCTGTCCAGGATAAAACAAAATGCTCCTGGAGATGGCAGACAGGAGTGCCAGCCAGCTACAGGGCACACACCTGCTTCCAGCAGGGATAAAATTTTCATGGAACTACCTCTGTGTCTTCTAGCAAAGATCTTGTGAGCCAGTACTTTTGAGTAGTGATGTTTTGTGGCTGACTGGGCACCTTTGAAAAGTGTAATGGTGTGTTGTGGCTTGTTATATGCAGCACCTTTGAAAAGTGGTGCATTGTGTCTTGTGAGCCAGCACCTTTGAGGAGTTTGTTGTGGGAGTTGAGAACTTACTGAATCGTTCTCCACAAAATTCAGGGCTTGATAGCTACCACTCTTGTGGAAGTGTATTCTAAAATTTAAGGGCTTGTTAGCCAACACCTTTTGGGGCTAAACAGTGGGCTTATTGCTGAAGTTAGAGCAACTGTACAATAAACCACAAGAGTTCCCTGATACATGGTCCAGTGTCTTTGTTCAGCCTGACAAAAACTCGTAACATCACGACCCTGACCAATGGGTCCTGACAGGCTGCTCTCCAAAGGTTATCAACTCTAGTTTTGCTACAGCCAAAGGCCACAGATGGAATGGGGAGAGTGCTGTGGTCTGCCAAACAGACAGTCCTGGCTTACAGTTTATTACAGGCTATTGCATGCCAACACCATGCCTTTAACCAGTGCTGTATTAAATTTTGAAGTAATTCATGGAGTGTTCCACTCATGGATGGCCATCCTGTATGTAAAAGATATGTTTTTTATGGTTTCACTCTGGGAACATGGCAAAGTGCAATTTACCCTCACCTGGGAGTGTAATACACACTTAACAGACTCCTGCAGGGATATAAACATGCACCCTTGATCCCACATGCCATCTTTGCTGAAATTTTACAGTCTCAGTCTCTCTGGATATTCTGACTGTAGAAGGCCTCCCAGAGAAGGTGGAGGAAGCAACAACAGCAGGGTGGCAAGCACCAAGTGGAGTAGAAGCTGATATTCCTCCTGAGGAATATCAAGGCCACACTGGCCCTGAGGGATCAAAGAAATTCTTACTTGACTACATTAAAAGAGAGGGGACAGAGATATTCCAAGTGGGAAAAGGAACTTTTTTAATTAGTCCAAGCTGTTAAACAGCTTGAGCCACTCAGGAGTAATCTGTCCAGACAAACTCTGCCAAGATTTGTATTGTTTTATCTTTTCAGGAATGATAGCAGGAATGATGCCATCACACCACCACTGAAAAGCAAGTTAAACATCGAAGGACTTCTTATCCTTCTTGTAGGAGCAATCATTGCTAGCATGAACCAAATTTGGTTCACACATCAACAAGCTGCTAGGGTGGAGACCCTCATGCCTATTAGCATAAAATGCTAACTGGAATGGTAGCTATAGTATATTATGCACCACATATGCTTCTCAGTTGTGGGTGCAATTTACTGTATCAGCAATTATAAAGTAATAACATTAAGGCAATTTGCCCGCTGAATTTCAAAAGGTAACCTGGGATAATGCAACTGAATTTGAAAGGGAATGCCACTATTGATGGTAACTAGTTAATTTCATTTCTGACCCTATCAACAGGCTACAGGGTTTTTTTAATAATACACAGTGCTTTGGTATATACCATATACTCAATCATTGTGTCAGGATTAAATCACACCAAAGCTCTGACTTGATTCCCTGGAGCACAGAGTATGAGCCAGATGGAATGGGTGTGCCTGTATCTTGTGATTTTGTATTTGTAGAGAACTTTATTGAATATACAAGTAATTACTATAATATTTGTAACTTGTTGACTTTATGGGATGTGATTTTAGTTACTCAGCTCCTGTTATATCTCATCAATGGTTGTGACTAATTATACCTTGATTCAAGACTTGGACTCTGCTTCTACTGGTATGAACCTCAAGCTGGTAACGAAACTGTTATAACACGAAGATCTGAGACGTTTGCTGAAACAAGCCCAAGAAAATGGACAAAATACTTTGATCACTGTCCATCATGATGTGGGAGAAATACATTGTGTTATGGAACATATGAAGAAAGATGGAGCACAGCAGTGGTGGGACATCCTTTTTAAATGGTCACCAACAGCTACCAGAATTCTCAACTGACTACTTCATTCTGTTGTCGTTTTATTGATGTCAACCTTTTTGGCTTTGTTCTGATAGTTGTATTGTGTATTATGGTTTGGATTATTATGAAGCAATCAGTTTGTTGGCTACCCCCACTACTATTAGACAACCCACGTGGTACAAAAGCTTGAAACCTTCTTCATCTCCATTTGGACATTGTGATGCTTGAGTGGCAATAGTCACAGCATGGATTATGTGGGGAAAAGACTGGGGGAAATACGATTGCTACTCCCTGGATGGAAATCAGCCAGCATACCCAACTTCCCACACATGATCTGAGGGGAACTAAATGGACGGTGGAGTGGAGTAAAGACACCAAAACCAGGCTCCGTTGAAATCTTTGCAGAAAAGAGAACTCAGTGATACTTTTTAGATGATAAGCCACGTAGCAGCTGTGAACCAAGAGAGATAAAAGAGAATGTCTTGCTTTTGAACCAGCAACCGCGGTGAAATCACTCTTTTCAGATGTAATACTGTCTTGGAATGATTTATCATGATAGTGTATTCCATGATGCTCTGCTTTGTGCCCAAAAATGCAATGTGTGGGGAGGCGAGGTCTGACAATTTAATATCTAGCAGTTATTTACTTCTTCCCCCTTGTCTTGTGGGCATTCTGTTTGTTAATAAACCATTGGGGTTTTTCTCTTTTATCTATTAGTATTAGTTTCCTATTGGTGGAAAGGGATTGTTGGAACCCATTAGAATAGATGACTCATTCCAGAGTGTCCTCTTTTAAATTGTCTCAAACTCAGACAAATACTGATGCATATCTCCATCCCAAGGTTACCTCAGATGTAATACTGATGTTACCTGCCTCTAAAGTGTAACCACCCCTCACTGAACACGATGTATGTCTAGAGTCACTCAAGCTCCACCAAAGGTAAAGAAATAATATAAAAGTTAAGAATGACGAGAAGTTAGGAAAGACTCCATGCACACATCAGTCAACTGGCTGAACCTGTCTCTCCCCCTTAGAAATGCCTGTTGGATAAGAACTGCACTCTTATGTGCAAGGAGTGATTTTCTCAAGCTCATTTTGCTGGAGATTAGAGCTTATCTGTATATTGATTTGAATACATTTTTGCAGCCAGATACTATCGCTGGCAATCCTCGAACCTTAATCTGTCACAATTTTGTTAATGAAGAGTGTTATCCAATAAACTGTTAGTGTGAGTCCTTCCAGGGCACTGACAATCACCAGCAGCAGGTAACATAAATAAAGGTGTGGAGATCCAGAAGGGGTCTCTCAGTTGGCTTGTGTCCCTGACCAAGTCAGTCGAGCCACCCTCCAATCCAGCAGACTGCTCATTGAAGAGTCCCCACAATTGTGATGTGACAGAACGGTCGGCCACAAGGGTCTTGGCTTTCCTGGGGCGCTAAAACACAAAGGGTTTCAGGAAATTCCCCCTTTTCATGTGACACACAGGCAGGGAGAGCTGCTCTCTGCCACTGGCTGCACAGGGGCTAGGGCCAGGGCTCTTTTTTGAAAGCCTGGGAAGATGGTCTCTGACAGCTGAAAATCTGTAGGTTTGAGAGTCCTCTCTGTGATACACAGATAATAACAGAATGGGTAAGGTTGGAAGGGAGCACAGTGGATTACCTGGTTCAACCTCTCTGCTCAAGCAGGACCAAATATATAATAATGGGAATTAAGTGGCTCCATATCTTTGAGGTCCTGGATTTTTTCACTAAATCCTAAGGGCTGGGGCTGGATTTTTCCTTTCTTTCTATCATTTTGTTTTAAAATCCCCCTTGAATCAGAAAATGTCATGAACTGGATGCAGTTTCTTTGAGGGTGAGTTCTTTCCTTGCAGAGTAAGCGCAGTGGTCAAAAGGCAGCACAGCCTTAGCAGGGACCCATGCACATGAGCTGGGACTGCTGGCAGAGCATCACCTGCTTGGGTGGTCTCTGGAGAAAAGCAGGTGTGTTCTTTGCTCCCTGCTGACAGCTCTGTGAATCTGACAGCCCCAAGTGGTGAAGGACGTGCCCCCGGGACAGATGCTGCTGTGGGAGGAGGGCAAGATGTGGGGCTGAGCCCTGGCCCAGAGAGGGGCTCTGGAGAAAGCAGGTACAGCTCTTCTTTTCTCTGGAGTTGTTTGTACACCATTGAATGAGAACAAAAATCATCCTTGGGGCACAGAGGAGAATCAAGGGCTTCACATCTTTAATCACGGGGCAACAGCTGGTTCTTTTTTCCTTTTTTTATGTTTTTCTATTGCTGTGTTTCTTGCAGCTGCTGTGACCATGAAGTGCCAGATGCACTTGTCCCTCTGGACTTGTCCCAGTGTCTGCAATGACACTTGGCCTGGGTAGAAGGCTCAATTCTTGCCAGCTAAGGATGGAGGAATACCTGTGTTCAGAGCTGCTTGGGCCCTAGTCAAGCCAGCATGATTTTGTGAAGTTTGGAAGCAGAATATTTTTAGAGCAGAAGCTACAGACCTCTTTTGAGCTGTGTGTTACTTAAAATTTAAAGTTTCATGAAATTTAATACAATTTAAATTTAAGCTAACTCAACATAAAATTAACACTATTTAATACCAGACAGTTAAAACTAGTATCTGTCAAATAGGTATTAGTAACTACAAAATCTATACATCTTCTTTTTGGCTTCCATGACCCAAGCTTCATGGGTCAGGAATGTACATGTTTGTATTTCCCAGTCTCAGATATTCCTGTCTCACTGGACCCATTCATGTTTTCCTTGCTGTTTGCATCCTTTTGTCCCTTATGAAATCCTCCCTTCTATAAGTAACCTTTAATTAGTCTGACTTGCAAACATAAAGAAATGGTGTCAGAAGTAAGTCCCTTTCCCTCTATAAAAACTTTAAAATTAGTTTAGTTTAGTTTATTATTATTATTACTATTAGTTTATTTCAAAGCTACTTGTCACTAGAAACAAAATTGCATGAGGGCATCTCTCATACATTTGGCTGCAGTAGTGGTAGCTTTTGGGTTTTTTTTTTCCATCCTTTCTGTTTGGATTCAGTTACTTTACTGCTGTGAAATAGACTCTTCCATTGAAATCTGTGTATTGACAACAGGAATTTATCACAATTCTGTCTGTAAATGAAAATGGGGAAACAGCCACTTAAAAAGAAAGGGGTGAGGAGGAAATTAATCTTGAGCAAGTTTTTCTTGATAATGAAAGGGGATGAATGGAGTCTGCCATTGCTCGGTGGTGCCAAGCAATAAGAAAAAAGGCAATGGGCAGAAATCAATGCACATGAAGTTCCACCTGCACATGAGGCAGAACTTCTTTACTGTGTGAATGACCAAGCACTGAACAGGCTGCTCCAGAAGAGGGTGTGGAGTCTCCCTCCCTGGAGATATTCCAGAACCGTCTGAACGCAATCCTGAGCAACGTGCTCCAGGACTGTGTAGGACCAGGCCTGAACATGTTTTATCTCAAATATTCTTACTGTTAAAAGAGGAAAATTCTGATGGAGAATCCTGCAGAGGTGGGGCAGTGCCGTTCTGAGCCAACTTCCTGCTCTGCCTTGAGAGTCATGCTCAGTCCCCAGCCCCAAGTCACATCCCGGAGAACGGCTGTGCATGCACGAATTAAACAGCGTGAAAAATCTAGTTTGCATAAGGGGTGTGCACCCAGGTGAATTATAAAAAGAAGTGGATCACCACCCCACTCCCCTGCCTCCCCCCACCCTGTCTTGCTCTGTCCTCTCCTTCTCTGTCTCTTCTTTGTCTCTCAACCCCAGCTCTGGACACGCCATGTGGCAGGACCAATGCAAGATCTGCAGATTGGTTATATTCTTTTTTTTCTCCCTCTCTCTGTTCTCTGCCTTTATTTCCCCGCCTGGGAGAGCACAGCTATCATATTCTCCCACTCTCTCATACTCTGTACTGAACTTGGTTGTGGGAGTGGGAGATTGTGGAACAGTGTTGTGGCTTGTGAGCCAGCACCTTGGAGTACTGCTGTGCTGTGGCTTTTTAGGCAACACCTTATAAAGAGTAATGGTGTGTTGTGGCTGGTGAGTCAGCACCTTTTGAGGTGTTTGTTGAGGGAGTTGAGGATTTATTGAAGTGTTCTGTACAAAATTAAGGGCCTGTTAGCCCCCACTTGTTGAATTGTATTCTAAAATTTAAGAGCTTGTTAGCCAACACCTTTTGAGTCTAACCAGTGGGCTGGTTGCTGAACTTATGGGCACTGTACAATAAAACACAAAACATCCCTGACACATCTGGTGTCTTTGTTCAGCCTGACAAGAACTTATAGTAAACATCACGCCCCCAACCAGTGGGTTTGTAGTGGGTTGGAGCTGAGTTGCCTGATGGGCTTTTGGTCCAATAGCGCTTTTTAGATTTTGCATATTTATACCCCCGTGAGGGCGCAGGAACCTCCTTTTTGACCCAGTTCTCCCACAGNCAGGACCCTCCTTTTTGACCCAGTTCTCCCACAGGGATGGAGGGAAATGGGCCCCAGGCTCCGTCTCCTTTTGCAGGCCCGAGCCTCCCCTGCCCCGGCCCCGGGGCCCCTGGGCCGCTGCGGGAGAGCCCCTCAGAGCCGCGGGCAGCTGAGGAACAGCCGGGAGCTGTGTTAAAAACGAAGTCAAG
>VZRO01006785.1:0-51316 GCA_013397915.1 Daphoenositta chrysoptera
CAAACTGCACCCTTCACCCTCCTCCCAGCCACATCCTGTGTCTCCAAAGTATTGTCATTACCACCTCTTAGACAACAAATGGGAGAAAATTCCCTGAGAGAAAGAAAAAAAAGAAAAATTCTAACCTCCAAGAACACCTCATTGCTCTCTACAGCTACCTGAAAGGAGGTTGTAGTCAGGTTGTAGTCAGTCTCTTCTCCCAGGCAACTAGCAATAAGACAAGAGGACATATGCTCAAACTGTGCCAGGGGAGTTTCATGTTGGATATCAGAAAGATGGTAAGGCATCAGAATGGACTTACCAGGAAGATGGTGGAGTCACCCTCCCTGGAAGTGTTCAAGGAACAACTGGATGTGGCACTTAGTGCTATGGTTTGTTGGTGTTGAAGTGTTCGGTCAAGGGTTGATGATCTTGGAGATCTTTTCCAATAGTAATGATTCTGTGATTCTCTCCTCCAGGTGGGTTAGAGATGGTTAAGTTTTCACTTTGTCTTACCTCTCTCTGCCTCCCTCTGTTTTGTCTTTCTCTGCCACACGCTCTCGTGCTCTGCTACCTGTCCGTGTGTCCTCCCTGCACACTCTCCACCGCACGTGTGCCCTCCTGGCCGTGCACTTGCTGCTGTGCGCACACCAACCATGCACACCTGCTCTCTGGTGCTCTTGCTTTCCCTCTTGACGTGTGCCTGCTCTCTCTGCCCTACACCCTCTTGAGCTTTCCTTCAGTCAGTCTCTGCCTGCTACTCTGCCTGGGTCTCGCTCTCTCTTCTGCTTCCTGTGCCTCTTTCCCACTCTGTCTTGCCTGCTCTGAATCAGTCTTTCTGTCCCCCTGTCCCTCTGCCTCTCCCTCCCACCTGCCCCATCTTGCTCCCTCTATCTTCAGCATGTATCCATTTGCTCATGCAGGTTTTGCAAGTCCACATGGGATTTATATGTACTTCTTTGCCGTTCTTAGGTGTTTGGAGGTGATTTAAAATGAAAAGTGCAGTAATAAAATGAAGACTTATAGTGTTAGTAGTAACACAGTCAAGTACTGACGTATCTTCAGTGTTAGCATATAATCATTATAAATTTACGAAGAAGTCGGTTCTTAACATTTATGCATTCATGCGTGATTTAGTCATGCATTATCTAATTGTGCTGTAGGTCCACTTCTTCTAATTAATTGAACAAACATAAATGTAGTTTTAGGAGCTTCCTAATTTGTATTTATTTTCACTTGTTTATTAAGTTTA
Source organism: Daphoenositta chrysoptera (assembly GCA_013397915.1). Lineage (NCBI taxonomy): Eukaryota > Metazoa > Chordata > Aves > Passeriformes > Daphoenositta > Daphoenositta chrysoptera. The sequence goes on from VZRO01006785.1 coordinate 1,232, forward strand.
GATTTATGCTTGATAGATTAGAAGGTGAAAGATATGCATAATTCTGCTGATAATTTTCCTCAAAATAATAAACACTTTCTCATTTCTGTGTTTGCTTGTCAATAAAAAAGTTCTTACCAAATTGAGGAAGCAAGTGATTTCAAAGGTAACATTATAATTCTGTCATCAGATTTTATCCTCTGCATAGGGCTTGTCTTTCAAACATAAATCAGTTCTGGTATGAGAACTTAATGAGATGAACTAATCATGGAGCAGCTGCTTAAAAACTGTATTATTGGTATTTTAAATCTTGTACTTCTGTTTTAAAGCTTTTTCTTTTATTAACATGGCTCTCAAAAGAAAAATGTATTTTTTTCTCTTAATACTTCAGAAAGAAGAAATGTTTTTTAGAGAGTCTTAAAGGTGCAACATGCACACTCGTGTAGTGTTTTATTTTTACTTACACTGTTTCACCAGAGAAGGAGCTATCAATTGTATTATAGAGGCCAGAGTGCTGCCTCCTCTGGAATCAGATTGCTGTTTCTAGCCAGGTAAAACTGGATCTTCACTGTCTGGGCGTTCAGCAGCTGCTATCAACAGCAGCTGGGCTGCCCTCCTACCTCTAAGAGGACTGATTTCTTCTCCTCGTCTCCAAAAGGACTGATTTCTTAACCTAGTTTCAAAATGTGGTTCTTCTGGACTGACCACAAGCCTGTCTAAAATACACTGTTTAAAGAGAAGAGTCATTCTTTATTACTCTTCTGCTACTTTACACTTGCACTTTGGGTTGAAATACTCATAAACAAATAAGTGTTTCAAAAGCATTAGAGTGGGGCAAAACCCTTTGCAACCCTGACCTTTTGCAAACTTTAATTTATCGAATATAAATTAGGTATAGGACTGAAGCAGTAATTGACTACTAATTAAAGTCTGAATAACTAGATTGAGGAGTTGTAAAATGGAGAACTCTAATTTAATCTTCTTGAAAGTGTTCAGCTGGTATATTGAGTCATGTCTCCAGATAATGTTGTATTATGCTGCTAAATATTTAGAAGCCATTTTAGCATAATTTGACTATAATTACTTTAAAACATAAGATTAATGTATATTACGAAAATATTGTTTAAAACTTTAAAAAACGAGACATTTTGTAAATGCCAGTGATGTTGGAAATTTGCCTTCTATAATTAAAATTTCACACTGCTTCTCCTTGCTGCCACTTAACTGCTCAACTTCCTTTCCTCTGCACAGCATTTCTATTAGCAGTCTTTTCCTCCCTCTCCTCTGTGGGTACTCTCTTCTTTCCTCATTTCCCTGCTCCTTATCATTAGCCTCTTTCTCTCACTTTCTTAGCCACCCCTGCACTTTTTAATTTCTTCACCTGCCTTTCCTCATGCTACTGATTTAGGACAGATTATATGAAGAACCTTCTCAGAGGGCACTGTAGTTAACTGGGACACTCTTGCACTCCAGCCACGCTAAGTCTTGGCCTTATGGACCATAAATATCAAAGTCAGTGTCTGTAATCACCAATTAATCAATTACTGAAAGCTCTCTTTGTGCCTGTGACACTACTAACTCTTGTCCAGCCCCTTTCATAAGCACTATTAGTTTTGTAAAAACTTTTCAGCTAAGATGATGATTGCCTTGATTATCTTGAATGCCAAAGTTAGTGTATAATCATTTAACCTTTCAATAACCTTTCTCAATGGAAAGTTTTCCTTTTTGGCCCTATCAAGCAATCATGCAACTGTGCATACATTTTTATCTGTTGCATGTGGGTGATGTCTTAGGAATTATCTGTGCTAATATGCAAGGAAGCTTTTTAAGAAGTCTGTAAAATGTGATCTTAATTCACTAAGTTTATTTATTTAGTTTTGCTTCTGCTTGTAATCCTGGGATGTTTTTTTTTCACCTGGTTACCAGGTTGCTGCATCTTATAGCAGGAAGCATCTTTCTTGTTTGCCACTCAATATTCTTTCATGAGAAAAATTACTGTAGAGTCACGGTGATGTCAGTATGTATCCAAAGCTGCCTCAGTGAATCAGGGCAGACTCCTAATAGCTGCAATTGCAAAAATAAAACATCATATAAATAAAGCATCAAATATAGTTTTCACAGCACCTTGTTAGGCAGATTTTTTTTTACTTCAGAAATCCCATCTTTCAGAACTGCATGGGTTTATCTGTGTGCTGTATCTTCAGAAAAGGGGTAGTTTTAACAGACAACAACTGTGTAAATTTGTGACTGTATTTTTTTAGAGAGTGTGTAGTGTGTATCATTGTAACACAGAGAAGTCCATTAAGAAGCATAGCTGTTTAATTGTTGGTAATCATGTGGGTTACAATTTAAATTCATGAAGAGAATACCATGAAAGATTAGGAATTTTCTGGAGTCTTACATTTTTTGTACTGGTTCTTTTAATTTCAAAAACTAAGAAAAAATGCTGAGCAAGTGAGTCTAAGCAATAGAAGTTAATAAGGCAGTAGACTTTATTACACAAATATTTAAGTAGCAGAAAGAGAATCAGACTGTTTTCTATTGCTAATTATATTTTTTAAAAAACCTTCTTCAAATGCTGAAACTTTTGTTTAGTCTTTTTTTTGCTTAACTGCTTAGTAGTCCATTATTATAAAACATGTCTCCTTGTTATTCTTATCAATTGCTTACAGAGTAAGAAAAAAATATTAAATATTGCACTATATTAGTACAAGACTTTTTAAGTGGAATCAAAGGAGACATTTCTCCCCAGGTACTGCATTTTGGAGGGCCTTGTGGTTAAAGACCTGGAAAAGGAAGGGTTATCTACAACTTGAGCGAGTTTATTATGGCTTAGTGATTTGCTGATTGATTTCATTTGCTGTCAGTTAAGGCTCTCTTAATGTCAAGCTTTCTTTGCATAATGCCTTGAAATAAAGACTGATGAAGATTTTTCAGATTGATGCAGCTTACATAAACTGACCCTGATTTGCCCTTCTGCATGACAATATAAGTGACAGCAGTTAGACAAAAATATAGCAATGAATATGCAACTTAAGGATTAAGAAAAATACGGTAAACCTTTCAGAATATAAAACTAGGCATAAAAAACAGGCTGTTCTCTTATTTCCATGCTTACCATGTATTGAAGAAATGGACTGGGATAGCATCCCAAATGCTATTGAAATTCAAAGAGGATAAGTTTTGAAAGGATTAAAAGTTCAACTGTTTTGTTTTACCATATTCTAACAATTTATCACTAATTAATTTTGGTGGTGGGTTTTATTGGGTCTTTTTGGTGGTGTTTTTTTGTTAGTGGGTTTTTTGGATTTTTTTTTGGTGGAAAGGATTATATGAATTTTGGCTCATAAATCTACATCTGTTATTACATGCAAATTTTATTTTTTACATTGTTATTTTGCAGGAATCACAGCAAGTTATTTTGAAGCTGTTGTCTTGATTTTTCATTTACTGAATTGATTGCTTGTCTAGTGACATGTGTTGCTAGTATCCTAGGATTACAAATTCCAACATTGTATTGGATTGTGAAAAGGACAAATTCTTGGGGTTCATAAAATATTTGCTATAAGGGTTCCAGGACTAATATGCTTTGAGTAGGGCACTCAATACTTGTCCCTTGCAGTACCCATTTTCATTATAGTATTTTAGAGCTCTCCATTCGTTATGATCTCCTCTCTAGTTTTTGATCTCTCCCTGTTCGATGCAAAGAGGTGGTAAGAAATTAGGGGGCGAGGAGAGAATGGAGACAGCTGGAGGGTGCTCTAATTAGCGGAAATAGGATGAGCGTGGAATTGTTGTGTAAACCTGAATAATAAAGATACACAAGCCTGCATGTTGGCAAGTTTACCTGCAAAGGATTGGATTTTTTATGGCTTTTAGGAAGATAATATCCATGGAATGATAAAAATTTGTTTATTCTCCTAGAACTTTGATCGAACTTGAGATTCCTCTGGATTGCTTCAATGTCATGATCTTTTTTGATAAAAGAGCAGTTCTAAACTAAAGATCAGGAGGGAAGAGTAATCCCTTCCACCTGTGTGGGCGAACTTGTGATGTACATTTAATGCCCGAAGACTGTATTTTAGTTCTGATTTCTGTCTGTTAAGAGGCAGATTGTGTGTTCTTTAGTACCAGCACCCATTGGTGGATCCCCCTCTTCCTGATTCATCTTAATTGACAAATACTAAAGGGAGAGATCGGAGAACAAAGCCTCCTGCCGTTGCCACAGTGTATAGTACCAGACTTCCCTCCATCCAAATATGGATATTTGGATATTTTGAGGTTTGGATTAATATTGTGCAAGTGAAAGATTACAAGTTGAGGTTTAAATTTTCAAGTTTTTACACATGCTTGCAAAGACCACTGGTCTGGGTTTTGAGCAGAGATTTCCCTTCATGTCAAAATGTGATGTTAGCCTGTACCTTGGCAAAGGTCACTATCCTAGATGCCTGATTTTTTCTGCCTTTATTCCACATGAGACTCGTTGCAAATTTGACTCCTTTGGGAAATAGACTGTGGAACTGAATAAACATTTACTGCCTAGTGGGCACATAGAATAGCAGTAAACTGGTTGTCCCTGCTTAAAAGCAGATTAGGCAGGGAAAATGGCAAAAAAACCCCCTAGAATACAAGAAACAGTGCTAAAATGTCTCCAGAATTTTTCCCAGCCTTCACCATTTTTTTAACAGATTAAAAGATAGATTTTAACAAACTAACATCTTCTGAAAAAAAATTTATGTTTGTGTTCAGTACCCATTTATTGTCCCATTGCTCTTTGAGCCCACATAAAGGTAAGCATTTTTACATGACTTGTGGAAAGGACTTCTGCAGCTTAACTACACACTTTCTGAAAAAGTGTTTTTTAGGTTTGTTTTGAAAATGGCTTCTACTATTTCATATAGTTAATATAGTTAATATGCTAATGTTAATAAATATTCCCAGTTTACCTTCTTTATACTAGTCATGTTTTCTCATTGACTATCATAATCACTTTCATTCTTGGACACTCCATCAGGAAGTTTCTTTAGAGGTTGCTTTCCTCATTTCTGAACTACAAGAAGGTGAAAACAGTAGAAATCATCTGTTGTTTCTAGAGTTCGTAAGCTATGGAAGTGATTTCTCCGTTTCCAACATTCATAGGCACAATAACTCATAAATTACCTAACTGCAAGTAGTGGTCCAGGTCTGAAAAATGGATAAAGGAAATAGTAACAAATTAACATCAGAGGTAGTTTTAAAAACGCTACTCTCTTGGGTGTTGTTAAGTTACGATGGCCTAATTTAAGTTAGGCCTTTCAGTTAGGATTCTTGGATAAGAACCAGCTGCTTTTGTTGATCCACCATTAAGGTCACCACTGAAGTACATGATACTGCGATGCCTGCAGTCATTACTAAATTCAGTAAAAAGACTAGAAAGGGCTTTCTCAGTCTCATTACAACACCCCGTGATACGGGATTTTTTTACTTCTGATCCTATTAGTGAAGAATACTTTATGCTTTTAGGCAAACTCATCTCACCAGTGCCTCTCCTCCTTGGTTTTCTTCTTTCACAGTTGCTATAGGCATCCAGTTTTATAAACAGAATTCAGAAAGTCACTTTATCTCTTATGCTTCTAAGGAATTCGATCTGGTTGTTGACTGTTGGCCAGACCAGGGAAAGGACCTTACTTGACAGGCTCCCAACCTAATAATCCGAATCACATTCTGCAATCTTATTGGAAGTTCCCGTTTACTGGAAAGACACTTGGTGCATTTGCTGAAGACAAAGCAGAAAGTAGTGTCTTCCAAAATATTATCTAAAAGGCTCATCTGGTAGCAACACATCTTTGAATTGTTGGTCTGAGTGAGGACAACCAGAGTTCTGCCATCAGAAAAGTTAGTGTCTTCTCTTTTGTTAAGGAAGCTTCCCAGTCTGGCCATTCCTGAGACTGTCTGGCAGTGACATTCCCAACGTCAGGGACTTTCACTGTTGGCAGTGAAGCCCCTTCACAGAGGGTGACTCCAGTGAGCCAACGCACAGCTCACACTCACATACAGTCAGACCAGGTTTCCTTACAGGTTCAGCCCCAGCTTTCCCATAGCAGTGTCTCAGATGTCTCAGTCCATAAAGCCATTTATTCACGGCGCAGTAACACACAAACAGCTCGAGCTGGTGCCTCTGAACAGGACCACCATCAAAGGGGCCCCGGGTCTTTTACACCCTCAGTCTTCCCACATGCAAGCCTTGCCCTTCCCCCTGAGTCTTCAGCTTCTGTCCCCACTCTCTGTGTCCCTCCACCTAGCTGGTGTCACCAGTCTTCATCTCCTTTGTTATCCAAAAGGTTGGCAATTACTGGCTCCTGATGTGTCTGTCAATGTCCGTTCACCTGGCTGTTGTCACCCATCTTCACGCCCCTTGTTATCCTAAAGTTTGGCAGTTCACAACCTCTTGTCTCATGCTCCCACCCAGAGCTCAGTTCACATCTCGAACTGAAGCTTGCCTGTCCAGCTACCTGGACCAGATGTACTCAACACTTTCAACCTGTTGTTCCAAGTGAACAGCATTCTCATTTAGCTTGTTGACCTTTTGCACAGAAGAGCCCAAACTTCAGTGTAGTGGTCTCACTCATCCACCAATTTTTGGCTTGTGTTGGTTGGGATTTATACCTTTCTGAGCTGAGCTAATCGCTCATATGACAAATGCCAAAAAGACAGACAAACACAATCACTTTTTACCAACAAGAGTTTTCTTCAGATATAAATCTGTTGTTACACAACTAAATATTCAGAAATGATAAGGATCACTTTATTTGATCTTCCTCAGATTATGGCGGTTAAAAGCAAACTTTGTGAAAAAAAATTTACATAATACAAACCTTTAAGGATAGTGAATTGTCAAGCTCAGTGATGATGCCACCTCTGTCAGACATTTGCTTTGGAAAAAGGCATGCTAATGTGTGTGCTCATTGTGAGGGTCAGTATTAGGTGTACTGTGTTCTTTAAATTTCCTCCTCATATTTTGGAACAAAAGCTGTTGTCACTGAAATTTCTAATAAAACATTTTCATAGCATAAATTAAGTCTTAAAAGTAAGTCTTATTGAAAATCTAGCCATTTGCATGTTGTTGGGGTCTTTTTTAAAAGTTGTTAAAGTTTTAGAATGTATTAAGCAAATTAGTTATCTCATTAACATCTGAGTTTAGGCAGAATGAAGGGAGGACACTGTCCATCCTATATGAGACAGTTAACATTAGATTAAGGATGTGTCCATGAGCTTGAGGAATGCAGTTCAACTTTTCTTGGTAATTATGTTCTCTAAAGAAATTGACAAGTGCTTTTACCTTTGGTGGCATCATGAATTTGTGTACTTAACTGGAATTTTGGTGAGAAGCCAAAGTGAAAAAATTAATTCGCTATCCAACTTAACAGGTATACTTTAGAATTTCCTTGCAAAACTACAAAATATTGCTTTATGTAGGATGAAATACCTATGTTGAATTACAGTGCAGTGCTACCATGAGCATTCTTAAGAAAAGCAGAGGAAATGAAGCAGGCATTTCACAAAACTTTGCACAGGTGTCTAACCCCTAGGCTCTTTAGACTTGAGCATTCGCCTAAAATCTGATACAAGGATTAGGACTCAGTAGTGAGTATTTATGTGTGAGCTGCATAATTGCAGTTATCATATTGACTAAACCTGGCAGAAGAGACCTTTGTCTCTCCTAGTAAATGGCAACTGAAGCGTAGACTATGCTTTGCTTTTTGTGTGGAAAACAAAAAGTGGATATATTTCCCCTTTCCATGCATATGTAAAATATTTAGTTCAGCTTCAAAGTGTTTTAATACACAATTAAATTGCTCAAGCTGCTTCTTGTGGCCAGAAGGGAATAATCTATATCCCTTCATAGCTGTAGTCAAAATATTTAAGGAAAGGTCTATACTGAGCCCAGATTTTGTGGGGTGGTAGTTTTTTTCTCTTGGAGACAGCGAGAGACTTTTTCTACAGTGGTTAAAACTAAGTCAGTATTTTTTTCACAAATAAGGCATGTTTCTTTTCTAAAAGTAGTTGAAGTTGGTCTTAGTTAAGAGAGCACTATTTAAAACCAATGAAAAAAACAATATTCCAATTTTCAGTAAACTACTGTGTTGACAAATAGTTGAATTAGTTACTTAATGTTGGATAGTTTGTGGACAGCATTTCAAAGAGCAGAAGAGTTTGTCAGATCTCACATTTAGATTCCATGTGAAATTGCTTTAGATTTTTCTGCTTAGTAATCTGTTAGATTAATGTCTGCTTTTCTCCTCTCCTTAAATTGTTCTTCTGCACATTCACCTATAGTTAATAAATAGATTTTAGACAATTAAGACTTAGTGTTTAGGTAACATTTATTTATAAAAATTGTTTTGTTTATATAAGATATCTTATCCATATGTAGGAGTTCCTTAAAGTGAGAAAGACTATGCTTTTTAAAATTTATTTTACTAACATATACTTGTTTGTGGAAAACAGAATGCTATACTTCAGCTTTTGTACGTTTTTTCTGGTTCTAAGATGTCACTTCAATAGGCCAAAAGCAGTATCATCAAGATTCAGACAACTTGTACTTCCACTCGACATTTCACCTGAATTTTGATGAGAAGTTTTACTCCCGTCTTTCTCCTCAAGACTGAATGTGTGATGGCATACTACCATGTTTTATAATAAAACTGCATCCTGGCTTTTCTGTAGTGGCTGTTGCTGTTTGGTTCTTCTTGTCAGTAGTAATGCATTATGCTTGCATTAGGGAGCTTTTCGTGATCACTTTAATGTGAAATTTATAGTAGAGTCCATGACTACTCTTCTCTCTTTCTTTCGTCCCTGTCTAGAATATACACTGCAAAAGAAGCTGTAGACAGGATACCATCCTGAAACTTCTGTCAGTTTCCATTTCTTTCTCACTAAAACCACCTACTTGAAAAATTCTAACCCTTCGTCACAAACTTAAATATTCATTTTGAATCAAGACTGTGTAAGAGAATGGGAAGAATACAATGCAGTGGTAACATTTTTCCCATTGCTGTAGCTTAAATTACAAATTCTTTGGGACAGGAATTGTTTCTCCTTTACATTTTGCATGTAATTGTTCTTAACTTTGTGTAGTAGACAGTGAGAATGGTCTTTGCATGTAAACATTATTGGCCTATAAAAACCTGCCTTTCCTTAGTTTTGTTAAGTGACAATTTTCTCGCATGGTCTAGAGCTATTTTTAAGTGGTCTAGAGCTATTTTTAAGTAGTCAAGGCTACAGGTAGCTGCTTTGGTATTAAAATTCTCAGGATGCTTTCTACCTGTAAACACATTTGTCTTAATTTATCAGTTTTTAAAAGATTGAGGTAATTTCTGAAAGTCTTACACTTCGTAATAATTTTCATGGCAATTGTTGTTATGCCCATCCACTGTGGTTTCCAGTAGAAGCACTTTCCCTTCCGTCGCTGTCAATTTCAATGCTCCCTTTTCAATTTTCTTGTAGGAAGTCATGTCATTACCTCTTGCAGAGAATCTAGGCTTTTATTTAGAGCTTCATTCCCTTGGGCTATCCGCTGAGACCTACGGGGTAAAGTAATTGTTATTGAAGCGAAGGGGATAGAGTTAGGCCCCATGTGTGGCACTGAGTCAGCTTTCGTTGGGGGGAAAAAAAAAGTTGTAACAAAACTGACCTGCTTTTTGGCACATTTAAATTGTGCATGCCACGCTTGAATGGAACTGAACAAAAAGTTTAGTGTTGAAATGAGATACAAGGAGAATAGATCATTAAAGAAGTGCCAAACAGCTGCAAAAGTGCAATTTTGCTGAATGCGGTTTCCCTTGAGGCTTTTTCCCCCATGCCAGAGAAGCTGCTGTGTTTATATCCTTCACTGATGCCACTAGACATTTTGGACTATGGGTCAAGGCAGCCAGGATGGGTTTTCAAATGCTAAAATGTATGGGGGAAATTAATTGTAATCATTTCTTCTCCAAATATAGCTCTTCTAAATATATAATAATTATCCTGAAATCTTGTTTCTGAAAACAAAAAGTAATTGATGTATGTTTTGTTTTCTGGGCTCATTTTAATGAATCTTATTTATGTCGGTTCAAAGCAAGGCAGTAATGACAGGCATGCAGAACTCCACTCCATGGAGTTTTGCATTCACACCAGTTGTTTCTGCCTGAATTCCACTTCAGCCAAACTCTGTACCATAAATGAAATTCTCAGTCTTTTCAGATTCTTATATAAGCAGTTTGGTAATCAAGGTAACCAGTGTTAATCTTTGATTCTTCTGAAGTTCATTCATTATTTTTTCTCTTGTTCTTTTTTATCTGTTTGTATATGTAGTCCTGGGGTACCTTGCTACCTGCTAACACTGTATTTAGTTGAAGAATTCCTGAAGGAAGAACCAAGCAGTCAAACATGAATTCGAGCTTTTCTGTACATTCTTGGTTTCTAAAGTATGTTTTGTAAAGTAGATGGGCTTGTTATTCTGACTGCTCTATCTGATGTTAAAAAATCAATGCTTATATTGTCAGGCTGTTAGTCTGACTGACACCTTTTAATAAGCATCATTTCAGTATAAGGTCTCCTTCCTTTAGGTTTATTCCTTCCAAACATGAGATGCAGTTCTATGATAACCAGGCCAAATAAGTCCTGAGTTAATGTTATAACATGGGTCTAAAAGTAAAGAAACTCATTTTTAATAATTTGGTATTTTATTTGTAACTTCAGAATAGTGTAAAACTTTAGATGGAAATTTTCATTCACTACAATTTATAATTCATAATCTAAATAACTTTTTAAAACTGTGTTCTCAATGGCCAAATACTAAGGATAAGGCAGACAACATGGATAGTGTTTTAATTGGGAATTTAAAAGGCCTTTTTTATAATGTGTGATAAATACATTAACACTTTGATGAAAGGTCTTCTGCTAATTTGCATACACTGATCTGTGTATTTCTTGTTGTGTATTTCTACTATAACTTCAATGAGAACAGCTGAAGTTTGAATAACCTTTGAATTGCATGAATTAATTTTTTAAAAAGATTGGTTTTCTTTTCATGTTTCCAATTTCTTGAAGATTGTTATGTAATTTGTCAGTATTAGCCATTTTTCCCTTTAAATAAATTACTCCTGCAGATTGAAGTCTTTCAGTCTTGTGGATTTACAGGCAGCAATACATGCAAATGGCAGTTTTACGTCATCTATTGCACTATCCACCTGAAAATTACTGGTTCTAGAAATGGTGTACAGAACTAGCCAATGACCGGTTATTCAAAACTATGCAGCATGTTAGAAAAGAATGGGTTTATATGTCCCCTGGAGAACTGTCCTAAGCTTAAGAGTTCTCAGTCCTTTTAAAGATTAATATGGAGAAACAAAGCATGGCTTAAATTTTGCTATTTTGCTCTGATGTTCATTGGTTTATAGTTTATAAACAGCATCAACTTAGTTTGTTTTATTTTTACTCTCAACTTTGGTTTCTCATCTTCACCTACCTGTAGCCAAAGCCAAAACTTTTTATGCATACCCTCATATTACAACGGAAACATCTCTGAATACGTCATAAAGGCCTTCTTCCACTCAAAGTCTTCTAATTGAATTTTCTAATTGAATAAAGATCTAAAATGTAAAATACTTAGTTCCTTTATGATATGACTAACACCCAATTTTTAAAAAAAAATTCTGATTTTGCACTGAAAGATGGTTAAAGTGCTCTTAGAGATTTTCTAGATAGAGATACTGTTTTAAATGTTCAGTAGCTATAAAAAAAGAGATCGTTAGAAGTACTTAAGCTTAAAATAATCTGTCCACTGAAAGTTTTATTTTAAAAATGGAATTTTGGGCACTCTTGCACATTTTCTTCCTAGTCCAACAACTTCAGTCTAAAAGCATCCTTTTTCCATGCCAACCATAGGATATATTTTTATCTTGTGAGTTGTAGCCAGTTATCTGGGAAGTCAAGCATCTGTTTCCATGAAGCTACCTGTGTCTTGTTTTAGTGCTGGAGCAGGGGTCTCCTATCACATCGATGACACTTTTTGGATTCAAAGCACTCCTACCATTTACTTGTGCCAATCAGTAGCACGTGATGTAGGATGTTGATACCATAAATAATAGTGACATCCTCTATACATGAAAGCATTATGTGGAGTGAAAAGAAAGGAAAGGGATCACTGAAAAAAAAGCCATTCAGCGTCTGATTATTTCTTCATTTTTTTTTAAATTAAGGTGAAGAAATTACTTATAATTTGTGCTCTTAAAATTGACAATCCTAGGTAAATTTCAACCATTAACTGGATTTGTCTTCCATCCCTAGGATGACTTTGTAATCACTGAATTAGGTTGAGGTTAGAAGGGATCTCTGATGGTCCTTTGGTCCAATCCCCTTACACAAGGAGGGAGGAACACCTAGAGCCAGCAATGTTTAAAATCAGTGTTCTTCAACTCTACTGTTTCTGTGGCCTCGTTGGTTAGGTCTTCTCCCCACTAACTTTCCCTCAATACTCATCTGTCTGAAAATGTTTTAGATTTTTGAAATGAGTTGCAATAATATCAGTTCCTATAAGGTTTGGGGACCACTACATCTTGTCTTTCTGAACAGAAGTCATCTTCTGCTGTGTATTCTTGCAACATTTTGTCTGTAACTGAAGACAAATTTTTATTGCTTTATGGTCTGTTTCCAGTTTTAATGTCACACTGTTACCAGCACATTCAACATCAGAAGTGCTCGCTTAAAGGCATACAGTGCAGATATGTATAATTGCCAAATTTTATGTTATAAAAATTATTCAGGACTGTTGCTGAAACATTTTATTGTTATGTATACTTAAAAACTATCTGTACATCTTCCTGCTATGTGTACTTAAAAACTAAAGAAAACACTCATTAGCGGGAGAGGAAGAAATTTCTGCAGAATTATATTTGCGTTCTGGTAAATTCTGTCAAGTGACTTGCTTGACCACAGAACGATTTCCAGAGCTGCAGATATATTTGTATCTGTAATGTTCAAATAGCGATCTAAACTGAAGTTCTGAACTCCTTTACAGATGCATTTAATCATTAGGTGACAGATATTATAACTTGCAAGTGGCCAATTCTATGTCCATTCCCTGTGTATCAGGCTTTCCAGTAAGTGGAACTCTTGTATTACTGAAGACACATCCATCATTCAATCTGTGACTGATGTAAGTTACTTAAAATCATTTGTGCCTTCCAATGGCACATCTAAAAATCCAATGTATTTGCCTTTCCCGAGGTGTCATTTACAGTGAGTATTCTTCATGCTCATGCCACAAAAATAATATTTGTCCTAACTTGTTCCTGAGCAAGAGACACCTAAACTGACCCTGACTCTTTGCTAGGGAGTTGGGATATACTGGAAGGAATGTGTACGTATGGGTGCATAAATGCCACCTTCCACATCGGTAAGGAATCATTAGTAACTGCAAAACAACTTTCTTCTGGACTAAAAAGAAATCTAAATTATTAAAAAAAAAAAAAAAAGTGCCATATCTGAAAATAAAAGCTCGTGAATACATTTTTCCTAGATTTAAAATTTTCAAATTCATTAACAAAGAGAACAAATTAAATATCTGAGTAGGTCAACAAGGAATTAGAAACTGCTGTTTCAGATAACTGCAGGGACTGAGTGCCTGTGGAGATGCAGGATGAAGCTGTATAGGTCAGTGGCTTCACTAGCTTTATAGTAGCAGAGGTAAAAGGAAGAAGTTAAGGAAATGTCTCTCTACATTCTAGTTCAGTGAAACCTTTAAATATCATGTGCGAAGTAGTTAAAGGAACACGTGAGATTTTTTTCTGTGAGATTTGAGACACAGCTTGTTATGCAATGGTGTAATCCATGTTTGTGGGTCACAGGCCCAGGACATAGTCCTATTTCAACATGTGTCTCATTTTTAACCTGCAGACCATTGCCATTTGAAGACTCCCAGGCATTATTATGTAGAGTATAAGTTACATCCCCATTCCTGTTTGGTATTGTTTGTGAATAGATGCAGCATTTTAGTTGTGTTGAATGTGAAATAAAAAAAATTAAAAGCAGGATTAAAGCTGACAGTGGCAGACTTACAGAGCTATGTGAATACACTTTTAGGGTTTGCACCATAGTATTTAAAAATTTTTGGATATTCTTTCTGATAAGAAAAGATATGATGGGCATTGACTTGCCATGGCAGTTTTCTACTCTTCACAGTGAAATAACCTGATTGATTTCAGCGATGTTAACTTTTATTCTGAAATGCAGTATTCTGTTTGAAAACAAAGAAAGGAAAACAGTAAAAACCTTTGTGAATGCCTGTTTGTGGTACTAAGTTTATAAGTGTACTACAGACATATTCAGAAGGTCAATTTCATATTATCTGTAATATGTTCTTGCAGTTGCAACTTGCTACAGCTCTTTTCAAAGGGGAAAACTGTAACTTATAAAATGTGATTAACCAGTTATAAAGAAGACCAATAATCCCAAAAGTGTTAGACTGTTTAGGATAGATACAGAGTTACCAGTAATGTCAAATCATTTGTTTTCTCTTGTGCTGCTAACTTTATTATCAGTCTGATCAATATTACATGACTGGGACATTCTTACACTATATACATGAAAACAATTATATTTTCCCAGCTATACCATAATCAGATTATTTACTTCCAGAGATTTGTCAGTTTACTGTAAATCTTTTGTTTCTGACAAATTAATTTTCTTAACATGAAGTGGGAGGACTCATTTTGAAAGTATGAAAATTTAACTGAAATTCTGTAATGATTCTTTATAAACATAAAGTGATTGTGCACCGAGTATTCTAGTTAAATAAAATAAAAAATAGTATCAACTGTTCAATGCAGTACTGCATGTTTGAAAACAGCTCACTTAATAATTGGGTTGCACAGTAGTAATTTGCTTTTCCTCCATGCTGGAAATATTTCAGATTTTTGAAGAATTACAAAATCCTATGTTAGACTTTTGTTTAAGTCCTGATGTACAAGCTAAGTGCCTGGCTTACAACTTTTGTTTGATTTTTCCAATTAATAAAAATTAGGTCTTCTGTAATGATTTTGGATGTATGCTACTTGGCATTTAAGTATAGCTTGTCTGGCACTGATGATTTACTTTACTTTTTAAAGGCTGTGATTCAGAGTTTCATGGAAGTCTACCAACTTGCAGTTTCCAGAGTTGAAATACTAGTGAGAGAAACAGAATCTCTTCAGCTTCACATTGCAGCCCTGAAGTCCAGGCTTCGAACAGCTAGTCTTCATGAAAGTGACCTTACAAATGGTAAGTCTGCTTTTCAAGTAATTTTTGTCATTTGAATGTGGTTTCTAACCCAGCATCTCCCTTCATGCTGTATAATTTCTGTAGGGAAATACAATAATATTTATCTATAAATGTAATAAAGCAATAAAACTAGTGTCAACAGAAAACTTCTTCTGAAGAGAAAAGGAATGGTAAAAGTTAGCACAGGGTTTAATTTTTACTACTATATGTTCTACAAGGACCTGTTCATGGCTGCTGGAAAAGTATACATTCTGAATTTTTAGTTTTACCAGTACAGTAAACAGTTGAACTTTGGACCTGAAGAATTTTACATCTAGAGATGTAGTATGTTAAAACAGAATGTTATTAGCTTCATGTAAACAAAGTATTTATTCAGAGATCTGAATTATTTTTATAATTGTGTTTATGAATAATACTTCTCACTGAAGTTACAAGGTTAAAATCCAGTTTCAGGAATAATTTCTGGTCTAAAAATATTGCCCACAAAGGTACTTGAATTCGCTTAAGGCTAATAAGGTGAGTCTTCAGATTTGAGATCGCTCTCTAGGGGAATTATTAAATGCAGATTTATTTGTGTCACACAGGCAGGAGGCCAGACACATACACTGTCATAAATATGTAGCCAAGTATCTCTAGAACGAGACTGTGTAGGATGTGCAACTTGCATACACTCAATGTATTTCTCCTCCATCTCTTCTTACTTTTTCACAGAGGATAAAGGAGAAAACTTTGGTGGTTGTTGTTGTTGTCCTTCCCTTCCTCCTTTCTTTTCTTTTAGTCTTCTGTAGTAAAATGAGTATTGTTTATCTTCCTTTTTGAAACAGAAGGTTTGTAAGAAGAGAGCTGTCACAATGCGAATAACATAAACACACTAGTAAACATATATTCAAAGGCTGTGACTATGGCTTTGGCTTTGGTTGTTTCCAACAGAATTGCATTAATTTCTTATCCTGCTTCTAACAGCATAATGGGAAATTAGTGCAAATAGAAACTTTATTAATCAGTGCTGAAATTTGTTTTAACATCTTAAGGTGACAATTGTCGAATGAAAACTTTATTTGTGACTACAAAACCTTTCTAAGAAATGAGATTACTTCACTGAAATTGCTTTTTTCCTCTTTCAATCAGACTCTTTTGATGTTTTCTGCTAGGTTTATCTGTGTCCTACTAAGCCTGTGCCCAATGTAATTGGACTGCTCCTTTGCCTGTTATGATTGTTTTTGTTGTTTAAATCAAGATGACCACTTGTGTACTAAAGATTGGGAAACTTGACAAACTTGCAGCAAGGTTTGCTTTCATTTGGATTGAGAGATCTTATAGCAAAGATTATGTTAGTCCTGTCTGTGAAGGGCTGTGCACCAGCCCGATATATTACAGTGAAAACCAGCTCTCCAATGTTTGTGATTAAATGCTGTGTTTTTAAAGTAATTTGTATCTGCATGCAGTGTCAATGTAAAGATGATACTATTTGCATTGTGAAGGGATCTACTAGCCCTCTGTGGAGAGCAATAGTTCTTCCTTTAGATGCAGTTTAATTTGAATCTAGGCCTAAGCATTAATAGGAAGTGTTTTAAAATTTTAATGTAAAAGTGAGAAAATTCAAAATGAGAATCTCAAGTTGTCATGAAAAAAGTATAAATTATTATGGTATACTTTGTAGTATTTGGGTTTTTTGTAAATTTTTCCCTAATATCTGTAAAAGTTGTATTAAGCATAAATTTTAATAACTTCAGGCATCAGAGCTTTGCAGTGTAACTTAGATTTTAACATTCCAGTTGATACTGTTCTGTTCTGATTTTGAGGAAGAAGTTGTGCCCTAAATTGCTTTCTCTAGTAAAAAAAGTAGAACAGATTTTTTTTGCTTATTTTAATTGAAAGGGAGCAATGACTTCTTGAGCGCATATTTCGTTTCAAAATTAGACAAGCTTTGTTAGTTTTAATTCACCGTGTTCAATCATATATCCATTGCAGGCAAAATTTTACATGGAGGAGACAAACACAGCACTTGGACTGGATCAGTTGCAGGCCTTCATATGACATATGTTTGTGCTCCCTGAACAGTAACTTCTGCTCAGTGCTGAAATATATTTTTGAAGTCTTCCGGTTGTGTATCATGTGGACTCTTACACTATAAAATTGGGTTTTATCTCACAATGTTGTGGCTGTCTCTTGATGTCTTTTGGGCTAGTTGCTTAAGGCTCTTACCCTGCCCAATCTCCATTGCATGCAAGTTTGGGCCATTCATGAGTATTGATATTTTCCATGTTCAGATGGTATTGCTTTCCTAACTGACCTGTTTCTACAGAAATTTCCTAACTGTTACCTTTCTTTCTATTCACACCACTTCTCTCTTCTGCTGCTTTGGGTTTTGCTGATAATTGTGAAAACAAAATTGATGCCATAAGGCAAAATTGGTGATTCTAACTCCTCATCTTTTATCTCAGGCTCTGAAATTGACATCTCCATCCTCCTGTCTATTTCTAGTCCAAGCACTTCCCTTCTAGTCAATAGAGTTTAGGTTCGGAGATTGCTGTGTGTGGTCATGCTAATGCCAACAGAGGAACAGGAAGGGGTATGATTATGATGGACAGAGGTGAGATGAGCACTGGAAACATTCCTTATAGAGAAGAGAATTATGTGGGGAGAAGTGAAGTCAGTGGCAGAATGTCTCTGTACTCTTCATTAGTACCCAGCTATCTATCTGTCATAGTTGTCTCTGATGATTCTTACTCTGTGTGCAGAGAAAAGCCCCTGTGCATTTTTAATTCTTGCAACTCTTTACAATTCAGTATGGCTGAAACACAGCTTAGGTTTTCTACCTGTCTTCTTCTCTTCTTTCCGCACCTCCTCCCCCGCCTGCCTCCACCCTTTTCTGTTGTTCTCTATTCCTATTCCTGTATCTCTTTTCTGTTGGTTGGGAGGGTTCCTGTCGGCTGGTTTGGTTTATTTAACTTCTTCTGGTTTTTTGTTCTTTACCAACTGGTTCTGAAATTTCCCTTACATTTCTAAATTGCCCTTTTCTTTTTTTTTTTTCTTCTATTAGGAAGCTATCAACATTTTGTAATAGCCCTTCCTGCCTATTCCTTGTTCAGCAACATCCAGTAATATAAACATCATGCACTGTGCTGAATTCTGCTGCTTTTATTAATTTTAATTCTTCTTCAGATACATTAGTTTATTATTATACTTGCACATTCATTCAGAGTTGCAGAAATAAGTAGACCTTGAACTGAGAGTTTAGAAGTGCTGTACTGTGCAGTTACTTTGTGGGTGCTGTGGGGCAATGTGTCATCATATTTAGTCATGTGGCAGGTAAGTGAATCCATTGTGTCCAAGGGGTTTTTGCTGCAAGTGCAGTGTTGCAGGGTGTGGATGCAGTGACACTGTGTTTTCCAGTGTGACTGGACACATAGGAGGAGTAGTGAACAGAATTCAGTTCATTATAAAATTTTTTCAGAAAGTGTTCTTGTAGCTTCAAGCCCTAAGATTTTATGCCTGATCTCAGTACTGCTGTCAAAAGTTTAAGAACGTAAAATAATCTGGTATCAGTTCTGGCAAACAAAAAAAGCCACTTTTGTTTGTTGTGACAAGTGGTCAGGTGCTTCTCTGAACCTGAGTATGTGCTGATCTGGCGATACTCCTTCCTTTTTCTGTTTCCACCTCAGAATCAAAGGAGAATAGAAAATGAAGAGGAAAATACAGTAATTTCTAAAAATGATGAAGAATGAAAAGCTTTGTGTGTACTGGAGAAATGAAAATTGGGGGACCTAAAAGAATAACTTTATCTGAGAGGGGGAGAAAGTTGAGTTTCAGATGGATGAGAGGGGTGAAGTAAAGAGGTCTGTAAATATAGCAGAGGTCTCTAACTAACTGTGAAAACAACAGTTGTCTTTTGAGCTGAGGTGAAAGTGAAATTACTCATTGGTTTATGTGGCTTTTTGTCATATCTTTTTCACCATAGTTGTGTGTGTGTCTGTCCTCTGTCTGGAAATGTCTAGTGATATCACTTAAAAGTATTGAAAATGCAGAAATGGTGGGTTTTGTTGAGATGAGGGAAGCAAGTGGAATGGAATGATCTTTTGCATGAAAATTATGTATTTGTTCTTGAGATCCTAGTAAATAACATGTGGTCTCATACTTGTGTATTGAAAAACTGCATTAAAGAAGATGTACACTTTTCTCGCTACTCAAAGCAGTCCGCTCTCAGTTCTCGTGATCTACTTGAACCCCGTTCATGGAGAGTAAAGAGAAGAGAAATATTTAAAAATCAAACTTACCTGTTAACTATTCCCCTGACAGTTTGTTCCTACTTAACCATGCTGGTCATGACAGTGGTTTTACATGTCTCTCCCTGATACACATTGTTTCCTTGTCACCAGTTCAATCTGTGTTTTATGGTTATGACCTGCATCTAACAGGGATGCATCTTCCTAAATTTAGAATTAGGAGGATGGAACTAGAGAGAAAGAAAAAATCTGAACTATTTGCCTTTTCTCTTGCTGCATAAGGGAGAGGTGATTATGGGTGTCATGTTAAATGTCAGAGAGTGTCTTTCATGGGCCAGAGCCATATCTCTGATGAAGCTGGAGGAGTTCTTCCCAGATGTTGCAAGAAGCAGATATGTCCTGAATGAAAACTCTTCTTGGCTTTTTCACTACCTCATGTAGCCTTATGCACAGTTGAATTTGTTTTGTGAAAGCTTTGGAGATACTGGTTCTTGAGTTGCCTTGCAAAAAGGAATTAGACTTGCTATTTTTATTGGTACTCTCTGTCTTGATGTGTTTTCCTCGAAATAGCCTTGGACAGAATTCAGTAAATATGGACCTCAATAATCAAAATTTTGCTCAGTATTGTTACTTACCAGTGCTTAGTTGCTGTAAAACGTGAATATTCCTGAAGTGATAGTAAGTAAAGAAAAATCTGACAGGCCCACAAGGAAAATTTCCCAGCTATTGAGATGGTCATAGACGTGAAAGTGTGGATATACCAGACAAGTGAAAATAGAAAACTCTATTCATAACATTTGCTAAATTTAACGTCTCTGTAAAACTGAATCCACCAAGCAGTAATATCTCCCTGAAATTATGTTTTTATTGAAATATTTGCATTCCTCACCTGATTTTAAGTAACTGGGCATCATTTTCCAGCCTTACGGGGTAGCCAAGGAATGCACATATCCTAATGCAAATGATCACCTGGTCACATGGTATTGCTTACACAAGTCATAGTTGTAACCAAACGGTATAAATCATGTAGTTTCAAATACTAATACTATTAATAATAACAACAAAAACAACCTATATTATAAATCACATTCTGTAACCTAGGGTAACGTAGTAAAAAGCAGTTACAGTAATACAACAACCCATTTGCTATTTTGTAAAGAATGCTTCCTTTTCTATGCAAAAAATTTTTTGACACTCAATATTCTAGGTACGTGAACTTTAAACTTGTCAGACTGTTGTAACGTATTTGAAAATTATAGTAATTTGATTAAAATGTTGCCTATAAGGCAAGAGGTTCAGTTAATAGAATCCATATGTAATTAAAGTGCAGAACCAAATGTAATCAGACCCCAGTGACTGGTGCCTTCATATTGATAGTTTTACAGTGGCCTCTGGGGTTGAAAGTTTATGTTAAAATTACCAATGTAGCTGTGCTCCAGAAAAAAAGCAAGACAGTGTAGCTGTTGAAGCAAGTATGACAACGTCCCAAACTGATAATCACACAACAAATGTAGTTGATAGTCTGAATTTTAGGGCTGTCTTCCACTTGGCAGGTGGAAGAAGCACAAGACTGCTGTAGTGCTAGTCAGAGTTGCATTCTGCAGCAGCACTGCTATGTAAACATTCCCAAATGAGGGAAGTACGCCCAATGAGAGCAAGTAATGGCGTATTTTTTTAATAATATAGCTGCTTGATTTGTGTGAATTCATGTTTGAGTCATCTGAAAGTTATAGACACAACACTATGTACCAAGCCACAAAAGAAGTTTAAAAAAAATTCCTGAACTTTAAAAAAAAAAATAAAATATTTTCTCTGGACAGTTTTAAGAGTTGACATCCTGTGTTAGAGTTCTCTAATCATCACCAGCACAATTTACAATCAGAACACACAGAGAGCCAGTTCAGACCAGCTCATCTGTTGACTTTGGCAGAAGCCCTTAATCTCACTGTGTGCAGCTGCCACTTGAGAGCTGGGGACTCGGCAGAGAGCCGAAGGAGGGTGGGATGCAGGGTTGGTCAAGGCATGAACACATAGGCCTGCTTCATTTCAACAGCCGTACACTGCTTTTTTTAATACTCTTTTCATTTTACAGCCTTATTTTTTTTTTTTAAACCTGAAATTAAATGAGGACCTCTCATGAGCCACTGCGCTCCAGGCATAAGAAATTGTAATGTCTGGCTTCCAGAAACTGTCCCGTCAAAATGTGCTTCTGATTAGGTGGCTTAATTACAGCTGTGAAAACAATGTTGATTTAGGCCTCAAGATTCCAGTGCATGTCAGCCGTTATTAGCTAGCCTTGGACTGAAGCCACCATTTTAAAACTCTGTACCACTAAAGTCACACACTGCCTGACAACTTTTTATTTAGGCAGAAATGTTGCCAGAAGCAACACATTTTATGCAAAATATTTTTCATTGCGCAAATTTCAAATGTGACACAGTTGATGGACATAAAATGGGTAGTTATGGGTGGACCTCACCAAGTCCAAAACCTAACTTTTACAAAAAAACTCATACCCCAACAGATCCCCCTCCCCCATTTCAAATAGTTTTTCTAAAGTTTGACTGACATAATGCTTAATTTTAATTCCTTTAATTCAGTTTTATTCCAAATCCAGCATGTTGGTTTAACCACCCAATTTTATTGCATCTAAATTTTCCTGACAGTTTCATTTGCTGTTGGGAAATAAAATTGCCATTTTTGCAACATGGGAAATAATGGCTAGTTTCAAAACCAATATGTTTGAAACTTCCTTTGCCTGAAGCAGGTTAAGGCACACACTCAATTTACTTTAGGGGAAAAAAGCTCATTAAATAGTTTTTAATATTTTAATATAATTTAAGTAACTGCTTTCACAGTGGGAAGGCTTATTAGAGCCATGTATTTACACCTGCAGAGAGGTAAATGTTTGGGTAATTAGGTGTTTTCCAATAATTCAGTTTTTCAGTTGCAGGGTTAATGCTCTAAACACTGTAGATGGACAGAATGAGTTCGCTGCATTTAAACATTACATTTCCATTTGTAGCATTTTACTTTCAAGTGCTTAAGAAAGAGGCTTAAGTGCGGTTGGTTTGCGTTTTGTGGTTTTTNGGGTTTTAGTTGGTTTGGTTTGGTTTGGTTTGGTTTGGTTTTTTTGTTTGGTCTGTTCTTCAACACTCCTTAATGACATGAATTGGCTAAGGAATGTGAGAGAATGTGTGTGGGTGTTAACTCTCAGCAGAGGTCGGTACTTTGGAAAAGTAAGATCTACATTCTCACTTCACTGTTGCCATGAAATTCCAAATGTCCGTGCTGTGTGGTTTAATGGAAACCATGAAGTTCCTAAATGACCGCAGGTTTGTTCTGCTGTTAAGCACAAAACAAATCTTTCAAGTCATTGGCTAAGTCGAAAAAAAAGGAGGGTCATGTTTTCAGGAAGGTAATCTCCTTTCCTTTTTTTTTCCTTCATGGTTTGCATTTCTATGGCATTAGAAATGTGTTTCTAGTGAGGTACTGGAACTACCAGCTCACAAACAAGGGTCCTCAGTTCCCAGGACTGAAAACAAGACACTTGGAAGCTAAAGCTGTATTCATCTTTTACCCTAAATGCAGGCCAGTACAACAATTGTACCTTCAGGAGCAACTAATTGGAAATGGATTTAGAGAAACTAATGATTTGGATAAGGAAGCAAGTCTAAAGTATAGGTTCAAGTTTGCCCTGTAAAAAATCATCATGCATTCATTCTCTGCCTGCAACAGATTAGTGGAGAGCAAGGCACTGAATGCCTACACTTTATTTTGATTAGTTTTCAAAGGAGAAATACTGGAATGAGCTAGTCTTTTATTTTCTTTGCAAATACTAGGTGGGATTTCCTGAAAAAGAATGTTTCAGAAATGCCCCAGTTGCTGTGGAGGGCAGCTGTAAGTCAGGAGACTTTTACAGCTAAAAGCCATGTGATGGCTTTTTCCTTATTAGACACCTTTGCACTAGTCTTTTGAAATGTGTTTCATTGGTAATATGCAATGAGTTTTTATTCATTGGCCACATACATTTGCTTCCTGTTTGCTACACACCACTGTTTCTTTTGTCTTCTTCCCACACCTGTCAAAGGAGCATTTCCAGGACATCAAATTAAAAGAAACATTCGTATATTATTACATATATTGTTAATGCTGCAGTAGAAATGAAAGTATTGGGAGTGCTGGACAGGCTGTTATTTCAAGAACTGGATATTATAGACCAAGACATTTAACCCTGGGAAAAAGTTTTTACAAAAGAACAGAGGCAAGGACAAAATTTTACTGGCTTTATAGAAGAAAAGGAATTTTCTCCACAAAGGCAGACAAATTCACTTCTTTCCAGACTCAAGGACTTTTACTCAGGCCAGAAGGTGCTTCCTCCTCCTTTTTGAAGAAGTTATTTCAAGAAAGAGAGCCAGGAAGCTTCTATTATTCCCTGCTAAACTGTGGGTTAAACATAAAGGGAACGTCTGTTTGTTCTGAGACTCTGAATTTGCTGAGAAATTTTTGGAGGGGATTAAAGCATGGCTGTGCCTGAATGAGTCTAGCGTAGATGCGTAAATGGTGAGTGAATCCATGCAATCCAGTCTGTCATCTTCCTGATATTTTCTTGACATTTTAAATTTAGATCCTACAAGGTATACTGTTGTGAATAATTATTTTCTTGTTTTGACACCTGTTTGGTTTTGTGTTTCAAGCTAAGTATGTAAAGCACTGTTTGCAAGGAGAAAATTCAGTGCTGATCTTCATATACTAACTTTGATAAAGAGTGCAAGATGTGTAGACACAACCTATGGATTGCAGTTCACTTGATCAGGATGATAGGTAATAGAAAGACAATTTTTGTTGTCTTTTTTCTGTTCTTGTTTACTTTATACTACTAGCTCACTGCCTAGATCACAGGGGAAAAAAAGATTATAGTATGACCTAGGGCAGTGTGGTGGGAGCCTGCCTCTTTCTCAACTAGCCTCAGAAATGGGTGTATGTGCAACATGCATTTACAATGCAGCATGGCTAATGTTACATGCACCCATTAAAAAAAATAATAATTTTAAAAAATATACATATATATGTATACACACACACACACACTTGAAGATATGTAAAGCAAAATCTCATGTCAAAGAGGTTTGTGTTTCCCTCTGGATGGCTGAGAGGCAGTCACAGCCCCACCACCAGATCATTCGGTGCCAGCTAGCAGTCAGCCTTCCCTCCACAGGAGACAGCTGTCTCTGATGCTCCGTCTCCTCTTAGTTTCTGCTTCTGGTGCTCAGACTGGGGGGAAGGTCATGGGAGCACAAGGCTGGGTATTGGCTCTGTCCTAGGTCCCCCAACAGATTTTACTGTCAGAACTGACCTCACTAGTTCATGCAGGGGAGGGCGGATCCTCCTCAGGCCAAAGGGAGATAGTGAGCACAGTAAAGAAGGGTAGCTGCAAACCACAGCAGTCTACTTTATTTTGTGCTTTTCTAGAATTTATGAAATCAGGTTGTTTTCCTGTTGCCTTGTTAATGCTCTTTTTTCCTGCCTTCTCCTATAATTGTGCATGTTTCCATCCTTTTCAACTGTGAGAAAAACCTTTGCATTACTTTTTGTGACATGTTTGCAGTAGAGTAACATATTTCTTGTAAAAATACATGTTTGCCTACTTCCATTTGCTTGCATTTTGTACTTTAAGCGTAGAAGTTAATTTGAGAAATGAAGAAAAACCAAACCTTTGAAATATGTTAGAGGGTATGACTTGCGGAGATAGAAAGATAGGAAATTCAATTAGTGCATGAAGCATAATACTGTTCTTAACTCATAATCGTATTCCTGTAATGTTGGCATGATTTAAGGGACTACAGACAGCAAGTTACATCTTCATATTTCTTTTTGTTGGGTCTTACATATTTAAGACCAACTGTTTAATATTTACCCAACAGGCTTTTAAAATTGTATTTGTTTATTTATTTATTTATTTATTTATTGTTGTTTCTAAGTTATGTATAAAAACTTTTCATTGAATTCTGTGAAACCCACATTATTTAGAGAAGTCACGGTTTTTCAAGTTGATCATAATGAGGACCTATTTTCTCCAGAGACTGAACTCTGTGAAGCAGTTTGACCTGTTGAATAAACTAATCATTGAACAAATTTTTTAAATGGGAAATGAGCACTCTGTAGGGTAAAGAGCTTTGCTGTCAGCTAAAAGGATGTTATGATAATAATCTTGATTATTCAAATAACATTTGTTTTCTTCAGTTTCTTTAACAGTTCAGTTAAAGAAAGGGATTTAGAAAGAAACGTGCTTAAATTGTAATTTCACTTCCTTATTTTACAAGAATTTGGGAGTTTTGACTTGTTTTAGAAACGCCACTTTTTTGAAAGACAGGAGCCTCTTTTTATCAAACAATCAATTCACTCTTTTTTTTTTCTACTTCTTCTTTGTGGTGGAAGGGAGGGTACCTTTAAAATGAACAGTGAGTAATAAAATTTACTAAAAATATGGTCATAAATAGTGTGGTTAATCACCAGCAGTGTTTCCCTGATACATGTGATGATATTAGGAAAACAGTGACATTATGAAGATGCGATGATTCCATTTCGTCCTTTTCAGATGATGTAACTCCTTCAATTCCTAAAGGAATTCCTATTTTCAGAGAGACACCTATAGAACTCTTAAAGCAACACTGATTTAAGATACCACACCATTGGATCTGGGTCTCAATTGAAATTGGTCCATAAACTAATAGTTCACTCAGTAAATGTTGCCATGAAGCTGACATTGCAATACTTGCCTCCCTTCAATTTGTATCTTCACCAATACTTTGAAAGCCTTTTATCCTGTCTAGGTGTTGCAGGTGATTTGACACATACAGTTTCTGAAGGCCAGAGCCAGAATAATGAAATAATTCACTAATTTTTCAGCTTTTGTTGAGTACTGAGGGCCTCCTCTGACCACAGAAGGATCATCTTGTATGGTGTTATATGCCTATGGTCAGGGCCTGTTAGTCTTTCAAAGCCTGTATGACATCAAGTTTCCTTTCACAGGCTCTATTAAATCCATTGCATTCTTTTGGGAGTCTGAGCATTGAACATTGTAACTTAACCAGGGCTTTGCAAAGCTTCCTGACACATCAAGTCATACAGTTTAATTTTAATTTGTATATGTCAAAACAGCCTATCGCTTTAAGTATTTTGAG
The DNA here is from genome assembly GCA_013397915.1 of Daphoenositta chrysoptera. Taxonomy (NCBI): domain Eukaryota; kingdom Metazoa; phylum Chordata; class Aves; order Passeriformes; genus Daphoenositta; species Daphoenositta chrysoptera. The sequence goes on from VZRO01006785.1 coordinate 27,900, forward strand.
TTTGATGTAATAACTTACTAAAGTTTGCTATGCTTTAAATACGGTATTTTTTAGAAGACTGTAGTCTGAATGGGAGCTCTGAGTAAAGCAATTGAAGGTATAATTCTGGAATGTACAAGGCACACCAAATTACTGAAACATCCCTGGTTTGGGTTTTTGGTTGGGTTTTTTTAGAAAACCTAATTTTTTAAAGTTGTATTACACCTTTCTTGTTTTACAAATCAAAAAGCTGAAAAAAACTTTCCCAAATCTTCCTCTATGTCCTTCATGACTCTTCTGATAAAAGTTTTGCATAGCTGATGAAAGTTTGCAGTGTTTTATGTGTTGGTGGTTTCTGAATTTTGGGCTGGTTTTTTATTTGTTTTTTTGTAGTGTTATATGTGGTGGTGGTGTCAGCTTTTGTTTGGGGTTTTTCTTTGTTTTTAACTTTGTGATTTCAGAACACACATTTGGCTTAAATATATATGAAAGGATGAAATTCCATTAGCGTTTTTTTAATATTTATTCATCTAAAATATGATTGGTATGCAGGAAATATTAGTTCCGTTTGCCTAGTGGACTCACTTGAACTGCATATTCAACCTCACAGAAAGAGATGATCTATTACCTGAGCTAAGACCAATTCTTGGAGGCTGTGCTCAGAAATCTAATAAGTATAAAAAGTTCTGTTGAAGTAATTATTTGATTTTTTTATTTAATTTCAATCTGAAATATAACTGTAGATTTAGATTTGGCCAAAACCAATAGAGACAGTAAACCTAGCTCACCCGCACTCAAGTTGTTTATAACTGATCAGCTTGATTCCTTGCCCAGTTAATGTAATTTGGATCTTGGAATTACAGAAGACCTACATATTAGCCATCAACTGAAACAGAGCCTAAAATATTTTTTCTAGGCTATTCAGATATCAACTGATACTTTATTAACAATACTGCTGGAAAGCCAACTGTTTTCCCTGACCATTACTGTTACAAAATTACCTTTTAGAGCTCTGTTGAAGATACACTGTTTCTGATGTTGCATATAATCTGTAGGAGAAGGAGCAATTCCCTCCCGAAGTTACTTTGGCTAAATTTTACCGGGGATCAATGAATATTAAAGTACTTACCTTGAAAAAACATACAAAACTTAGAGAACTATACTAAATCTACAGGGAGCCAAATGTACCTCTTCCTGGTGAATCTTTCTGTAATCTATTTTATGAGGGACTGGGATGGAGCCCTTATCAGTATTTTGGCTTGGAGGTAGAAGCGTACACATCTGCAGCGGGCTATCCAGAAAATCTACATGCATCAGCCAGTGCTAAAAGCATGGAACCCTTTGTTCTCCTAATATCTCAATGATTTTAATAATAAACCTTCATTTTGAGAAAATTAAATTGGCAGTAACATTAGTTCACTTCTAAACATGTGGTATAAGTCAGTCATTCTTTGCTCCATCACTAGAGGATCTTTTTAAAGAGACTTCTCAGTTTAATACAGTTATTTAGATTAACTGAGATTCAGATTAGGCTGTAGACTAATGCAGCTGTGCAGATGTTCTGACTCAAAATACAAGTGTTTGTATTTTGGATATCAGATTCCGATCAGACAGTTTTGCATATAGGTGGAGATAGGTTTCATAAACCATGTCTGTATCCAGTTTATGCTTCTAGTTCCTTTGTGTCCGAAGAGTGAACTTTAATCTACTCTTCGGTAGCAGGTAGTAAAGGCTGTCAAATCTTGACATCAGCATTTCCCTTGTCACTTCAGGATTATGAACAACACCAGATTATAATCTCAATACCTAGTGAACCAAAATGATATTTTTTCACTTACAAGATCTACAATAATATTATTCACTATGAGGCCAGGGATGTCCCTGACACTTCATTTTAATTCTGAGTAATGCCATTTTCCTACCTGGAATCTGAGTGAGGTGTTCGCCATATTTTTTTCATTGCTGCAAAACTATCCACTTCTGCATCAGCAGCCTCTTCCAGAGTATGTGAGTTCCAGTTCCTTATGATTTGCTGCTTTTCACCACGTTTCATCAAGATAAGTTCGTTCTATGCTCTTCCCATAAATTCCTGTCAAGAGAGGAGTCTGCTTTACATCTTAATCAATGTATTTCTTTTTTTGTTTTCCTTACTTCACACTTAGGACTTCTCTTGAGCTTCTACTTTCTACAGTCTCAATGTCTGCTTCTCTTTGTGAAAATAAGATTTCTTGTGTGGAAAAAATGCCCTTTCAGATTTTTAAAGAGAACTGCAAGGGGACTTTTCCCTGTAGATATGCTGGGAAAGAAAACAGATTACATAACCTATGTGAGCTTGCTGTAGTTTAGCAAACCAGAATCTTAAAGGGCTATGTGGATAGTCTTTTGAGTCATGTCTTGTTGGAATTGTGGTAGTTGAAACCCATAAGGCCACTAGAAGGTATTTGCTATAGTGGCTTTCATAATTCCACTGTCCAGACGCCAGTGCTCAATCCAGACTCATCCACCCTCTTCAGCAAAGAGCACTTGAGCATCATCAGTACTTATTATGTATATATTGACTTTTTAAGGGACTTTTCTGACCTACTCTGTATATTTATAAAGAAATATACTTGAGAGAACTAATGAGCAAATTGAAGTATTCTCAAGGCATCTGTCAGCAAAGTAACAGTGAGTTGCATGTTTGTTCTTGTTTTTCTATAAGCTATCAAGTGAATCCTAAAATCTTGATTTCCATATTTTCAATAGTTCATTTGTTTTATTAGCTACACATATCCATATTTCTAACAATATTCCTAAAAAATATTGCATATTTGGCAGAAATGTGTAGCAAAAATTAATCTTCTGAATACCTAAAGATTTTTTAATGCAAGAAAGCTGAATCATAAAGACACTTGCATTGTTTGCAGATCTTCCTCCTTTATGTTGTTAAGTGCTACTATTGTAAATAATTACTTTCCCCCCTCTTTCCCCTTGAAACCAAATTGCTGCTACAGTATATTTTTGTTAAGTGTAAAGAGATTGACGTATTTTACTGAATCAGTGTAATTTCTTTTTTTGCCAAAATTTCTATGATTATTAGCTCTAGCACAGTCTTTGGTAAGAGATAAATAAATGCACTGCTGGCAAAGGTCCACTGTCCTTGTTCCATTTAGTAGCAGAATGCCTAAATTGTAGTTGCGCCGGTTCGTCGCAAACAGACAAAAAGGAAGGTAGCATTTTGCTGTGCGTGAGCAGTTAGAGGGCAAGCAGATACCGTGCACCTTGACCACCTATTATGAAGCTTTTTGCTGCAATGTCAAGTGAAAGCGAGTTAATTGGGTGAAGCTGTAGAGCATGTTAGGGGCATGGTAAAGGGTTGCTGTCTGACAGCTGAATGTCAGCAGAAGCTACTGAAGTGTGGCTGAGAGACAGAGACCTGTCACAAAGTTCATGTGGACTGTAGCACAGTTAGGGAGATGAAACGTGGTTCTGTCTCACTTTCTCCCTCATTGCATTCAAGCACCTTAAGATTTCACACTGTATGTGTCAACCCTTGTTCTCTAAGCTGTTTTCTCCTAACACTTCTGCATTCAAATGATTGGACAGAAGATGCTAATGTTTGGCAAAATGAATGTAAATATACTTTTTTCATTTTTCTGCTAGAGCAGCAGTATACATGCAACTCAGATGAAACTTTGAAGGCTTACGTCAGACAGTCCCACTGGATAGGAATTCGGATGATGGCTGAATGCATATCTCACGAGAATATGAAGTTTGACACTTTAACTAGTGGAATAGGGACTGTTTTCCCAAAAGAAAAGGCTAAGTCGGGGGGACTACTTTGTGAGCTGGTGGTGCCCTAGTATGGTGTCTTTTAGTCTCTTGATTGTAACCTTGTTCTCCCCTTCTTACTGGAAAGAAATGGAGAGCTGAGAGGGAACCATGAGAGAGCGACATACTGATCTAAGGCAATGAGAAGCTGGGGGAAAAGTCACAGAGTAGGAAAGCCTTCCTTGGAAGCAAGAGAGGCATCAGTTAAAGGCAGCGATGATCTTACACACTGCTGTGAAACGTAGAGTGGTGTCAGAATAGTAAGTGTAGTGTACCTTTTGGTGTTTGCAGCGTGCAGCGCAAAGTACAGCAATAGTCATTTGGGCCGGCCACCAAGATTCTAAATAAATAAATGAAAGTTGCTTCCATTCTTGAGAAAGTGGAAAGACAGTGATAGGTATCATCGGCAAAAAGTACTAAAGAATTTGGAAACTTGGATTGAAATCAAAACAGACCAGTCATTTCACCATGAAACAAAGAGCATGGCATTGTTTGTCTAATACTTTGGTATTACCAGTGCAGTGCAGAGTATTTGACCTAAAAATGGGAAAACTGTGTATTCCAATGAAGCATCTGGAACAAAGACTTGCGGTATTGAATGTGTGTGGAATTTGGCCAAAATTTTTAGAAAACATCAAAATTAGCAATGCAGAACCAAGTTATTTGTCTTTAAGCCAACAAAATATCAAAGATAAAGTGTTCATCTGGTGTGATAATCCATCCAATCCTGTGTATTCTTCAAATATACCAGTTTTAAGTATGTTTGAATGAAACAGGATTTTCTTAGAAAAACAAATACAATATATAATGAAATCTTTCTCTTAATTGCTTTTAATTGAGCCTCCAGAGTGTGATTTCACTGAATGAATTAAATGCAAAAGCATTAGGAAAGTAAGAAAAAATTGTAATTTCCAGATATTACAGACTCCTGTTTGTTTAAAAACTCCTGAAAGTGGAAGAGGGAATTCTCGATAATGAAAAAAGCCATTAGTATTGTTGGCTAGCAGCACCCAAAGTGTGTTGTGTGTCTACCTTCCTGACTTAATATGTAATGAGTTGGCAGCCCATTGAATTATTCTCTGATACCAAATTGTTTGCACAATCCAGGCAGGAGTGCTGACAATTAAAATTTATCCCGAATGTTACCGTTTTCTTACATGGTGTCAGAGCACCAATTTAGTCCTACTGCCTCAGCATACAGAATTGCAAGATCACTGACATGGGAAGCAAACTTTCCAGTTTTGGCCAGCATTTTTTCAAGCATTCCTGCTTTGAAAAAGTTTGTAACTAGCACTGTATTGCACGGACATCCATCCACAAGTAGTACTTTCCATTTTAAATACCTGTTTGGAGCATTTTATTTGATTATTTCACCGAGAGTAAGAAATGGCTCCTGGAGTTGCATTTAACAGAAAAAAACCCCAAAAACCAAACAATAAAAAAAGAACAGCATACTGGAAGTCCCTTGGCATTGTCTGGCAAACAGCGACTCAGTTTTGGAAAGAGCAGTCTGAGTAGGAGGTTGTGAATGATCTGACAATGTACATTTTTTTCTATAGGGAAATAGGGTTTCCACATAAGTGCTGCAAAATGGTTATTGAAGACAGTGGTTCTTTTTTTAACACTCACTGGAATTGATATTGCAGCAGTGAAATGATGCAAGCTGCAAGGATAGCGTAAGTGGGAGAAGCTGAGAAGAATATTGTTGGCCATTTGATTTGCTGTCTACTGGTATTACTGTGTATTTGTATGTTCTGGAGTTGGGCTGAGAGGAGTGAGTATCAGAAGTCAATTGTGGAGAAATATATTGACTGCTTCTCACTTTCACCCCACCATTCTCTGCATATGTATTTAAATTACAATTCTTCCTACTCTTGAGAAACTATACTACTGCCTTTCCAGAGGTCTTAGGGGTCGCTAGAATTCTGAAGAAACTACAGCTTGCTCCTCCCTCTGCACTTCTGTTTACTGTCAGGCATCCTCACACACCTAAGTGTCCTGTATTCTGGTGAATTCCAGATCACATTTTGGCCTTGTAATTAAACAATTGTGTTGCATTTACATTGAGATATAACACTGAACTTGTTATTATACACACATCATCACACAGGTAGGGAACTGTCATAACTTGTATTCAGTATTAGTCTTTATATCTTTTGTCTCTTATATGGACTCTTCTGATTCTAAGCAGTTTCATGACTTTTTTACCTCAGTTGAAGCCAGTTGTTATTGCATGCATAACCCAGAAACCTTAATACACAAAAAACTTTTCACTATTTATTATTCTGTTTTTCTAATAATATATATTTTTAATAAGGTAGCATGTTACATATCAGAAGAAAGCAGAAGAGAAGTTTGGGCTACTGTGTTTTGAAATTGAGTATTTGAAAGCAGTTTGAAGTGACAAAAATTAGTGGTGGGGAACCTGAGAAGTAGAATAAGTTTTTGTAATAACTTACATAGCCGAGGGAAATTGAAAAGCTGTGAAATTTTTCCAGTAAAATCTTTGTGTAGATTTTGAAGACTGAAACTGTTCTGATTTGCAGCTTCAGCTGTAGATTTTTCTTCTACAATTGAAGATAAACAGTTTATTCCTACAGTTTATTTCTTTATGAAATTATCTGTTTGCACCTCTGTCAGAACAAATGCATAGGCTTCTAATTTCAAGTGCCCAACTGTGCATATTTTTCCACAAATTTGGTTATACAAAAGCAAATGGGCATCTTTGATCACAACACGATGCTATTGAGTAGGCTGGCATTGCAATAAAAACATAATATAAGGGTATAATAAATGATGGTATGAAAATATTCACTCACAATATCATCATAATAAAGTAACCCACTATAAATGAGTTTTAACTGTTGTAAAACAGCTCATATATCATGAGACAACCTTTAAACTAGATCCTAAATTTGATCGCAGGTTAGTCACAGAGCAACCATAGAGAAGAACTGTTTTAGAAGTTTCCACGTCTAGTAAAAAATTGCTTGAGTTAACTATGATTCAGAAAGCAATTATTCCATTATTACAGACTAACTTCTCATATTTTGTCTTTGAGAAAACATGTTTTATGAAGTTAGGCTATCGAACTTTGAAAAATGTGCACAGGACATGACCCATTACTATATTACAAAAATATTTTGAAAGCATATTTTTGCTAGACATATGTGTCCTAAATATCTATTTACCTGGTGAAGTGTAAGAGTTCAGGCAGTCATGTACAGCTTACAGGGTAAATAAAAGTGCTGTGCTAAAGATTTACCCGAACAGACACCTTATTTAAGATAAATAATTCCTCTTTTAAAAATTACCTAAATGCATATTTATATGATGGATTATCACCACAGCTCTAGCATAGTCATTTGAGTTTGTCAATTTAATACATGTTTTAGAAAGGTGTCTAAATACAATAATGGTGAAAGAGGTCTGTTGGGGAAATAATAACTGTCTTTAAAATTCCTCTGTAAAGGTATGTGTTCAGACAGTGAATGTTATAACAGTTCTGAGTATTTTTTCTTCTAACCTATAGAATACAATTTTTTTATTCATCATGAGGGTATATAAAAATATTGGATTAAAACAGTTTTTATGAGAAAAGCCAATTTTTTTTTTTACATCAATCACATTGCTATTAAATCTGATTTCCTTTCTGTTCAATGACTAGTATTCTGTTCTTTGTAAGAAGTACAGCACAGACTCTAGATAACTAAACCAGGGCTTTTTTTTTTTCCCAACAGTGAAGCTTTTACTGTAACATAGTCTATTGACTTGCTGCCAATCATTAAGTTTCATACATTTTTTTTGCAACTCTCAAAGGAAATCTGATTTCTTATCTCTTTACTGGGATGTTGATGCCATTTTTTTCAAAAAAAAAAAAAGAACCCTCACTACAGCTTGGAAAAGAGTAATATGTGAGTGTAATCATAGCATAAGATTTTTCATTCATTGTGGTATGCTGATTAATTTCAACCCAGTTAAAAGCCGTACAAACCAATATGTTTAAATTTGTCTTCAGTATTTGTTATCCATAGTGAAACCCATTTGTAGCTTCCAGCTTATTGATTTAATTTTTGTTACATGTGGAAGTTGTTTTAGAACATCACAAGTTGTTTGTGTATTTCAATACTGTTGTAATGGTTTTAATGAGTGATTCTTATTTTAGAGAGAATTTTGTCTGTGTGGTCAGCTGATTAAAGTGTACAAAGAACAGACTGTTAATTGGTGTAGTGGCCTTCACTGAGATCCCATTTCAGGTCTGCTGCTACAAATGCAGCAAATCTCATTTGTACATTGGCTTTTTAGCGATTCTCATTTGGTAGAGAGTTGAGCCCAGAAGGATGGAAAAACTAGAGTGCTACAGATCTTACTTGCTAGTCCTGCTGCTTATCTCATCCTCATCAGCCCTATAATTTAGAACAACTCAGGGCACTACCTCATTTTAACTATGTACTTGAAAGAGTCATCTAAATTTGCTACTGTATGGGTTCTTAATGAAGGTCTAACATAATCTGTTTGTTTACAGTGGCTGCAATATAGCTTGTGGTGAATCAGGAAATCAAAAGAGTCCATATCAAAGGGAACTGTTGAAGTAGGTGTTAGAGGCAACAATTGATTTTTCTTCAGCAATAGTAACAGAGGAAAGGGGAATCTTTCATGAATGTGTCTTTATACAGTTGATTGAGACTGGATTTGTTGAAATATGAATATACACACACCCTTCAGCCTCTCTCCAGATATCTATGAGTATGTGTATTGGAATCTGTGTGTTTGTATATATGGATTTATGCCTCAATGTGTGTGTGTTTATATATGCATGTATACTCTTCCTTAAATGCTGAAGAGAGAGTCTGCTAAACCTCAAAGATACTGAATGGTCATTCAGTGTGTTAATTTTTTTATTCTGGACTTATGCTTTGCATGTGATGCTTTCACATATTTTAAGACTGGATTAAATATTTGTTATTTTCACATTTTGTAGTGGTAAAGGGTAAAAGGGCATTGGTAAAGGGCAGAAGAGCAATATGGCATTGAGTTTTCTTTTATTTATTTAGGGGAATACAGAATACTTTTCTTTACAATTTTTTAAAGCATTATTAGTACTGGTATACTGATATTATCCATAATCTTTCAAAGTAGGATGCCTGATGTTTTGGTGCTGAAAGATCTTTAATGTTGAATTTTAACTAGTCTAACCTTTATATATCTTTGACTGAATGTTGAGACTCATTGAAGTATGAATCATGTTCCCATCAACGTACGTTCAGTGTATATTTTCTGGGCATTTTCTATCAGGCTAACATTTGAATAGTATTAATTGTTTGATTTCAATTGATGATAAAATAAATTTAAAAGTAAACAAATATCTTCAATGGTTAGCATGACATATGTTTCCTAGTAACAGTGAGAGGGACACTGTGGAAAGTGTTTCTTTGATAATAAAGAACTCTGGTAATTATAATGAAGAGGAGTAGAAGTTCTCTGTAAGTATTTGTAGCACTTCAAATAAAGTAGGTTATTGTTTTCTAACACTTACTCATGCAGAATACCTGGGAAAATGTCAGTTGTTTCTTTTTATTAAATATGACTATTGGTTCTCAGGTGCCAAAGTTTAAGTGTTTAAAACAAGAAGCAAACACTTGCAAATGCTTCATATACGTACCTTTGTGAAACATATTTAACAGTAAATGTAGATTCTGTTCTGGTTTGGTTTTTTATTCTTTATTTATCATTCCAGAGAACAAGAGGTAGTTCAAACATCAACGTGACTCCAAGCTAGAAATTCAGCCTGACCAGAGTTCTATCCCAGACTTTTTGGCATTGCAAGCTGAACCTGACACATCCTACAGTGTTATGCAAAACAGAGACAGTTCTCTGTCTTCAATCTGTTTCTACAGCCTGGATGTCACATCCAATCCCAGAAGAACAATGGAAAATGGATTTTCAGATTCTTAGTATCAATAATCTTCTAGAAGGGAAAAATTGTATTAATGTAAAATGATGCAATTAAAGTGTAATTTTGTTGCTATCTTTGAATTGTAGTTCAGCGTTTGTATTTCTTGACATTAATTTTATGGTTTTATGAAAATGTGCATTTGTATGTTCGCATTTCTGCACTTGTCAGTTTTGCATACTAAAGCAGTTATTTCTTTAAACTTTTATTTATTGCAGTTGTTCATTTTTTATGTAGTGTATTTTTAAATGTTAAAGAATGACACATTTTGGGTAATTTTCCTCAGTCTTAAAAAAAATCAATAAGCCATTTTAGTCTCTATCTATCAAAGTTGTTTCATACTTGTCTATTTTAAAGCAGGACTGCAATACTTTAATAGGATTGAGAGAGCTATTTGAAATGTATGCCAATGATTCCTGTCATTTCATGGCAGCCCTGCCATGGTTCACTGAGCCCCCTCTTTTCTCTTGTCAGCTCAACTGAAGACAAGCATTTAGTTGCAAACTTTAAGCAGGTTGTGCAAAACAGAAATGATGTGACTGCTTCTCTTCCTGCACAATAATGTCACTGCTGGTCAATGTGAGAAGGTCAGGTTGCTCCTTGTAAAGCTACATGATACCACTTGCCTATTTGAACAAGTTAAGTTAACCACTGAATCTGGTCCCTGCAGGCGCTGAAAACTCACCCTTTTATCAAGTCTGCATTTCATAAGAAAGAAGAACAATTGTGGAGGGAGGATTTCTGATGATATGTTTATATACTTTATAAGGACAGTTCCCAAACCAGTGTTGCAGGTAATGTATTTAGTTTAAACTGAAAGACTAAAAAGTAATGGCTGTTCTGACCTTCAAATAGACTCCTTTTTTGTTGTTGTTGGTAGGACCCAAGAGTGACGCCCATCTTTGATGCTGACAGAATTTAAAGCAAGGCCATTGCCCTGCATTTTCTGCCTTGTAGCACACAAAAGTAAAATTGTATGTCAGGCCGAGATGTCGGGGAGCTGACAAGATGCCCCAGTGACATTTCAGCTGGAAAGAGCAAGTGTCTTGCAACCAAGTGGTCAAATATCAAATAATAGGTCAAGCAGGAAGGAGCTGAGTTCTAACCACAAAGAGGTTTCTGGTAACTTACTTGACAAGCTTTTGGGTGCTTTGTGGCTTGACAAAGTGATGTTCTGTTGGGTATCGCTAGACAGACTGTTCTTTATCGCCTTCAGAAGATCAGACATTGACATTGATTAAACTCTTTAACCCTTAAAGGTTAAATCCTAGCATTTTCATCATTGTGAATGAAGAACAAAAGAAATTTTGTAATATACAATTTGTTTTCATATTAATCACAGAACTCCCTAGTGCTATTAACTTTTGATGTGCTGTGTAGTTTTTGACAAAAAGATTGAATGTAAAATCTATATAATAGATTGTTTCTCAGTATGGGCCAGTGATACATTAGAAAAATAATGTTATGCATTATGGCATTTGTAATTTCTTCTAATATGTCTAATGTAGGATTTGATTCTAAAGCTTCATGACTACTACTGAAGTTCCATTTTGGATGGAAAAGAATATTTGCATAAATGATATATCACTTAAAGTGAACAAATTTTCCAAACTACCCTTGTTTTCAGGTAATCTAGAATCATAGAATATCCTGAGTTGGAAGAGACCCACAATGATCATCAAGTCCAAATCCTAGCCCTGAACAGGACAATCCCAAGAGTTACACCATGTACCTGAGAGCACTGTTCAAACGCTTCTTGAACTCTGTCAGGCTTTGTGCTGTGACCACTGCCCTGGGGAGCTGTTCCAGTGCCCAACCACCCTCTGGGTGAAAAACCTTTCCCTGATATCCAACCTAAACCTTCCCTGACACAGCTTCAGGCCATTCCCTTGGGTCCTGTCACTGGTCACTACAGAGAAGACATCAGTGCCTGCCCCCTCCTCTTTCAATCTTGAGGAAGTTGTAGACTGTGGTGAGGTCTCCCCTCAGTCTCCTCCATGCTGAACAAACCAGTCCACTCCTAATATGCCTTTAAATTTTCAACAGAAGACCTTTAATCTAAGGTAGCTCCAAATTTTCAGGTATTCTGTATTGTGCAGTCCGTTGCTCACAGCCACGATGTGCATGTATGTGTGTATAATAATAAAGAGCCATGAAATGCCAAATAATGAATCCTGAAGAACTCTTACATGTAAGAGTCAGCTGACAGAGGAAGAACATTCCTTTTCTTTATGTATTTAGTCTTGAATACTGAAGAAAGAGGTTTTCATTTTCCTCCAATTGTCTTGGCTTCACTCTTTCATGACAGTGACTGTTCTTAAAGGCACCACAAGTACTGTATTCTGCTTTTCCAAATTTAATGTCAAAGATCTGTTATATTAATATGAAGAATGAAAGAATATATCTCACTGATCATTTTCCTCTCTGCTGTGTACAGACACATTTAAGCACTTTACTTTTTGAAGTATATTCTCATGTTACTCTATAGTTTGAGAAAGAAAGTGCCTATTTTTTGCTATGTGGTCTCAAACTGCTGAAGATTTGCAGCCAACTTGTCCCTTTCCCATCATTGCAAGTCTATGTGGTATTGTGCCTGTAGAGACAGAAAAAGGATTTCTTTCTGAAATCCATATCTTATTGAGAGTAGGACTGTCTCCTACAGTTATTCCAGTCACAGCTCCAATCATGTGTTTATGTGATTTCACAGGGACCATATCAATGGCAAACTGACTGTAGTTAATAGGAATGATCTAACGAGCTATCATTTCTCACAAGAGCTAGTTTGTGAGTTTTCATTAACGAACATCTACCACATTCACTCTATTTAAATATTGACTAACTATGAGTTACATTTAATTTTTCTTAACACTATCCACTTAGAAGGCACTTTGAAATATCTTTTATTTGGCTGTCAGATGTCCCATTTGTAATCAAAATCTCCTCTTTCTTATATTATTATACTGTCTTATATATTCTTATACTGTCCAGAGAGCAGTAAACTGGATTATCTTCAGTGTGGTACTCCTGAGTTGCTTTTCCATGCGTCTAATAAATTGAAATTTTTGATAAATTCCAAATAAATAGAAGATCCCCTGTTAGTAGTTTACAAATGTAGTTTGTAGTTTACCAAAACATATTTTTCCCTATCTTTTGGGGACACAGTAAAAGTCATGCTTGTGTAGAATAGGGCAACACAGTTCTGTAACAGTAGCTCTCAAAAGAAAATCCTGTTATGTACCATCTGTGCTGCCTTGCTTTGAAAATTATGGAGCTTGAGACCTTGATCCTTGCTTTCAAAGCTTTTCATTTTTAGGGCCTGGAATTTGAGGAGGACTAGTTCCACTTGTATAATCTCAGCATCATCATCAGCACTCCTCCAGGAGAACAACCAGTTTCCTTAGAAGAAAGCCCATGTTCGGTGGGGTTAAAATATTCTCCATGGTTTTTGAATGTGGTGCAACAAATAATTGACTTTCCGGTCAGTCGCAAAATTAATACTAATTTATTTACCCACCAAGCAACACATCTCTGAAAAGAGAGTGTGGAATACATTATCTCTTCCCTGCAGTAGGTTTTATAGCTGTTAGTACAAGCTCTGTGTGTGCCTGTGTGCCCACATACGTATATCTTTCTCAGCAAAGATTTTGTTATTGAAGTGACTGTATTATCACCCCACATACTCTAAGCAATTCCTACTACACCAGTACTACAGAGGGGTTTTTGGTTCCTGTATCCCACAACTATTTGCAAATTCAGCAGAAGCTTTACTGCCTGTCAAGTTATGGGAGTATCCTCCATTGCAAAAGGTCTTGAATGCCTTTACCAAGGTAATCCAAGGGAGCTGAAGTTTGAAGGCACCTCTGAAGATCAGATATTCCAGCACCCCTGCTCAGAATACAGTCAACTACAACAGGTTGCTGAACATTGCCTTTTGTCCTGTCACTAGGTGCCACAGAGGATAGTGTGGCTCCGTATTCTTTATTTTACAGGTATTTACACAAGTTGGTAAGATCTCCCTGAGCCTTCCTTTCTACAGGATAAAAAATCACAGCTTTCTCAGCCTCTTCTCATATGACAGATGCTCCAGTCATTTTATTAGTCATCTTTTTGGTCCTTCACTGTACTCACTCCTATATTCCCATCTCTCTCATGTGCTAGGGAGCTCTGGACTGGAGTCATTACTCCAGATACAGAGTCACCAGTGCTGGATAGAGGGGAAGGATTGCCTCGCTTGACTTGCTGGCAGGTCTCTTCCTGATGCAGCCCAGAGGGGCTGTTGGCCTGCTTTGCTGCCAGGGTACATTTCTGCCTCATGGTAAACAGGAAGACCAAGAACCTCCAGGTACATTTCTGCCAAATTCCTCCCCAGACAGTCGGTCCCCAGTCAGTCTCAGGTCCCCATCCTGACCTGGTGCTGGAGGCTATTCTCCCCAGGCAGAGAAGCCTTTCTTCTCTTGAATTTTAACATTTTCCTGTCAGCCCTTCTCCAGTCTGTCAGAAGTCCCTCTGGATGGCAGCAAATGCTTCTGATCTGTCAACCACTTCTCACAGCTTACTATCATCTTTAAACTTGCGGATTTTGCACTGGATGCCACTCTCTGGGCCATTAACAATGTTATGAGTCTGTACTGGTCCCCATATTGACCCTTGGGGTACACCACTAGTGACTGGCCTCCAGGTAGACTTTGTGCCATTGATCATAAGCCCTTGAACTCACCAGTTCAGACAGTTTTGCAACTTATTGTCCACGTACCTAGTCCATAATTCCTTACTCAACAAGTGGGACACTTTATTTTTTAAAGGGCTCTCCAAGTTTCCAAACACTGCCAAAGCCCTGGATTAAGTGAAGTGCAATATTTTATATAACCTCTTTGTCAATTAGGTCAGTTTGATCATTTGATTACTTACAAGAACATCTGATCATTCTGCTGTCATTCTCTACTTGAAAGGTTTCCCAATCTTTAAATTTAAGATAAATTTGCATGTGCTATATCTTAGCTCCTAAAAAAAATATTTAAACTTTCTTCTGATATACAAAATTGCTCTAGTAGCATTTTTCTCCTGGTGTTTTTTGTAGTTCTTTGATTATTCTCCAGTGAATAAACCCCAAAAAGCCCCTGGCAGCTTCAGAGCTTGGATCAAATCTATATGTGAAGAGCACCTCTCTTCTACTGCTGGTGATGGAATACCAAGCTTACTCAGCATTTCTCTCTCCATTCTGTTGTTGCTTGGCCTTGAAATCCAAACTAACAAAAGAATCTATTAGGACATTCTTTCCTAACTTTTCATCTTGCTCAGTATGAGATAACTAGATTTCATCTAACTTGACTTCACTTTGGTCTTCATAATCTGATAATTTTTGGGCAATCATTTTGCATCATACGCTCCATATGGCCTAAAAATGTACCTCAGTATTTCCTCAGAAAGTGCTTAAGTGTCTTCTTTCCTCTTTGCTGAATATTCAACTAAACCAGTGGAATCTAGAGTGATTTTTGCACAAATTATTTAACATCTTTATGTACAAAGTTTAAACTGGAAAATTTAGATTTTCTGGTAGGTACTCTGACTACTACTGTGACTTCAGTTTTACAGATTTAGATGTGACTTTCAGTTAAGCCTCTGCAAATTGTCCTTCAATGGGAGATGGAAGGTGGCATGTTCTTTGTCATGCTAACATGGATCTGATCGCTGGATCACCAGGAGCATCATGTAGGAATTTTGGGCAATTTATATAATTTTATGTATTGCAATTCAGTGCTTTACAAACCAGCCATTCAGTAATGTGTATGAAACTGAATCTTTGTCTGCTATTTTTGGTGTCCAGTGACTGATGAATAAAATTGAACAAGGACAAAAAATATGAAGAAATGTCTGAAAACTATATTGTTTTCAAGGAATGCTCAGCAGGAGGTAGGGAGAGCCACTGAATAATTTTTCTTCAGTTCTTTATTTACCACCTCTACTGTACCATGCTTCTTGTCTCTTTAAAAGCTAATAGTACTAATAACTATCACTGATATCACATTGCCTTCTCATGGCTCTACTCTGTCCGATCAAAGCTTTGTAAGTGGTTGGATTTTGTTTTGGCTAATTCCATGAAAGTCAGTAATTAAAAAGTAGAAAACATTATATTTAAAGACTAGATTTTAAGTGCGAGTATTGTCACCATTATTGTATGGGTATCCTTTTTCTTGGTAAACAAATATTTTTAATCTCCAACTGCATGATGGTAACAGGGAAATAGTTCAAAATTAAAGTAATGCTAATTATGTTTAAATGATTACATTTCTTTTTGTGTGATATACGGCTAATCCATATAGCAGCCCCACTAACTGTTGACTTGTACATGTTTGAATGGTTTAGTTCAAACTAGTGGTGTGGCCTTAAAAGTGCTGGAAACAAGCATCCTAAACGCTGTACTTGTGAGCAGTACAGTTAAGAAAGGCATAAACTTTCGACACATTACAGGAAAAATGCTATTAGGCTTAAAAATCTGGCACGTGTGCATAGTAAAATAAGTGGGGGGAACTTTTGTATGAATCAGGCAAGAGTTTCAGTAACTCTCAGTGTATGCTGTGTTGACTTGCCTTCAGGACTTCATACATAAAGTCCTTCTAATGCATGGGATTGTACTGGCACACATGAGGAGGAACCCAAAGCTACACTCCATCCTGTGACAGTCATATATAGCATTTGAGATTTTTGCTGACTAAAAACCTTTTGAAAACAATTTGTAAACCTCAGTCCATGAGGTAATTATCAAAACAAAAGGAAGATAATTGTAAATTAAATATTAAATCATTTCCTACCTCAGCGCCATGTGAAGGTTTATAAAATTTGTTCCCATAAACAATAGCATGGGAGAAATCTTAGTTGCAATGTTTGTAGATAAATCCTAGTTTCAGGCTTCATTCTCAATTGGCTTACTGAAACAAATTTATGTCAGACATTTGGGGTGGGAAGCTGTATATATTAAAGCACTGACCTTAACGAGAGTCATGCAGCTAAAATCCTGCACTGTTCTTTTAAAATGTCAGGGGTTAATGTTATTTAAATGCAGTATTTGGTGGTTTAATTGAGTCATGCTTCGTTGTCTTTTACTGCACATTAATGCCAATGAAACACTGATTGTTGACAGAAAGTTCTCTTCAGCAAAGTATACACTGACATATCGTGCTGCTATAGAGAAACCAGTGTGCAAGACAGAATAGTCATACTCTGCTGGTGCAGGAATCCTGTACTGTCTAAATGGTGGCAATATCCATAATAGACTGACAGGAAACGTGAACTAGGCTTGGTTTTGCTGTATATGTTTTCCAACTGCCTCTTGAGACAACTGGCAAGACTTAATTATTGAGTCTTAAAACAAATAAACTAATCTCATGGGCTTTTTTGTTGGATGTGTCACACAAGTTAGTAAATGTACCTTGAAAAGTACAAAGCCAACTCCTGAAGAAAGTTTTGTTATAGAAGTGCCTTCTGACAGCTTTTGTAATCTGGCCTTAGGATGCACCAATGGCTTTTCATCTTGTCTTTGTCTAAGTTTGGAAAAAGTAGCTTCATGTTATTTCTCTGAATACTTCTCAGTGTTAAGTCTTCCTGCCAGCTTAAAACCCCCAAGAGGGAATAGAAGCTGGCTTGACAATTGAGATGTAGAAAATAGTGCAAACTGTGGACTCAAAAGCTTTTGGAGATAAATACAGGGAGCAACAAACATCAGTTTACAAGAGCTTGTGCACACACTGGGTGGGATATATTTGGTGGTGTGCTTTTGCATAGTAGAATAACTATTCCAAAGTAACTGCCCTCATATGGACAGCTGCTTTATACTTTCTTATTTTGGCTGGAGTAGTCTGCATGCTGTTTGTCTAGTCCCGTAGGACTTTGTTACACTTTTGGACTCTGAGCTTTCCAGGATTTTTCTCATGACTGCAGGGTGGTTTCTGGAAGTCATTAGAATTATGTCTTGGAAATGAGTTTGCAAATGCTCATGAGTTATGAATTTTAAAAAATTTTTTTCAAGCCCATGTCATTTTCCAAGTTGATATCAGCCAGCCTGGTTGCAGCTTGTGACTGCAAATGGACCTAGCTTGTGTGAAACTTTTGATGCATTTGTTGAATTTCCTGGTCCTTATACTATCTTATTAGGTAGCATTGGTACATCACACTTGGCCTTCTAAGGGAATAACTAAGTGTTTGAATCTTGTATGAGTAGTAAATCACAAAGAGTGATTTTGTGGAAAGTCGTAATAGTCAGCTTTTTAGTAGCAGCATTTAAGCTCATTTAAGGACCTGCCTTAATGGGTCTAGTTAAATATATTTATTTTTCTCCTCGTGTCTAAGATATCATGAAAGTGTCGGAAGCAGACAAACTACTTCATGTAGGAATAACTGGTGACATTTGCAGATCTATATCTACTTCCAAGATTTGCACTGAGTCTGTTGCATACTATGAAGAGCTATATAGTTCAGCAGGCAAGAACTATAGAGCTCTGACCTGTAGGGATTTAATTCTTTTTACCACTGGCTCAAGGGCAAAAAGTAGATCTTTCTAGCTTCCAGAAACTCACAACTATGCTGCAAAGAGCACTGAGCAATACAGAGGTGTGAAGCCATAAGAAGACTTGTGGGAACCTCCTGTAGTTCAAAGTCTAATTGTCCATGCAATGCATTTGTATATGAACATGTGAATGGGGTGTTGGTGATGCCTTAGATTTTAACTTTTGTATTTTTCAAAATCCTCTGCTGCTTAGTGTGTAGCTCTGAGGTTTCTTGTAGCCTGTTAATTTCTGAACATGTTAATGCTATATTTTACTTAAGTCTGTGGTGTATGTGCACATATCGTGTGCCTTGCCCTGAACTACTTACTTTTCCCGGAAGCACTTGTAGCAGTCGGGTAGAACCAGCTGTTGCTTGGTGAACTCTTTAGCCTCAATCAAGGCATGATGTGTTAAATTATTAGCAAGAAAAAAAGGGAAACTCAATTATTAACAGCAAAGTGTAAGAATTTATTGTTTGGCATTGGCATAACTTTTTAAAGGAGTTAGCCAAATATGATCTTAGGCTAAGCACAAAGCAGAGCTAATCATTTGGCCAAAAAGCTCAAAGAAAAAGGTATGTAAAAGTGATCAGTTAGAAAAATTGTCATAATATTTTCCTAATGGACATTTTTTAATTAAGGAAAACAATGTGTAACAGGAGAGAATATCTAGAAGCAGCTTTAATTGTGAAGGATCCGAAAGAAAAGAAAACCAGTGCATCTCTGATTAGGTTCAGAGGAGATCTGTAGCCTTGTTCAGGCTCTGGTTATTTCTAAGAAGAGGCTTCTGTGATTTTATCAATAAATTGGGATTTGGACACCAAATGCTGCTGTGGCTCCCTATAAGAAAAAGAGAAAAAACCCTATGTATGTTTCATGTCAATTGCTACTTGTAAAACCAAAACAAACCAACAAACACAAAACACCTAAATGACAACAATCAAACAAAAAAGAAACAAACAAAAACCTCCCAGTTTACCCTTTGAGATGGAATCCCTTTGTCCAGGAGTCTGATTGTAAATTCTTGTTAAAACCTATTTTACTCCAGTACCTTAAAACAATGCTTTCAACTCTCAGATGAAAAATGTTATCGATCTACAATCTGTTCAGTTATGTCTACTGTATTAGTGTCTTGCAGCCTGTGAATGTATCGTAATTTACTGAAAATGTAAATTTCCTCCAGTGTGAAACACCTTTACAACTGTAACTATATCAAAAGTCTTCATTGAGTATTTGAGGAATACTTGTTTGTGTTGGACTTACGTGACTGTATGAGTGGCTGAGCACTGCATAGGGAAAGATAGGGAAATCAATGAATGTTACTATTGAGATACTGGATTTGCTAGAATATCAAACAAATTGCTTAAAACCTAGCAAAGGACACCCTGACTGAACTGACTCTGGAGTAATAGTAAATTTAAAAGGACGTGATAAATAAGATCTTGTATGAATGGCTCAGGCTTGTTTTTTTGTAAGCTAAAGTTTGAAGCTGCTGCTTTTCTACTTAGGTAAAACTTAATATCTTTGTTAATGGATGCAGTGTCCATTTGCCTACCGTGGTTCCCTGTTATCACTGGTTTTAACCAGACTACAAAAGGATGAAGATTCACAAGCCATATAATGCCATTCTCTGCAAAGGAAATGTAGGTTGCTTCCCCTGTAAAAATTGGGTAATTTTACAGTGGGTTGAGGAGAACCATATCATTCTTCCTATTTCAGCAAAAATGTTTCTGTCTCACGTACACACACAGCTTGACTTCCTAAAGGGTACGGATTAAACAGTTGGGGTTATTTGAAAAGTGTCTGAAGTTCTCTTCCTAGCCATAAAGAATTGCACTATAAAGATTTATAATTCGAAAGGGAGGAGTTTCCTCTTTTCTGCTGCTGCACAAAAAGACTTGGTTTCTTTTAATAACTGAATTGGTTTCTACCTCTGTCGAGTCTACAAGAACCTCTTAGAAAGTTCACAGAGCAGTTACAGTTCACCATGTGAGCTAGTCAAATGCAAACTTATTTCTTTGAGCGAGCAATAGTCATCTTTTCCATTAAACCAGTTGTCTAATGCACATCCAATTTTGATACTATAATTTTTATAGACAAGTCTGAGGACCTCAGGAAGACATGAAACTTAGGGACATGAAGATGAAGTGTGTAGAGCTACTTGGGTTTCCTTAGATTGGAATCTGGACTGTAGTCCTAAGAAAAGTCTTGTGTTAGAAATTTCTACATTGCTTCCACAAGCGCTTCCCCCTCCNNNNCACTCCCCCGCCCCCCCCCCCCCCAGTTTCCTGTTCTCCATTTGTTGTACATCTGCGTTGTTTTTTCTGTTGTATGTGTATATGTATATTTATTTTCACAATCAAAATTCTTCCTCTTCCAGAATGAAGGAGTACTCTCTGAGAATGAAGGAAGGAAGAAAGTAGATCCAGGTAGTACAACTCTGAGTGTTTCTAGAATTCCTCCTATATTAGAGCAGAGTTTAAACATCCTATCAGAAATATAGCATTAGTCAACTGGGTTGTAAACCTGATACTCCAGTTTTCTTGTTTTGACCACCAACAAAAGTCAATTCTAAGTAATATTTTAATGCATTATCTTTGCCCTGGTTATACATATTGTGAGGCTTTGTCTTAAAACAGTGTCCTATCCCCAAAGATAGCATTATTTTACCATTATTACCTGAACTCAGATGCTTTTCTTAAAAGGATCAAATTCTGCCATACACATATTACACAGAATCACTGAATCACAGAATATGCTGAGTTTGAAGGGACCCATAAGAATCATCAAATCCAGCTCCTGGCTCAGCACAGGACAGCCCCAAGAGTCACACCCTGTGCCTGAGAGAGTAGTTGTCCAAACACTTCCTGAACTCTGGCAGGCTAATGCTGTGCCCTGTGGAGCAGTTCTGGTGCCCAACAACCCTCCGGGTGAAACACCTTTTCCTGATATCCAACCTAAACCTTCCCTCACACAGCTTCAGGCCACTCCCTTGGATTCTGTCACTGGTTGCCACAGAGAAGAGATCAGTGCCTGCCCCTGTGCCTGATGCCCCCCAAGACACACTTGGCCCTCCTGGCTGCCAGGGCACTGCTGGCTCATGTCCAGCTTGCCATCAACGCAGGTCCCTTTCCATGGCACTGCTTTCAGGCATCTCATTCCCCAGTCTGTCCACACATCCAGGGTTGCCCCATCCCTGGTGCAGAATCTGGCACTTTCTTTTGTTGAACTTCATGTGGTTGGTGATTGCCCAGACCCCTGATTTGTCAAGGTCTCTCTGCAGGGCCTCCCTGCCTTTGAGGGAGTCAGCAGCTCCTCCCAGTTCTGTATCATCTGTGAACTTGCTTAGTATCCCTTCCAGTTCTGCATCCAAGTAATTTATGAAGATGTTGAAGAGCACAGGGCAAATGATGGAGCCCTGTGGAACCCCACCAGTGACAGGTCCCCAGTCTGATGTCACCCCATTCACTGTAACCCCCTGTGCCTGATCCGTGAGCCCGTTGCTCACCCATCCCATGATGGGTTTATCCAGCTTTGTGCCAGACATTTTGTCCAGAAGGATCCTGTGAGAGATGGTATCAAAAGCTTTGCTGAAATCCAAAAAGATTACATCAACTGGCACCTCCTGATCAACAAGGTGAGTTACCTTGTCATAAAAGGAACTTAGGTTTGATAAGCTGGACTTTCCTCTCATGAAGCCATGCTGGCTATGACCAAATAATGCATTCAGTTTTACGTGTTTTTAATAGCTCTCAGAATAATCTCTGTAACTTTACCAGGCACTGAAGTGAGACTCACAGGCCTGTAGTTTTCAGAGTCCTCCTCCTTGCCCTTCTTGAAAACTGGGACAATGTTCACCAGCTTCCACTCAGCTGGACTGCTCTGGGTTCCCAAGACCACTCAAAAATCATTGAGAGAGGTTTTGTGATGACATCAGCCAGCTCTTTGAGGTGTCTCACATTAATCCCATTAGGCCCCATAGATTTGTAGGGATCCAGCTGGAGCAGCAGATCCCACACAAGTTTAGGGTTGATTAGGAGTTTATAATTCTCTCTGTCATGGTCCTCCAGCTGAGGGCACTGGGACCCCCTTACTCCATCATTGGTGATGAAGACAGAGACAAAGAATGTGTTAAATAACTCTGTGTCCCTGTCCTTGTTTATGAGGTGACCATCCTCATACTGTAATGGGCTGGTGTTATTTTTATGCTGCCTATTGCAATTAATATGTATGAAAAATCTCTTTTTATTGCTCCCAGAGTTCTGGCCAGCTTCATCTCCAGTTGATCTTTGGCCACATGAATTTTCTCTCTACAATGGTGAGCAGCATCTCTTATTGTACCCATGCCACCTGACCTTGCTTCCACTGGGCATACACCTTCGTTTTCTGTCTTACTTCCAAGAGAAGATTCCTGCTCAGCCAAGCCAGCCCTCTGCTTCTTGTCTGCTTGACTTCAGACATTTGGGAATTGCCTGCTCCTGTCCCCTTAGAAGGTAGTGTTTAAGAAGTGACTAGTACTGATGTACCCAAGCACCAGCAAAAACATTTTCCTGGGGACATATATCACTAGTTACCTGAGCAGCCTGATGTCTGCTCACATGTTGTCTGGAGTTGAATTGTAGCTGACACTTTTCATGCTGTCAACTAAGATTTTAAGCTCAATCACTTTGTAGTCATGAGACCAAGACAACCAGCAGTGTCCAATTTGATCCAAAAGATCCTCTCTCTGTTGACAAGCAGGAGATGAAGGAGAGCATCTTTCTGAGTCAGCTCCTTTAGGACCTATTCCATAAAGTCGTCATCCAGATTTCTGAGGAATCTTCTGGCCTGGATTGTACCATCTGTGTGATGCTCCCCGTTGATTTCTGGCAAGCTGAAGTCCCCTATAAGGACAAGGGCAGTTGACTTGGAAGTATCCCTTAGTTCCTCAAAGAATAATTTGTCAGTGTCATCGTCCTGTCTGGGAGGTCTATAGTAGAGTCCCATGATGACGCCTGCATTATTTGTTTGTCCCTTGATTCTTATCCAGAGGCTCTCAATGGTGTCATTGCCAACTGTGAGCTCCATACATTCTTTTCATTAGATACAATGTAATGAAACAAAAGGAACATATCCTTTTCATTACATACAATGCCC
>VZRO01006785.1:51350-71993 GCA_013397915.1 Daphoenositta chrysoptera
CCCCCCCCACAGCCTCTTCTGGCCTGCCTGTTCCCTCTGAAGAGCCTGTAACTGTCCGTCAGGGCACTCCAGTCACAGGACTTATCTCACCATATTTCACTTACGCAAATGATGTCAAACCTCTGGGACTGGGCCGGGCTTCCATCTCGTCTTCTTTGTTCTTGATGTGGTGTGCATTAGTGTAGAAACATTTCGGGTGAGGCACATTGTAGTCAATGAAGCTGGTTGAAGGATCCCATTAGTGTTTGTTTCCTTAAGTTTTGTCACACCATCCCGTTGCTCACCATGGCAAGGCTGGTTTGATCCCTTCCCCCTTTCCAAGCTAGTTTAAAGCTCTGTCAACAAGCCCTGCTAGCTCCTGTGCTAGAGCTCTTATTCCCCTCTGAGAAAGGTGTGAAAGGCATCTCTTCAGGTGTCAGTAGATCAGGTATTGAGTAGAACATGGTCAGAAACCCCAAATTTTTTCCAATTACGCCAGCCTAAGAGCCACACACTGACCTGACGGATCTGCCTATTCCTATTAATAATATTCGTTGTTACCAGAAGAATCAAGGAAATCCCCACTTGTGTTCTGATCCTTCTACCAATCTTCTCAAAGCACTGACTTCTCTTTGATTGCCCTTGGACTTCTCTTTGTTATTTCATCACTGCCCCATTGAACAACCAATAAAGAATAGTAATCATAAGACCTTACTACACTGGAGAGTCTTCCAGTAATGTCCCTTATCCATGAGCTGGGTCCAGTATGCATGTCAGGCCCTCCATTCCCCTGAGAAGGGAGTCTCCTATTACAGTTACCCTCCTTTTTCTCTTAACAGGAGGTCGTGATGCAGGGTACAGACAGTGTTGCATTAGGAAGCCACTTGATCCCAGAACGACCTTCACCTGCCTCATCAGTTGTCTGGACACCTACTTCCAGAGCCGCAGACCTGCTGTAGAAGGTGCCAGTCCTACTTGTCAGATTCTGAGAAGGAGGAGGAACCTTCCTCCTGGTACATGCTGTGACCTGCTTCCAGTCTTATCCTGACAGACCCTGAACTAACAGACCCTGGACTAATTACTGTGCAGGGTTCTGAGTCCATCTGCTTCCCCACTGCAATGGAAGTTAGAGACTCCCAAGAGCCTTGAGATGGTAGTGTCTCTGAAAATAATCCTCAGCCCCTTCCTCGTTTGCTCAAATAGTACATAGCCTGTTCACTTCTTCCTACAGCTCCCTCCTTTGCTGACACAGCCCCTCAGCACAGCACATCTTGTGAAGAGTAAGTGTTTGTCTGCCCTGGCCTTGCAGAAAGGCATCAGGCACTCCTGGCAGCCTGTGAACCTGGAGAGCTGCATCTGCCATCATCAGATCTGTCTGGCTGGAGACCTCTGACACAGCTGGTTCAGTGACTTCTGTAGCTACATGGGATTCAGCCTGGTGTGTCAATACCTTAGCTGAGGAAGCTTGAACTAGTATGCTAAAAAGATTGGGACTAAAAATGCTCTTCCTTACCAGCTCCTCAGTTTGTTTGCTGCCTCTATTGGCTGCTCCCTGATGGTTGGAGAGGAGCCCCTGCTATTTGCCGTGCTTGTGCGAGTTGCCATGCAAAGTGCTGTGCCATGCCCTCCCTGCCATGCCACACCCCTGCTTGCCTGCCCCTGTTCACCATGCTCTCTGGAGCTGTCTAAATCTCCTGTGAATGGAACTCCCCCTGTACAGCCTGATCTAACCCTCACCCCTGGAGTTACTTCAGTCAGTGCTGCGTCACCAGTTGACAATATTAATGAAAATGTTTCAAGATAGGAACTTAGAGGACAGCAAAGGTGATAGAAAAATTAAGGTTGTTAAAAATTCATCCATTCACTTGGCACAGATATGAAAAACATTGTAGATAACACACAATAATGATGAGACACACCAATACACATATGAGTGGATGTCAGTCTAATAACAGATTGGAGGGGAAACTTCATCATTTTGAAACCTGAGGTTTGTATCCAAGCAAAGGAGAGGATAAGCATATCCTAGGGTGCCATAGTTCATTCCCTCTGTCTGTAGCTTAAAGTACGCAAAAGCATTTGGTTTGTTTAGGCAACATTCCTGTTTTATGATAATTACTTCATCTATTCCATGATATCACTACACAAGTGATGTGACCATTCTCATGAATCACAGAACTAAGTGACTAAATTCATATATTTTTGCAGTATATAACTGTAAACAAGCCACTAGCTTACAAATTGCAGAACTGCAGCATGACTGAGGTTGGCTAGGACCTCTAAAATCTAGTTCCAAACTCCTGCTGAGAGCAGGATCAGCTACAGCAGGTTTCGTGGTCTGTGTTCAGTTGGTCTTTGAGTATCTCCAATGATGAAGACTTCAAAACCCCTCTGGACAACCTGCATCACTCTCACAGTGAAAAAGTGTTTCCTGATGTTCCAAGGGAACCTCCTGTGTTACAGTTTGTGCCCATTGCCTCTGGTCCAGTCACTGAGCACCACAGAGAGAAATCTGGCTCCCTTGTCTTCATTCTTTTCTGTTGGGTATTTATACATGTGCTCGACATCTCCCCTGGGCTGGCTTTTCTTCAGGCTGAACAAGCCCAGCTCTCTCAGCCTCTCCTCATATGAAAGGTAGTATAGTGTGTACAGTATCTTTGTTGCCCTGCACAAATTGTTCCAGTATATCCATGTCTCTTTTGTACTGGCGACCCCAGATCTGGCCATGGTATGGCTACACGTAGCCTCACCAGTGCTGAACAAAGTGGAAGGTTCACCTTCCTCAACCTGCTGACCACTCTTTGCCCAAAGCAGCCCATGATACTGTTGACCTTTTACGCTGTGAGAGTGCATTGCTGCCTTATGGTCAGCTTGCTGCTGGTTGAAACCCCAAACCTTGTTCTGAAAAACTGATCTCCATCTGGGTAGCCAGCATATAGTTGTGCTTGGGGTTATTCCTCCTCAGTGACAGGATTTTCAATTTCTCCTTGTTGAACTTCCAGAGTTTTCTCTTGTGGAAATGCCTCTGATTGTTAGCAAAATGCCCTTGTGTATCAGTCACACTGCCCAGTTCTGCATCATCTGTGAACCTGCTGAGGATGCACTTTATCCCATCCTCAATGCCATTAATGGAGATGTTGAGCAGCACCGGGCTTGATTATTCAGCCACATTTTAATTCACCATTTATTTATTTGAGCTGTGCTTTGTTGACTTGTCTGTGATGATGTTACAGGAGTCAGTGTTAGAGGTGCTGCCAAAGCCAATGTAAAAACTAGATATTTCTGTGTTTCAGTCCTTGGGAATCTATCCTTTGATTGGTCATCATGACCATTCCAAGACAACTGAAAGTGGCCTCACAGTGACACCAGAGCTCCCTCAGCACTTTTAAGCTTACATGTAAGATGCTTATTTGCTCCCTAGCCCAGCCCATCTTCACTAAGTAAGTCTTGCTCCAAACCTCTCTGGTCTCAGTGGCCTAGGATTCCTAATAGCAGATTTTATTGGCAAGGACTGAGACAAAGAAGGTATCAAGTACCTCATCCTTCTCTATGTTAGTTGTCACCAGTTTCCCTGCTCTATTCAGCACTGGGCGCACATTTTCTCTTTGCTGTTCTTATACTTGTAGAATACTTCCCTGTTGTCCTTCACATTCCTTGCCAGACTCAACTCCCGATGAGCCTTGGCTTTTCTAACTCCATCCCTGCACAACTGGACAGCAATGCCATACTCTTCTGCGTCACTTGACTCTGCTCCCACCTGTGGTCCACTTTTATTTTATGTTTGAGCTCAAATGTGTGAAAAAATTTGAAATGAGAAGCCAGTTGTCCCGTTCCAATGTTAAAAAAGGAATCAGGGAGGATTCTTTTTGGTAGATTTTCTGACGAATGAAGCATGAACTTGGCAATATTATATCTGAGAACTATTTATTGATAGGAAAAAAGTAAGTGTTACTAAAGAGGAATAGAGAAAGGAGCAGAGAGGGAAAGAAACAGAAGAGAGGGACAGCGTTACCACAGGAATTCTGAGCGCTCTGTCGGCGTCAGCTCAGCAGGCGGAGCGTGCGTGCTGCATAGCTGCCGTGGCGGGCTGGGCGCGATTTTTAAATGACAGCAGGCTGCGTGTCCCGTCTGTGGGCAGCGGAGAGGCTGCTGCGGTTCCAGGCGCGCTCCTGGAGCAGCCGGGGCTCTCGGGGTCCGGGCAAAGCAAGCACGAGCAGGGAAGCAGGACCACGGGGAAGGAAAAACAACGAAGGCGGGCTGGGCGAGCTGACTCTACAGGCGAGCCCCCGCTCCCTCAAAAAAAAAAAAAAAAAAAAAAAAAACCAACNAAGCAAATGGCTCCTGTATTGTCGCAGCTCGCTTCGCTGCTTTTATGCGCTGCTGCGACTCCTGCCACAACCCAAGTTCCTGGGCATCCTTTTTGGCAGGCATTCTTTCTCTGCCCTGATTGGCTGCCAAGCCAGAAGCCTCTCCAGGAACAGGGCTGCCAGCACCAGGAATCCTTCACCCCATGTGTAACATATGTTGAGGCATAAATCAGATTTGTCCCTCTCACCAGTAAAAGTGGTTCTTCCATGCCTACCTGTAGCTATTGATTTGTCGATTAACAGAGAGGGAGACAAATATGAAGCCATGTTAACTGTTACTGTGTGCTACATGTGACCATCAGCAGAAATATGCCTGCTTTTTAGTAGGCTATGACTGACAGAGCTTTAAATGTTTTCATTTTCATGGACTTAACTGTCTCATAGAACTCTTCTGGTTAAAATGTTAGACTAGATCCCAAAATAAACATCCTAATTGTATTTGTATCAGGGAAAATTACTATATATCCCTCATCCATATTTTAGGTTTTGTAGGTAGATATGGAAGTGTATCTACAACTGAAGTTTATTTTTATCTTTTTTTCCATTTCAAATGAGAAATTCTGAGAATAGAAAGGAAATACTATAAAAGAATTATTTTGTAATCCTGGTTAATAGAACCTCTGCAGTTTTAAAGAAGAATACTTCAGAAACAAGTGGTGAATAGGAATAGGTAATATAACACATGGATGAAAGTGGATTTTTTAGAAACTGCTGATGTTCAGAAAATGAAAGAGCTGGTAATAGCAATTAATGATTGTGAAGTCTGCTGCTCTGTTCTGTGAGATGTTAAAACCATGTCTGAAAAGGAAGGAAGATTAAAATACATATTGATTAGCTGATGGGCAAAAGGTAAGGTTTAAAAGCAAAGAATTGACCAATATGTGTGGTATTAATTAAAGTCTTCTCATCATTGTGAATAAACAAGGTCTGATAACCCATATCTGTAAATTCCTGAATTGATTCCAGATTGAGTGTACTTCAAAGGTCTATGCCATGTAAACCAGAAATCACCTTCAGAAGGATCTTTTCCCACAGCTCAGGGGAACTGCAAGACATGATCTTTTCTGCAGCATGATTTTCATTCTGAGTTTTCCTGCTGATTTAGTAGGAAGTACATAGTGGCTGGATGATAAGTGAGTTGATAAGACTGAGTGCACAAGTTTGCCAGAAATACCTATGTCTTCCATGAGGACAGATGACACAGAAAAGGTAAGTGTGTTGTCAATTTGACCAGCTGTTGATAACCAGATGTGACCAGTTATAAAATATTTGGACTAAACCTGCAAAGATGGAGACAGCAGAAAGGACTGTAATGTTGGTGCTTTGGAGGCAGGACTAAATAACAGACACTAAGGTGGGATGGCTCCTGTGAGAAATCCTGACCCCACTGAAGTGAATAGGAACTTTGGCCTTTTATTCACCAAGACCTGCATTACACCCAAGCTGGATTACTTGCCCTCTGGGATGCACAATGCTTTAAGGAATGTTAATCAGGCAGTATCTGCTTCTCAGTGTTTCTCCTGCCTTGGGTGGGGATCTTTTCTCTAGGAGAAATAATTACAATACCAAGTGTTTCTTTTCTCTGGGACTTTGAAAACATTTTTTAAAGTGCCTTTAGCTCATTTTGAGACTGCTGTAACTACGGCCTAAAAGAGTTTTAAAGTCTAAACTAAAACACTCCCTACTGTGAGATAAATAGAGCCAAATATTCTGACTCCTTATCTTACAGGGGTTCCATTTTCCTTATCTGTGGTTTTCTTAGATTTTGTTGTCTCACATTTTGATACTTGAAATAAAATTTAAAAAGTAGAATAATGAAGCCTGGGTTAGAGGGGTTCAGCGAAGAAGAAAAAGTGTCTGCCTCATGACTACTTGGTGTCTCCTGTTCGTTATATATGGCAAAGGTTATATATATATTTCCCCATTTTCCTTTCTATGTCTTTTCAAAAATACTTTTTATTGACATGAAAGACTATTCCATACTGGAGTGTTGCACGAACAGGAAAGTTCTGTAGCACAAATAGCAAAGAAATACAGTAGGAAAAAGTGAGTCACAGCTGAAAGCACAGAATTTCTACAGTTTAGCAGAGTCTTTAAGTAAAAATGTTTAATTGAAACACAAGTGAGTAAGTAAGGTTGGCTCAGGTCTGTGTACTAGGTAATTTGGTTAGTAATTTTTTTAATTTAAGCAAAATTTATGTTTCCAGAATGTCAAAAACGCAGCCTGGCCCTCTCCATAACACAGGTTCAGAGAGCGCTGCAGGGCTGCAGCCTCCTGCTGCTGCCTTTGTTGATGCAGCAGCCCAGAGAGCTGTTCCTTCCACTGAGTGGTCTGAGCAAGCACTGACTGGCAATTGTGACAGCTCTTTGCTAAAATTATCCCTTCTTCAACCAATCAGTTTTCCAGTCATGCCTTGATGCATTTTTGCATTTGGGGGTCCTTGCAGGTAGGAGACTGTGGCTGTCTTGGCTGGCCAGTCATCTTCTCCGAAGGGCTGGCTGGCCCATAGAGCATCACATTGCTCTAGCATTCATGAGGCCAAAATGGACTGAAACCATTGTGAACTGCTTGTTGCTTCATGCATTCCCATCACATACTCCGACAGTACTGCTATGTTACTTACAATCTTTTCCACCTGCTCCCTTTCTGTCATATCTGATGCCCTTATAAATATTTTGAATTGATTTCTGCAGTTGCATCATCCAGTCAACACTGGCCAGTACAAGGTTTTAAGTGCCCTGGTTACTCCCTGTCGCCTATAAACTGTTCTGGATCCCCTGCTGTTTGTTTTCACAAAACATTCAGTGCAGTTTGTGGCAAAGCCAATTATCTCAATAGCAAAGTTGCAGTGGTAGCATAACTGTGGAGATTTCACTCTATTTCTTTTGTCCAAGTTCCTCAAAAAAGTGAGGAAGTTGATCATCACACTGTTTTCAGTATTTAGCACTTCTCCATATTATGCCAATATTTATGAGGGAGGGGAGCATGGTGCTGACAGTGCTCAAGCATCTATTTCCAAAGGCATCAATTAGCAAATTAGCAATCCTATCTCATGAGAGAATTGAACAGGTTTTCTGTGTTTTTGCTATCATAACAACAGGACTACCTAGTGCTTTTAATCTAGAGAGCCTACTAGTGCATTAGAGCCAGTGGAATATCAAAATCTGTCGTTTGCAGAAGTAAGCTGAGGGACAGAGTGATTAAGTGACTGGCCCCAAATACTGTTCTAGAGTAAATTTTAACGTAGACTTATGGGATCCATGTTCTCAGCCTCCTTTCAAGACACCGGATTTCACTAAGGTTTTTGTGTTGCTTATTCATTTTCTTTCCACTCATTTAAAAAATGTAAAAAATTCAGTCATAATCTATGGTCGAGACCTATAAAAACCAAGAAAATATACTGACAACTAAGAAAAATTACCATTTTCTTCATAGTAAGTTTTAATCAAAATTGAATTGTAGCTGATTTTAAAGATTATCCTAGAGGAAAAATGAAAGATTAAACCTAGCCCTGGCAATGTGTTTATGAAAATTGTACCCTTTTCTTCAGTGTTTCAGAGAACTGTGTTCTTCCACAGAGCCACATGGTAATTTGTTAAACATCTTAATTCTCCATTCCTTTCTTTTTCATGCAGTTGTACAAAGGAGGGAATTAGGATTATTTCTGTTGTGTCTTTCCTAGTGCTTCAGTTTGGTTATTTAGTTTCTTGTGAAGACTGTCAGGAGGTATGAGTGGAAAACCCACATGTAATATGACTTTTACAATAAACTGCCTGAAGATGATGAGTGAATAAATATTTTTGAATGCAGCAAAGTGCATTTGCTTGCCCTTTAAATCCACTTTAAAAATTGGCACCAGTTCTCATCATTGTTTAGTTTTCTTATTCTGTCATGTTAAGAAGCAGCCTGTGCTTCTAGTATCTGTCAAGCTCCCCTTTGTAGCTCACCCACACTGCAGCTTCTCCCACTGGAGATGTTCAGGCATATTGTATTTAAATACCTGATGTTCACCAGGCTAATGCAAGGAATAATTAGGAGTAATTATGATGAAATCTATCAAATTACTAAAACCTTAGAGAAGTTGTTCCTTTAAAAAAAACTGTATTCACAACTGATTTATTTCTTTACTGAGCATCACACAGTCCAGAGGAAGAGACCCTTAGGACTAAATTGTCCTTTTATGACAAGGTAACACAACTCATTGATCAGGAGGTGCCAGTTGATGTAATCTTTTTGGATTTCAGCAAAGGTTTTGATACCATCTCTCTCAGGATCCTTCTGGACAAAATGTCTGGCACAAAGCTGGATAAACACATCATGGGATGGGTGAGCATCATGGGATGGGCTCACGGGTCAGGCACAAGGGGTTACAGTGAATGGGGTGACATCAGACTGGGGACCTGTCACTAGTGGGGTTCCACAGGGCTCCATCCTCTGCCCTGTGCTCTTCAACATCTTCATAAATTACTTGGATGCAGGACTGGAGATTTGCTGACAACACTAAATTGAGGGGAGCTGTTGACTCCCTCAAAGGCAGGGAGGCCCTGCAGAGAGACCTTGACAAATCAGGGGTCTGGGCAATCACCAACCACATGAAGTTCAACAAGAGAAAGTGCCAGATTCTGCACCAGGGATGGGGTAACCCTGGATGGCTGGACAGACTGGGGAATGAGATGCTGGAGAGCAGTGCCATGGCAAGGCACCTGGGGGTCCTGGTTGATGGCAAGCTGAACATGAGCCAGCAGTGCCCTGGCAGCCAGGAGGGCCAAGCGTGTCCTGGGGGCATCAGGCCCAGCGTGGCCAGCAGGGAAAGGGAGGGGATTGTCCATCTGCTCTGAGCTGGGGCGGCCTCACCTCCAGTGCTGGGGGCAGCTTTGGGCACTGCAAAATGAGAAAGACATCGAGCTATCAGAGAGTGTACAAAGGAGGCCAACAAGGATGGTGAAGGGCCTTGAGTGGAAGCCGAGTGAGGAGTGGCTGAGGTCACTTGGTCTGTTCCGCCTGGAGGAGAGGACAAAGAAGGGAGACCTCATTGCAGTTACAGCTTCCTCGTGAGGGGAAGAGGAGGAGCAGGCACTGATCTCTTCTCTCTGGTGACCAGTGACAGGACCCAAGGGAATGGCTTGAAGCTGTGTGAGGGAAGGTTTAGGTTGGATATTAGGAAATGTTTTTCACCCGGGGGGTCATTGAACGCTGGAACAGGCTCCCAAGGGAAGTGGTCACAGCACCAGCCTGCCAGAATTCAGGAAGTGTTTGGACAACTACTCTCTTAGGCACAGGGTGTCCTCTGCAGGGCCAAGAGCTGGCCATGATGAACATTGTGGGTCTCTTCCAACTCAGGATATTCTATGATTCTGTGAAATCATCTAGTCATGCTGTAGAGTAGGGAAAAAATGAGAGGACATGCAGGAAAAGCTCATGGCCATTCTGCTTCCTTGAAAAGATGTCATACATCTCCTGATTGTCTGAACACATGACTCAAGGATACAAGTGTATTTTCACCTTTCAATGCCAGGCTCTCAGTCCAGCCTGGACCCATCTTCAAAGGTTTGGAAGGTGCTTTTTCCTACCTGTTAGGCCCACACAGGAACCAGTCCCACTAGTGGTCAGACCTGGTGGGCATTCAAACTTTGTTGTTTTTTTTGCAACAGGATGCCAGGACTGGCTGCTTATAGTGCAAGCTCAAGAAGACATACTGGAGGGAAACTAGGCACTAATGAGATACAAATGTTTTCATTTAATGCAAGAATGAGGTGGTGCTGTGGAAGACAGTGTTTTACTGCAAGGGAAGAGCACTAGCAATGAGTTTCTAAAACTGTGCTGAGCCAACTCAGCATGCCTCTTTGACCCATGACAGTTGGATTTTTGTAGCACTAGAACACAGCCCAACTATCTGTTTGCATATACAAGATGCTGACACCCACAGTGCCTGGCAGGATTTTTTACACCCATTCCTCTTACAACAGAAAACACAGCAGAAATTTCCAACTGTACAACTTCTTTTCTCTTTTATTCTTTCTGATCATCTAGGTCTTGGTTGCTGTAAAACCTCTTGTGCCTTTCAACTATCATGTAAGAAATAACGTATTTAGCTGGTCTATTCCTGTATGTTACTTTGTCTCCGTTTCTCAGAAATATTCTGATTTAATAGCTGTTCTTGCATGGGCAAGGGAAGGAAAACCCTAAGTGCTGTGAAGTCACTCAAATGCAATTATCGACTGAAAGAGGGGGTAAAGATTGGAAAGTTGCTAATCTGAATTTAAAGAAAGTATAAATATATGAAACTGTATTGTCTTCTTACATGTTACTTCTTGTCCCTTAGCAGTGATTTGCTGAAGAGAAGACTTCTAGAAACATAGAATATTTTCAGATGCCCCAAATTACCTCAGGAATAGGAAGCCAAAGAATGAACCAAAATATTGAACTTTTCCCAGGGAAGTGGGATGTACTGTCTCCAAGAAGCAGCAGAGCTGTTTGCAGTCTTCCCAGAAAGAGGGATGATTTTGTCATGACAGGGCTGCTTAGAGCACTTAGAGCCAACTTAGAGAAGCAGATTCCCCAAATGTTGTGGATTCAGTCGTAGTTTGGAGTGGAAATCTGCTGCAGCTTAGGGTTATTGTGGAAGTACGTGTTATGGCAATTCAGTGTTTCTGCTACACTAAATTTTAAACAGGCTGACGCTGTCTCTATTAGTAACTCTGCAGAATCTAGCTGATAATGCTGGTGCCAAGGTTTTTACTATGCTTCAGGAGCTCAAAGCTTTTTGTCAGAATGTTGCAAACCCACAGATTAGTTAATTAGCAACTAAAAACTGAAAAAACGCTTTAAACTGCAAATATGTCACGGCACAGATCTTTTAAAAAAAATGTTTCAAGTAAAAGCACAGACATTAATTGCTGTGAGCTGCATATGACTTGGAACCTAGACTGGAGTGTAAGAGAAGTGGGAGTGCATCCCACACACAGGAGCATGGCACAGTGCACTCTGATAACCTAGTGTGAAAACGTACAGTTGTCGCCTCAAACTCACGTGCTGATGTGTGTAAGTGAACAGCTCAGAGCACCAAACCACGCCAGTCTGGAGACTTCCTCTGGGAAGCAGGCGCAGCACGGAGTGGCAGGCTGTGCCGTGCCGCCCGGGCAGGCAGAAGGACGGTTCGGGCAGGGGAGAGCCGGGGGCCCTGGCGGCTGGGCACCCCGTGCTGCGCTCTGCCCGGGGTCCCGCTGAAGCACGGCGCCGCCAGCCCCGTGGTCCTGTGCAAACAGATGTCCATGGCATGATTCACAAAAATGTAATTACGCACAATAGCGCAAATGTTTAATTAATCAGGTCTCATGTCCTTATTATCCCCTCACTGGCTTTCACTAATAATGACCCAGAGGAAAATTCTGTGCCTTCTGTGAATTATATTTTATTTACAAGGGTTTCGTTTCTTAGATGATTTTTCTCTTTCGTTCCTGGTTAGCACTACCAACAAGAAAATATAATTCTGATGTCCTTTACAAGTAAAACTTGTGACTGCCCTAAAATGCAAAAAATTAGGGAAGACTTTGTGCTTCCTCATATGGTTCCTTTAGCTGAATAAATTAGAATAACTTAGCACTTAATACATCTCTTGCCTGACATTCAAAGGGTGCATAAATATTTGGCAGTAATCCTATGACTAAAGTTGAGAGGAAAAGAAAAAAGGTCTTGACGGAGAAGCTGTTCTGTTTGAGCAGAGCAATTCCTTCCGAGTTGGTTTTTACTCTGTATGAAGCGTTAAATTGCAGAAGGGTGTCTGGAGCCAAGAATGGAGTTCCAGGCTCCTTCCCCTGAAGATGCCTCTGTGACCCCCAAAAGTCAGTCACTGGAAAGAAAGTGTTAAAAAGGATATTGTTTGCATTAAGGGGCCGAATTTTCCACTGGGTAATCATCAGTGAAACCTAGTCAAGGGCAAATGAGGATGGCAGGCCTGATTAATTAATGTGCTACGGTGCTAAGAGCAAGATTTATGCTATTGGTTTTACAAGAGTCATTGATATTAATACTGCTAGTAAAAATTTTGTACTGCTGTTTACTGTTTCCCTTTTTCACTGCAAATATGGTATGAAAACTACAAATGACTGTTGTGCAATGTAACGTTGTAGCTTTGCTCTCTAAATGTTATCCCTGCTCTACAGAAGAGCTCTTGCTATTAGATGCACAGTTGCATTATTTCCATTGTAATCTACTGTTTTGGAGGCTTTTAACCCTGATGAAAAAAAAATTCTTTAGGTTTAAATCAACTTTTCAAAGAACTCTATCCAAGATATATATTCCTACTCATGTAAATGTGAGTGCACTCCCACTTGTGCAGAATTTTATATGGAGTTTTCTGAAAAATGGAAATAAAAAAATCGCTGTGTATGCAAATAGGTATTCAAGCCTGAAAAAGACCAGTGTCATTACAAAGCATGGGGTAGAACAAAATAACATTTTGGGGATAACAAGGCCTACTGTAAAGACACTCATTCCTCTAAGCAAAAAAAATGTTTATGTAAAGCTGTTAAGTATTTTCATCACTTTCAGGCTGATATACACCACATTCAGAAGTATCTATTTCATAATGTGTTAGTAGAGTAGAAGCTGAATGCCCTTGCACTATAAACACTGTTTCAGAAATGTGTTTATAGGCACTTCTGCTTTTGTTTATTAATATGCCATAGGAAATACAGCAGTAAAATCTGAAGTGTGGGGTGTGGATTGTGTCTTGGGGTGGAAGGAGGGGATTTATCTGTTGCAAATAAGCTTGCTCACATCATGGAGAGATGAGTGGCAACCAACTAGGTCAGTGTCAGTTCAGCTTCTATTTGCCTGATAACACACTTATGTGTTTACTTTTCCCTTAGAGTAACATGGAACATTTTGTTGGAATTATGCCTTTTCCTCTGGGGTTATTTTTTTTCCTTTCTTGACAAGAAACCCTCAGTAGTCATGTATAGCTCAGAAAAGCCTTAGACTTTGCAGTAACTTTCCAAGGTCTCAGGACTGAGGCAAGCTTGCCAGGCTTTGTGGGGGGTCTTTTTGGTCTGACTGAAGCTTTGGTTTACTTAATGGAGCTGTAACAATTCTTTCAGTGATCAGGTGACTAATTTGTTTTACTTCTGTTTATCTCTGTACAGTCACAGAATAGCCATAATCTTATACTTTATAGTATGAAAGTATTTCAGTGGTACCTCTTGTCATCAGGGGTCCAAAAGTACACACATGATTTGAGATGCAGCCTCACCAGTGCCAAGTACAGGGGGACAATCCCTGCCCTGGCCCTGCTGGCCACGCTATTGCTGATCCAGACCAGGATGCCCTTGGCCTTCTTGGCCACCTGGGCACTGCTGGCTCATGTCCAGCTGCTGTCACCAGCACCCCCAGGCCCTTTTCTACCTGACAGCTTTCCAGCCACTCTGCCCCCAGCCTGTGGTACTACCTGGGGTTGTTGTAACCCAAGTGCAGGACGTGGTACTTGGCCTTGTTGAACATCATGCCATTGGCCTCATGGATCAGCCCATGGATCCAGCCTGTCCAGATCTCTCTGCAGAGCCTTCCTACCCTCCAGCAGATCAACGCTCCCACCCAACTTTGTTTCATTTGCCAGCTGACTGAGGGACACTTGATCTCCTTGTCCAAATCAATTAAAAAATTAAACAGGACTGGCCTCAGTACTGAGCTGTTTTAAGATGTATTTCAAAATACTGAACAGGCTAAGATAGTAACCTCAGAGAAGTGTCTCCCTTGATTTAAAATGAAAAAGTTTATGAAGATCTCAGAAAAAAATTGAATCTTTAAGCAAGCTCAGCAGCTCTAAGCTTATGCCTGATGATGGGGCATCACATGGTGGTTCTGAAGTTATTGGTAGCCAGTATCTTCACTGGTCCCTGCAGCCTCCTGACCCCACAGTACCCTGCAGCACTGTGTCAAGCAAAGACTCAGTGATGCCACTGGCTGGGTAGCCTGTGGTCTTCCCAAACTCTCTCCTAGGGTCATTCCTTCATTTGTTGTGCGATCCGCATGTGCTCGCTTGTCAGAACCTATGGGTACAGGATGCCTGGTGCTAAACCAAAAAATCACTCTGAGAGGGAGACTAGCCTGAAACCCAGCTTGGCAATGATGCTAGCACACCAGAACTGTCTTACAGTGATGACAGCTGTTTTTTGTGGCAGAAGAAACGGGGTGCATCAAAGCATCTGGTGAGTGCAGGCCCCTCCTAATGATTGTGCACTTCTGATGATTGATTACCTGCAATGTGTGCAGGGCGAATTTCATCTCCCTCGGACCTTGATTTGTCTGTCTGGGACTACTAGGTCACTAATGAAGCTTTGCCTTTGTCATTTCCACTTGTGAAACACAAAGAAGTTTAAACAAAATAGTGACCTTGCCTGCCTGTAAATTAATGCAATCATTTTCATGCAGCAGGACATCATTTTCCAGTTTGTATGGGTATAGCATTCCTGCCTGAAGTCTTGCATCTGTCAGCTCACCATTGACAGCACATCAGTGGATAGAAGCATGATTGCTGAGTTCAAGTATTTGGAAGACCTCGGTGCATTGTAATTCTTGTTGTGATGTGCTTAATTCCTTGAAAAGGTTTTGTACGAACTGAGCTTCTCACTTCTGCAGAGCAGTTCATTCAGGTGTGTCTCCATCGAGCACTGGGGAAATCCAGACCGCTGAGATCACTCACAGGTGTGGATTTGTTACAAGTGATAGGGTGTCTCTTTATCCGCTCTGTTTAGGGTAGGCACCAAATATGCTACAAACTTAAGAAGATTGCTAACAAGTTGCTAAGTAATGTTAAACTAGGTGACACTTCTTTGACTTGAAAATTGGGTTTTGGTTTTATACAGCACATAAATGTGAACTGAAGGGTCACACCTACATCTACTGTGTCAATTGCAACCCAGACTTGCTATTCAGCTCTCAGGGAATCGGTCCTGGTGTGTTGACTGTTTTGCATGACACTGTGATCAAGTAATTTAACTTCTCTGTATCTTGGTTTTCCTCTTTTTCTTAGGAAAAAAAAAAAGTGAAAAACGTAAAAAAGTCTGACATAGCTTTCCTACACTTATACGTCTCCATGACTCCAAAACTTTGACAACAACTTCTATGTTTTCAAAGGAGCTCTTTTCAAAGAGCCTTGCATGTACAAGCTTGGAATATTTTTTGATTCTTTTTGGAGTGTCTGGAGAGTGTTAAATATATTTGCATCTTAGAATAGATGAACAAATTTGGTCAGGTGAATAATTCCGTTAGGTAAAACTTTCAAGAATGTTTCAATATGAATAGTCCTGTTGAAAAACATTCCTTTGGGAAATTTAAAATAATTTCATACTTATTTTATGTTCTGTTAGTTTACCTTCATTTTTAAGCTGTTTTTTTTCTTTAATATTCTGCAGCTACCATCCCACTGCTCTAGCACCTAGTAGGAGACACATGCCACCCCTAATGGTCTAGGAGTTTGAAGATATTATTATTATTGTTCTTGTTGTTTCTTAAATGTTAGGGATAGAGTTGAAAATACTTTTTTTCCTAAGATATGAAAATGATTAGAGAAATAGAAAATAGCACTCATGAATGTGAATTTAAAAGTAGGATAACCAGAAAATTGATGAGGGAAACCAAAGTTTGCATTCAAATAGATAATGGACAAGGGACAGGTCTCAAGAACATAGTTATGAACATCTCCTTTTCTCTGGCCACAGATGTTTGACCCAGCCTTGTGCTGTTTAACTTTTCCCTGAGCAATGACCATAACTAATAAATATGTTCATTCCACAAGAATAGCAGTATTGGTTGTTTAGTATAGCTAGGATCCAAGAAAGCGATATGCATCTCCATGGCTCTTTCATTAAAGGTAATCTTATAATTAAGGGGCTCTCTAATGGAAAAAAACCACTGTGGCTTGTGGTCCTCGTGAGCAAAGAGCGTTGTGCTGTGTTTAACACCCGTAAGGCTGGCACTGAGCCTGCTGGAATATTGCCCACCACTGGTCCCATGGTTCAAGAAGGAGCTATGATATGGAGAGAGTTCCAGGAGAGGCCCCAGGTTATGCTGGAACCTGAGTGTGAGCTGCAGTGTGGAGTGACATGCAGGACCATTTTCACTATTCACCAAAATCCTAACAGGACTAAGAAATGGGAAATTGAAGTTAGACAAATTCTGGGTAAAATGAAGACATCTCTTCAAAGTAATAATTGCTGAAACAACATAGGCCATGATTCATACTGGGGGAAATTTTTTTGGTTAAGATTTCTTTTTCTTTCTTTTCTAAAAAGTGTGCTTTAGTTCAAGAGCATGCATGGTGCAGAACCAGGCATTTCCTAAGGGAAGTTTGTTGTATTTTGTTATTATGTGTCCATTCTGACATTAAACCCTATTGATCTAGTCATAGGGGCTAAAGTCAATATTTAGGCATATCAATAACACATCTGACTTTTCGAAATTCTTCATTTGATTTCATTAACCTTAACTTCTGGATGTTATTCTACTTCTCATTGATTACTTGTAAATATAGAAGGATGAGGCTGCATTAGTGATTTTGACTACTGAATTATTATCTGTACTGTTATCACAGGGAAGTACAATTTCATACTGTGTCCAGGTTTTTGTATATAACGATATTGTGTATTTTCAATTTCATAAAACAAGGACACGACACTGGTAGAGAATCTTTCCTCTTTTTATGTGCATAAAGTTGGGACCTGCTTAAGTACTGTATTTCTCAAGAACAGATGTAACAAGCCTCTTGCCACAAACATGTGGAAATCTTCCCTTCAGCTGCAGAATAACTCCCCATAGGCTGAGAGCAAAAGGTCCAGTTCCCCTGGTCATCACTATCAGCCTCTGATATCACTAGTGATGCTTCATTGCCAATGATCTGGAATACCCACTAAAAAGAAAACCCAGTACTTTCCTTCACGACATGGATTATGGATTATATTATATAACATAAAAATTGAAAAATATTGTCAGTTAAGTCAGATGCCAGAAGCCCATGGATGATGCTGCCATCAGCATAAAGCAGTCAGGCTGGGAAGAAACACCACAGGATTTTCCTTTCAACCAGTCAGGGTGGCCAGCTAGGGTTTGCCTTGATCTTCAAACTTACCTTCAAGCAATTCAGGTATTGGGTTAAACTGGAAACATTTGCAGGCAGATTCAAGTCCAGATTCAGGAAAACTTTACAGTTTGCATATCTAGAGGAAGTTGTTATCTGTCATTACAGAATCACAGAATCATGGATTGGGTTGGGTTGGAAGGGACCACTGTGGGTCATCTGGATCAACTTCTCTGCTCAAGCAGAGTCATCCCAGAGCGCATTGCACAGGATAGGGTCCAGAAAATTCTGGAATATCTCCATTGAGGGAGACTCCACAAAATCTCTGGGCAATCTGTGCCAGTGCATGCTCACCTGGTTCTTCCTCATGTACAGGTCCATCAGTTTCTGCCCGCTGCCTCTTGTACTACTGTTTGATGCCACCAAAAAGAGCTTTGCTCTGCCCTCTTCACACCCTCCCTTCAGATACTCACAGACACTGGGGAGGTCCCCTCTCAGTCTTCTCTTCTTGAGGCTGAACAGGCCCAGATCCCTCAGCCTTTCCTTACAAAAGAGATGCTCCAGTCCCCTCATCAATTTTGTCACCCTTTGCTGGGCCTGCTCCAGCAGCTCTGTGTCTCTCTGGTCCTGAGGAGCCCAGAACTGGACACAACACTCCAGCTGTGCCTCACCAGGGCTGAGCACAGGGGCAGGATCACCTCACTGCACCTGCTGGCAAAGCTCTTCCTAATGCACCCCAGGACACCACTGGCCTTCTTGGCCACCAGGACACTCTGCTGGCTCATGGACAGCTTACTGTCCACCAGGACCCCCAGGTCCTTCTCCTCAGAGCTGCTTTCCAGCAGATCAGACCCCAACCTGTCCTGGTGGCTGGGATTATTCCTCCCCCAGTGCAGGACCCTGCTTTTGCATTTGTTGAATTTCAGATGGTTCTTCTCTGCCCATCTCTCCACGCTGTCGAGGCCCTTCTGAAGGGCTGCACGGCCCTCTGGGGTGTTTGCCCCTGTTCCCAGCTCTGTGTCATCAATCAACTTGGTGAGGAGGCATCTGCCCCTTCGTCCAGGTCCCTGATGGGGGACATGTTAAACAACACCAACCCCAGTACTGAATCTTGGGGAACACCACTTGTGACAGGCCTCCAAACAGACCCTTTGCCAACATTCTGGGGTTGGTTGTTCAGCCAGTTCTTATTAATGCTAACCAACAATGGCTTAAAATGGTATAAGATATATGTAATATCATATATATACATATAAACTTCCTAATCTGAATCTTAATATTAAAGATGACCAGTAAAAAGTATTTCTTCACATATCTCTGTTAAAGACCAAGAAGCTAAAACAACTGAGCAATTAAACCTAAGCACCATTTGGCACTATTTAAAAGTGGATGTGAGGAGAGGCTTCCTACTCAGTGGAACACAGCCTGAGTCACTTAAGGAGGAAACAGGGAGCTAATGCTTTTTCTGAATTGGAGCTTTGCCACAGCCCTCTTTTGAACTGGAGGATGTGTTAAGTGAGGTTTTCCACAAATACTGCAAGTAGGTAAAGTGGGAGCAGTTTTAGCACAGTTGTTTGCTAAAGGTAGGAAATAGGTTGTTAAAGAAAGTGAATGGGACGTCAGCCCTTGATGATGCTGTTCTTCATATGAAAACTCAATCGGACTAAATTTCCCATTTCAGAGAAACTGAAGGGAAGCCTTTTGTGCTGAGGAGGATTGGGCAGTAGCTCCAAGTGACAAGTTCATAGCCAAGACCACATTCCTCCAATGTAATATGACTGTCTGAAGCTTTACAGAGAACTTATGAGTGGTCAAGCTGAAATAAAAAACCCTCCACCACAACAAAAAGTAAGCAAACAAATAAACAAAAACAAATCTGGAAAAGAAATCAATATCTATTAAAAAATAAAATGAGTAGCAGCAGAGAAAACAGTGGAGAAAA
The DNA here is from genome assembly GCA_013397915.1 of Daphoenositta chrysoptera. Taxonomy (NCBI): domain Eukaryota; kingdom Metazoa; phylum Chordata; class Aves; order Passeriformes; genus Daphoenositta; species Daphoenositta chrysoptera. The sequence goes on from VZRO01006785.1 coordinate 70,712, forward strand.
TTCAATTAAAATAAGAGAAGAAATGAGCCAATGACCTATTCTATGAACTCCAGTATTCAAGCTTTCTATAAACACCACCTAACTCATGCAAATAGGTTGTGCCAAAAGCATTTGAAGCAAAGAATAAATAAATAAATACCATATGGAGATCTAATTGGTCACCATGCCAGAACTAACCTTTGAAACAGGCTATGGTTCTAAATATGGGAAATGAAGAACAGGGGCTGGGGGGTTGAGGGGGTGTGAGGAGGATGGGAAGAGAGAAATAGAATAAAAGACCTTTTGTTTCCTTTGGCAAAGAGAGAAGGCTCATTGCTCCAGACAGTTTTTGGGAGAGTTTGCTGTTCCGGGACACTTCTACCACAACATTGTGGTGGCATTGCTGAGTTCCTGCTCTTTGTCATATTCCATTGCAGTCTGGGACCTGACAGCAGCAAAGAATTTTTCTGAAATGGATTCAACTGGTTAGCATTGATTCCACCCACTCTCATGCAAAAAGTCCCAAAGTATCATCAGTCACAGATAATTTTCTAAGAAACATGGACTCCTTGACTTTCTCAGGAACCATAACAAAAACTCACTGTTTTAGCAATGATTTAGTCAATGGTACTCTGGTTGTTTTCATGACCATTTTTTCTTTTTATTCTCCCCAGTCTGAAAACATAAAAACATTCCAATGCTTTCTTATCTGAAATAGAGTGGAAGTCAAGTCTTTCTCACAGTATACAGGTGTCACATTAAGGCATCTCTCTTCTTTTGTCAGAACTAGGTAAAAAAATGTAACCCACCACTTCTTTCTAGGACCTCCTGTTAGAAACTTAGTCTATGACAAAAAGGTGCCTGTGCCTTTCCTCTTGTCACAATAGGATTTTGACTGATCTGCTCAATACCATGGTTGCAGCTCTTGAATTAGATCATTGCAATCACAGCTATTTCCAGTGGCACTGATATTTATGCTTCAATATTAGTGGGCTTTATGAGATAGTGGCAGTCTATGCAAGGATACCCAGTTGCTGATCACATGATGGATATAGTGGGGAATGTAACTCCACACATAATGTAATAAATGTAAAGGGAAACTCTTGCCCAGCTATGTGTTCAGGGATGGGAGAAACTGAAATAAAGGAAAATGCATTTCCTGTTTCTTGGCCAGAATGAGAACTTGAGGCAATAAAATGAAAAAAAGAATACCTCACCTCATGGTTCAATGGAAGTCCTAAGTCAGGTAGCTGTAATCACTGAAGACTGTAGGTTATGAGCACACATATGTGTTTATATATAT
>VZRO01006785.1:72008-105605 GCA_013397915.1 Daphoenositta chrysoptera
TATATATATATATAAGTAGGGAAAATTTATTCTATATTGTCCTGCTGAGTATGAATCTGAGAGACAGAAAACTCTCCTGTTGTGATGGATATATGTGTGTAGGCTAGCACCAGCTGAGCAAAGACATAAGAGGTGTGTGGAGAAGAGCATGTGGGACTAAAAGAGAGAACAGAAGGAGCATCTGGGGACCTTCAAACAACCCAATGATTTCAAGGGATATAACTTCACAGCATGTATTAAAATTAAATCAAGAGAATGAGTTGACTGATGAAGAGGGAAGCTTTAATGTTCATAAAATACAATGAACTCATTTAAATTGTCGGGGGATATGTAAGCGGACTGACTTCAAACCAAACAACCGTTTGTCTCCTTGTTTGGCAATTATTAAGTTTTAGTGTTATTAATGTTTGCTAAATCTTAGGGTGGGCAAGGCCAACATCTGCCTCTGTAGCTGTGTTCATTGAAGTGAGTTCAGAAAGAGAAAGTTACTGGGATCTATTGTTGTATTCTAATCGTCTGCTAAATTCTTAGTACTGAAAGTGTGCTTATAAAATTAAGCAATTCTCAATTAAGGGAGAGATCCAAGGGAGCAGCTAGATTCTTGAAGTTCTCACTCATTTTACCTAGATCAAATTTCGAACTTTCTCCATTCAGAGGATGCTCTTCTACTGTGAATTCACGTTAATCTAAAACATACTGAAAAACAGGTTGCATGACATCGAATTTGGGTCAGGTGTTTGCTAAAGCTATGTATTGCTCAGCTTTGCAGAAAAGGACCTGGTTATCCTGAGGGACAACAAGCTGAGCATGAAACAACAACATGTCTTTACTGCAAAGAAAGCTGATGATATTCTGGTCTGTTCTGGGCAGACTGCTGCCAGGAGGTCGAAGGAGGTTATCCTTTCCCTCTTCTCAGCACTGGTGAGGCCACACCTGTAGCGCTGTGGCCAGTTCTGGACATACTGGAGAGAGTCCAGCAAAGGGCCACAAAGGTGATTAAGGGAGTGAAGCATCTCTCCTGTAAGGGAAGGCTGAAAGAGCTGGCACTGTTCAGCCTGAAGAAAAGCAGGCTCAGGGGGATCTTCCCCTTAAAAAGAAGATGCAGACAGGCTGTTTTCAGTGGTATCCAGAGGCTGGACCAGAGGCAGTAGGTGTGACCTGAAACACAGGAGGTTCTGCCTGAACATCAGGAAACAATATTTCACTGTGAGTGTGACTGATCCCTGGTACAGGCTGCCTGGAGAAGTTATTGAGTCTCCATCCTTGGGATATTCAAAAGCTGTGGTCCTGGGTAACCGGCTCTGGGTGGCTGCAGGGGAGGCTGCACCAGTTGACCTTTAGACACCCCTTCCAACCTCATCCAGTCTGTAAGTCTGATGCATGTTAGAGGTTCCTGGAAGGCTATTTCAATAGAAAATCTAGTTCAACTGCCTCCCAATCATTTAGCATCTTCATAAAGAGGATCAGTTGCACTGGGATATTCGCTCTTTTTGATGGACTTCTGAGCACAACGTATTTATTTTGCATTCTACAATATGATTTTATTCTTAGACAGTTTATAAAGGGTTAATAAATGCTTACTAGAGGTGAAAAATAAGTATAAGCCTTGCAGTAACAAGTGATATCAAAGCTGATAAGCATGTCAAGATGAGGTGTAATGCACGGTTTTTAATAGTGGTTAGCAACTTATTGACTGACTGGATTTTAAAACTATTGATTATTTATTATGACTTCTATTAATAATTTATTTTTAATAACCATTTAATAACTTTCCGTTTTCTGTTTTTAAAGTGAAACTTGATATAAAATCATACTTCAATGGAAATAAAGAAACCAAAGTAAATGCAGAATATTAGAGTCTGGATAACATACGAAAATATTGAGTTTTAATTATTCTTTCTTTTTGTCTCAGTCTTGCTATACCAAGATGTGTAGACCTGATTAATTTTGATTCACACAAATATTTATTAGGTATACAAGCACATTTCAGTCTTTGAATTTATAAAATTTAAATTGTCCCCAGAAATTTTTCAAGAACCCAGTTTTATAAGGGAATTAAGGAATTCTCCCCAGGAATAAAAACTTGGTTAAAAATCTAGGGTGTGATTCTTTTCATTAAATGCTAAGACAGATCTTTCTTGAATTTAGGCCAAAAAATATAACTCTGCTATTTAATCAAATATGTTTGATTACTGTTCAAAGAGGAGTTGTTTATAAGCACACGAAGAGCACAAACTGATGCTGGGCCTAATTTAATGGGAAGCTGCTGTACAGTCCTTTTGTTAACTTCATAAAAACATTTGTTGAGAAGGACATCTAGTGGGTCATCTGGTTCAGCAGCCACAGTGTAGTTATTTGTGTTGAATTCCTACTGGGTTGAAGGGTAGAAGGGTTGAAGGACAAAAGGCACAGAGGTGAGGCTGAGCTGCTTGCCTAGCATACCTCTTCTCCCTCTCCAGCTCTGCTGTTGTGGGCCCAAAGGTTTGCCTGCATACATGTTCTGCAGCCTGAATCTCTTCTCTGAGAGTGTTTTAGATTACATTGATTCAGTCTCAGAAGCAGAAATGCAGACGTTCAGTAATAGTTTGCTTTCCATTTTATGGTATTCAGGTAGCAATAGTACAAGGTGAAAATTCTTTAACTCACTCTCCTTCCCCACAAAAATAAACAGAATGATAGAAGTATCTTCACTTGGCCAGCCTAAGGCCTGGATGAATATTTGGAGAAGGAGAAGGTCTTTCTGCCATTGTCAAGATTTGTCCTCCCATGGTGGGAGTTTGACTATGTGAGGTCATGTGTCATCCTGTGTCCTGGCTGCTCTGCTCTACTCTGGGATGCAGGAAAACTCTATTCCACCCTGACTGTCTCCCACTGGCTCCCCTTTAGGGCTTGATTTTCAGGCCATGTAGGAAGGAGACCTTTACCATGTGGATGAAGTGCACCATGGACTGTAATGATCTATGTGGGAAGACTTTTGCAGCTCCTACTGCCCATAGTGGTGGTTTCATGCCTTTCTCTGCCAGCAGGTTGCTAGAATCCTCACCAGAATTTGTAGGCACGTGGGATATTTCTTTCCTACTTCTCTGCACTCATCTGGAAGACGAGTGTGCACTCCACAGCCAGTGAGCCATTCTGCCACTGCAGGCTCAAATAAATAGCCCTATATCATGTTTCCTTTGACAGCAAACGCTGCAGTATATAAGCATGTTGCTCAGCAGTCACAGTGTAGCTCACAGAAACCCCTCATTGATTCACCATGTCCTGATGTGGCTGCCGTGAACATAAACCCAAGCTTTGCCCTGCTTTTCCAGGGTTTTTGGGTTTAAAAGAGTCTTGTTTCAATGGTCGGTACAAAGCATCCTTCCAGGATAAGGAAATTGCTGTGTACTAAATCAGAAGGTCTGATTGAGGTGGCTAATATTTGTAACATTAGCAAAAGCAGCAGCTGTAGAATTGATAGGCAGAAATCGCTCCACAACCACCACTATTTGTCATGGTTTAACTCCAGATGAGGACTAAGCCCCAGCCAGGCACCCGCTTGCTTCCCTCCCCCTGGTGGGATGGGAGCAAGAATTGGAAGAATAGAAGTGAGTAAACTTTTGGGGTGAGATACAGACAGCTTAATAAATAAAACAAAAGCCACACAACACAAGCAAAGCAAAGCAAGGATGGCATGCACCACTTCCTGTGGTCAAGCAGGTGTTCAGCCACCTCAGGAAAGCAGGTCTCTAGCACGAGTAACAGTGACTTGGGGAGACAAAAGCTGTCACTGAAAATTCCCTGGTTCCTTCTCCTTCCCCAGGTCTATATGCTGAGCATGATGCCATATAGTCTAGAATATCCCTTTGGTCAGTCAGGGCCATGTGCCCCAGCTGTGTCCCCTCCCAGCTCCTTGTGCACCCCCAGCGTACTCACTGTTGGGGCAGTGTGAGGAGAAGAAAAGCCCTTGACTCTGCGTAAGCCCTGCTCAGCAGTAACAAAAACATCCCTGTGTTATATACACTGCTTCCAGCCAAATCCAAAACACAGCCCCAAACCAGCCACTGTGAAAAAAAATTAACTCTATCCTAGCCAAAACCAGCACATCATTTTAATTTGAGATCCTGGACTTAGAAAAACGTCTGGAGTCTTTTACTTTCCTTTTCACTATAATTTCCAGTCACTTAAGACTCCAAGCCACTATTTCGCGAAGTCAAGAAGGAAGACTAATGTTGCTTTCCTTACTAGTGCTTCCAACATCATGGTTGCTGAAGAGAATATCCATGTAACAAACAGCTTTAATACATGATACTTTTAATCCAGTACTAGTCTTTGACCAGAAGGGAGTTATGGAACAATTTCACCATGATGTACTTCTCCCTGTGTACACCTCAATTTCACCAAGAAATCCTGAGGTGTGGAATGCTCTTAGTGGATTTTATTTGAGCTAAGCTTTGGTCCTCTAGCTTATGGGAGAATACAGCCTGCAGGGTCAGAGAGAGACATAATTAAGTAACTCAGTGAAAAATGGTGGTGAAGAGAGGTGGCTTCCTGAAAAGGATGGCTCTGACAGTTAAACAGAAAAACAAAACCCCCCTGCTTCCCTGCTCTTACAGGTTATGGTTCAGCTGTTTTGGCCTTAGCAGCAGTCTACATGGAGCTCCCTGTCAGTTGCCACGTCACATCTCATTCACTTCTGCATTGTGTCATTGCTCGCATGGAGAGAACAGGCAACTGGGAGAATTTCCTTTGCTGTTACCTGATATACCATTATTCACCTCTTATCATTTTAGCAAAGTAGTTACACTGCTGTCAGAGGTAATGGAGAGCATGCCGCTAAGAAAATTGGCTGTAATTTATTTATCAATTGTTTCTGCATACCACAAAAAGAGACCATCTACTTTACAGCTGGGTCTAAGGTATCTGAGAGCCCTTGAAGTTCATGGTTTTCCGGTATTCTAAGTTCTACTTATGGCTTTTCCTGTATATGACACACAACACCACCCCTGTGGTCTTCAAGGCTGATTTCTTCTTTGCTTTCTTTAGTCACAAATCATTCTGAGGCGTCCCTTAAGTGCATTTGTATTGTTAAGTGCACCGGCCTGATTTGGTGTTAATTCAATTTGAGTGCCCTTAATATCTTGCGGGAGTGAGGCAATGCATGAGAGCTGTACCTTGTAAAAACAGGTTCCAGGTCTGCCTGAGAGCAAAGCACCTTTCCCACAGCAATTTACCAAAGTTGCTGATAAAATTTTCATAAGGAAACCTTTTTAGTCTGACCCTATTGTGTTGTTCTACCATTAAGAGTTGGGGAACTGAGACTGTATTCTGGTGACAGTTTATCACTATCTCCATTATTTTAGCTTATAGACAGCCTACTGATGGGTCACAGCCTTCATCCTGTCCTCTTACAGTGTGGAAATGGCTTTCAGAGCTGGAGCTCAGAGGCCCAAGTATGCCAGCTGCAGCATTCGAATGTCAATACAACTGAAGTGAACTCCAGATAAACCAGTCACCTCTAACCTTCAAATGATGGGAGGTGGGACATTTTAGTGCATTTAGGGCCAAGCAAAAAGAAGAAAAAGCAGAAATAGGGATAGTTAGCCCTAAGGAATGTGTGGAAGAAACAATATCACATTTTCATTAAAGAAATTACTAACAATCAAAGATGAAAATTCAGTTAAAAAGTAACTGGGAAAAGCAAAGACTCTCTTCCTACATGAGGACTAATTCTGCTCTCATATAAGTTACAGTATATCCTAAACAACTCCGACATTAAGTGAAAAAGTTTATCTCACAAAGATGAGCCACTGTCTAGTACCAAGAAAAGTGCCCATCTGCCTGGCAGATTGCCTCTCTACATTACTTTCCCCCCACATACTCTGGAGAGCAGGGAGCTGCATCAAGGGAGTCTGAATGAAGGGTTCAGCTGCTGCATATGTGATATTCCAGAACCTGTATGTTCTCTCATGCTGTATGAACACATTGTTTTCAGCTGTTATAGAAAGCATAACCAAAGTTATGATACGTAGTATTTTGAAAGAAAACTGAGAAGAACAAGAAAATTACGAAAAAAACAAGGAAAAGAAGAAAGAAGATGAAAGAGAGACAGGTGATGAGAGATGGTAGAGTGAGATGGAGAAAAAAAGGAGAAGGAATGAGGAAGAAGAAGAAAGAAAGATAATCAGAATGTAAGAAAAGCCGAAGAAAGGAAAAGAGGAAGAAAGGAAAAAAGGGAAGGTTTGGGAAGGGAAGGTTTGGAAAGGGAAGATTTGGGAAGGTTTGAAAAGGGAAGAGGAAGGAAGGAAGGAAGGGAAAGGAGAAAGGAGAAAGGGAAAGAAAGAAAGAAAGAAAGAAAGAAAAGAAAGAAAGAAGAAGAAAGAAAGAAAAGAAAGAAAGAGAAGGAAGCAAAAGAAAGGAAAAAGGAAAAAGAGAAAGATAAAAAGAAAGGAAGAAAGGAAGGAAGAAAAAGGAAGGAAGGAAGGAGAAAGGAAGGAAGGAATGAATGAAGGAAGGAGAAAGAAAGAAAGAAAGAAAGAGAGAGAGAGAAAGGAAATGACCTCAGAGTTTTACACCGAATTTAAGAGGCTGAAATGAAGGTTTGGGAGTTTAGCCAGTGTGGCATGGCTGTTCAGCACAGGTACTAAATGATGAGGCTAGATGGCTTGATTATAAGGAGCATCTTTTGTAACCTAGCACACAATGATAAATCTGTTTCACTCTAAATTGCCTTTGGGAATCTTGTCCTCCTTACCAGCATGACTTACTCTCACTTGCTGGTGGGCAAAAACTTTGATCCTGTGTCCCGTGGAAGTCAATGGGAGTACTGCCTTTGACATCAGTGAGTGCTGGATCACACCCCAGGTGAAAAACAATAGCTTTGCTTCTTGTCGGACCAAATGGATGAATAAATCAGAGCCTTGTGTGTGTGGAATCAGGACTGGTTGTGTGTATTTCTTGCAGAGGAATGTTACAGTCCAAGTATGTGTGACCAAGGCAGTCTGATTAATCATTGGATAATGCTTGAGGAAAGCATAGAGTTACAGATAGCAGCTAGATACCTGTGTTATAGAGGAATTTATAATAACTTTGAGCATCAGCCTCTTGATCTCCAGGGGTATTCAAGGAAGAGAGAGATAAGGCAATTCTTTCTATGTGTTATTAAGAGACAGCAAATACTTATACATGTTTCTCTCACTAGCATTCAGTATTATGCTCTAATGCTTTGTTCCACTTCCAATTACATTTGAAGAACTATGGAAGTTTTCGGAAAAAAGAACTGGCTGCATTTAATATTGCATACTTGCCCTTCACCAAATTGCAGAGCTTGAACTGCATCACTGTGTTAGGTGTTTTCAAACTACCCTGTCACATATAAACGAGGCAGAAGTGGCAAAGGGCAGAGCAAGCAGCATGATAGGCCCTGTGTGTCTGTGTCCTGTTCTGCTTTGTCTCCCTGCACCAGTGAGGTCAGTCACACAGCTGGTACTGCAGGGTGCTGTGGAAGTGCTGGGCCACCTGAGAAAAGCGCCTGCAAACCTGATTCAACCTCAGCTCTTTGTTGTTCTATGATTTATGTTGGCCCTTCAAGCTACCCAGTATCCTCAAGCCTTTTCCTGATTTCTGCATAATGCCTTGTAACAAATTTTTGAGGGTGGAGTGAATATAGTTTGACATATCTTTCCTATTCAAAACACTGGGAAAATTTTTCCACTTTTTCTTTTTTTTTCCCCCAAACTCAGTTGAACATGGAGAGTTAGTGATTTCAGAGAGGAGCCCTCGAGGATGTTCTGGACAACCTCCTGTGAGACAGATTTCTTTGAACGGCAGTGATCAGATGTAGCTAGGGAGAGAAAGTCATGAAGGTAAAGTGGCAGGTCCTGTGCCACAGCACAACGGGGCCAAAAACATGCAGTCCTTTAAGATGCATAGGTAAATTCCACAACAGTAGCTGTAGCAACTCACTGTGAATGGGTTAGGAGGTCCTTTCTGACGGATCAGCAGTAGGTCAAAAAAGGGATAGAGGGAAGAGTTTCACTCTCTTGCTCTCACAGTATAAAGCAATTTTAGAGACTCAGATGGTTATAGTTATTGCAATAGGTCCTGGGATTTTTAAGAATTAATGGGTGAACATTATTTGCAGTGAATTTTAGGAGTGGAAAGTCTGTGTTGGCAGGATTTGTGCTACCCTTCAAACAAGAGAGAGGGAAGTCTGTGTGAGAGATGGGACACAGCACTGTTCTCTGGAGTCTTCCAGCATTGCTTTGCTTCCATCTAAGGATAAATAAATGCCTCTGTGTATGGTGTTTTTAGAGAGAAAGCTGCAGTTCAATCAGGAAAATAGTCTTTGACTTCCTAATCTAGTGAGAAATGGAAATGCTCTTCTCTTTCCCTTCCTCTTCATTAGTTTATGTACATCAGCTCCCATCATGTTTACCCATGAAGAAGTGGTTTCAGCAGGACTGCTATCTTTGTAGCTTTTTCTATAAACACTTCAAGCCCCATTGTATAACTTAGATGGAAGCAAATAAGCATTCAAATGAAACAGAAAACCTCAGGAGATCTTGCTGCCAGGACATAAGTTGTGTAGTCAGGAGAAAAATAGCCAAAATAAGAAGCTGTGGGCCATGCCTCATGTTAACAGAGACGCAGGTGTGTCCCCTGACTATTTTGAAGAAAGGCCTCAGCCAAGCCCTCTCCATATGGCTTCAAGTGGGAATGCATCTTACTGCTCAAGATGCTAAAAAAATGGAGTGATTTACACTCTTCTAAACCTACTATGCACTTCCACCGTTAATCATACATAATCCACAACAATGGCACTCTCTTTGTGCACCACCTTGGAAGTATCTGTGTATCATATATTCAAATTAAATTGTGTGCTTGAGGGAGCTGGTGATCCCCAGCACACTTCTGTGGCAGCATGGTTTGCAGGCTCCGTACGCTGCTTGCGAACAATCCATTGTGTGTGTGACGGCAAGCTTGAATCCCTGCCTGGGATTTTCTGAAAACTCTGGAACTTGCCAGCAGGAAAATTTACAGCTAAACAATTATATTGTTGAAACTCTGACAAATCCACCCCAGTTTATGGCTTTGAAAATAGGGCTAGGTGTATGCAACTGAATATATTATACACTGTAACACAGCCTCCTGGGGGCTGCATTATAGAGTCTGTTTACTTTGACTGACACTTTTCATTTTTCTTTTCTTCCAGACATTATTGCTGCAAATGATATCGCTGCTCAATATGGATTTTCTCCTCAAAAAACTGGTTAGGTATTTGGATAAACATCTTCTGAACAAGTTCTTTTATTATTATGTTGATGATTTTTGGAAGCAATCCAGCAATAATGCAATAGCCACCCAATACAATGTAAAAAGCAGCAACCAGACCTGCATTATATTGGTTTATCAGACTACACAGAGGTGGGATTTCCGGAACTTCTCTCCAATGGAAAGTAGTCCTAAAAATTCCAAAGCTGGACAGAAAGGAGAGAAAATATTCTTTCTTTCTACCCATCACTTTTCTATAAACAGAAATTTACACCCCCAAAATAAACTGGTGACTTCTTGCCAAGGGTGAAATAAATTTCATTCAAGCATGGAATGGCATTCATTTTACTTAAGCAGGCAGAGACATTATTGCAAAGTCAAACTACTCAGAAAAAGGAAAAGTTGTTCAAAAATCAATCACTGTTTTTCCAGATAAAATCAGCGCTGGGTCATGCAGAGTGGCAGCACTTTTTCTTCATGCTGTATTGGTACCAGAAGTTAGAAATTCACTACAATTTTCCAGTTTCTTCAGAAATTCCAACACCTCTGATGCTGAATGCCAGAACAGATGGCAATGACTGGTCACCATGGTACATTAATCTGAAGAATGCTGGGTTTTTCTTGTTTTACCAGACAAAATGTAGAAAAGAAAAATTTCTTTTTGAAATCATTCTCTGATTGACAAATAAATCATCCTTCATCTCACTCAGGAAAGACCAAAGAGCACCTTTTAGATAAAGAGATGGCTGAGAGATGGCAGTTTTATCAATGTGGGCTTGAGTTGTAAAACACAAAGTATACCTTTTAAGTATAAATTTATGAACAGAAAAAGTATATTTTGGTCTGATGCATGAATGTTTTATCTACCTTACTCCTGCCATTTCTATTTCCTGCCATTTGGGAATATCCCAAATGGTCTCTGCTTCTCTTTGTTGTTTTATAATTCCTTTTGTACGGCAGCCAATGCTAACATTTCTTTCTGAGTGCGAAAGTTGCTTATGGTTTTGATGTACATGTACTGTGCAGTCCTTGCCAAGTACTTGGGGTGGACAATGTGCTTTCCGAGTTCATTAAGAAGAAAATTTGACCTTGTTCACCTTGAGGAGAGATAATTTCTGTGTTGATTTCTTGCAGGACGTGAGAAATGCAGAAAAGCTGCTGAAGCAGAGGGCCAATGAACTCCAATAATAAACTCCAAGTTCTCTAGTGCCTTCACAACTACCAGTAATGGCCCTTGCTGTGCAGTGCATGGGGAAAAGAGAATGCTGCACAGTGGCCTGGGCTCCACCTAGGCACTGAAAAACCTGCTGTGATTTTTTCAGAAGATACTCAGAAGGGACCTCAGAGAAGCGTCAGTGCCACCTGCTTCCTATGCTCTGGTGTAGCTCTTGCTCTGGTATGGAAAGTAGGGATGACATGGGCTCATTAATTTTTCCCTTGTCTTATCACTCTAGTTCACTGTGTGCAGACTCTCTCTGGCTAAATACCAGCAGCATGCTCTGATCTGAGACAATGTAGCCATAGGGCTGAGGACACTGCTCTCTGGACTAAGGGATGTTCACAGTCCTGTGTTGTTACACCCCCATGGAATTTTTCCCATCATTCTTGGGGAATCCCAAGAAATTAACTTAGGGCAACACTGGTACAAATGCAGCACATGCAAAAGCTCACATTTCTTTATTTCCCTGAATTTATGTTGTTTGTTTATGCCTTGTAGTGTAAATGGGACTAGAGGTTTAGGCAATAGCTAGCATCTTGTAAACAAAAATGTATAAGCATGTTATGCAGTCACCCCATATTCATCTTTACTAGAGATCATCAAAATGTGGAAGGAGATAACAAGGGGCAAGTCACTCAATGATCTTTTCTTGCAGTGTCCTCAACTTATTTATTGCAGCATGATAATTTCAAGAAAAATATCATTCTTCTTGCATTGCCATGCATTCAGAGCTGTCCCTGCCCTTGACCAGTTTGTGCTAAATCTGGCTGACCCTTTGCTGAGGACTGAAAAGAAAAAGACACTAAGCACTTCCTGTGGAAGAAGTGGCTTCAATTTTTGGCTTAAACATTGAGCAAAAAAAAGCACAGGCTTTGCAGTAAAGAACTGTTTCACCTGAGAATATTTTACTGTCTCAGCAAGTGCTCTGCACTCCAACATTGCAAGCAGCACAGATAATTTACTTCATTCTGGAAAGAACAGTAAAGTTGTAGGGGAACTGAGTAAACCTGTCTGCTGAAGAGAAGTATATAGTTTGCTGACTGACCCTGATAATATTTATTTTAGGGTTTTCCTTGAAATTTTCATTTTGGGAAAAAGTGAGGGTACACAGCTGCAAAAGAAGACAAGTTATCCCAGTTATTCTCAATTTGCAACCATCTCAGATTATCTACTCTGTTTCCTTTTTGCAACTTCAATCAGTAGAAGGATGGAAGATGGAAGTAGGGACTGTATACAAATATAATTTTTTGCGCCTGCTTAAGCTTCGTGACTGAGTGCAATCAAAAGGGGCCCAGTCATCCCTGCCTGGTGGTTTTGTATTTTGTATATGCAATTTATGGGAACAGCTAGCACAGACACAGATAGTGTGGTGATATACTGAGAGTGTGTATGAATAGTGTCTTACTTTCAATGTAGTCCTGACCAAGAGGCTATGGAGAATCTACCAAGACCTAGACAGTATTTAAACCTTGCCACTCACCCCAGAAAGCTACTGCTCACTTTGAGATCCCACGTCTGCTCCTTAAATCAAACCCTTCAGACTCAGGAACGAAGTAAATAAATTATAAGCTCTATTGATTGTGTCTGCTGTGTGAACGTTCTTTAGCATTGACTAAACCGTTCAAACCATTGTCCCAACACGGATCAGGCTCCCTGTAAAACCCGAAATGGCTGCTCAAGGGGGAGCAAAAATGTTTTCTTTCGTTGATCCAAGATTCTGTCAGGGAGGGGTTTGATCTCTACAACTTTACAACATCCATATGGTCAGGAATGAATTAGTTGGCTCCTTTGACTGGGATCAGAGTCTTAGATTGGACAGAAGCCACTGTGATACAGCCTTTTCTTTTTACTTTTTCTTTTTTTCTTAATAAGTATTACTGAATTTCTCAAGATTGTTGGAACCATGGCCCCAGTTTGTCCCTTACTTTGTCTCTTGGTCTGTTATCCCATCTGAATGACTCTGTTGACTTCAACTAAATCACTGGTATAAATCCATCTTATATTTTTCTTCCAGCTAATGGAGATAGTACTGGTGATTGCTGGTTAGGGGGAAGGGATTGTTTTTGCTTCTGCTTTAAAACAAGGAGGTGTGGTAAATTACAGGCATCTTTCTTGGGATGGAGATAATAAATCACTCTTCCCAGGTGAAATCTTTTATTTATGCCTTGGGATTCCATTTCATTGAGGAAAGGTATGTTCTTTCGACTTCAGCCAGGCTGCACTTTAGCAAGTGATTCAAATCAAGCTGACACTTATTAGTGAGCATGCTGAACACTTTGCTCCCAGGCACTTCACTGCGCTGCCACCATTCTCCATTCTTCACAGATGTTTGTTCTCCTTAGGTTTCATCTGGAAGCAAAATCACTGCTTGCTCTTCATGTCAGTGGGAAGTCAACTGCAAAGAGCAGCTTGATTTTAGAGACAATGGATCACCCACCAGTTAAAAAAAAAGAAAAAAAAGAAGGGAAGATGAAATAATACACTCACAGATCAGCTATAATACACTCCCAAATCCAACTGAGCTCATGTTTCTGGTCTGAAAGTGACCAAGGAAACTTTCTATTATAATTTATTATGTGTTGAGCCCTGTCACCACACTCAGTGTTACACAGAACACATTCAGTAACAGTAGCTCCAAAGACAGAACCAGTAACATCATAGAGATGGCAAATTATTTAATTTCAAAGCAACAACTTTTACTGCAAGCTTGTGTTTATCAGAAAAAAAACCCAAACAACCCAAACCTTGAACAGTAAAAAAATTACAGGTAAGTAGTTTTAGATGCTTTTCTTCCTCCAGTAATACTCTTAATTTAATCCCTACACACACCATGCTTGTGTCTCCTTTGCAGTGCATGCACTTATATACCACCCTGAGAAAGCATTATTCAGAGACAAGAGCCTGTGACAAAGTCCTACTGCCAGGGAAGAGGGAAGAAATGGCAGGTTACTTACATAGCCCCTTGGTTAAATGTAGGCTTATTTGTGTCTGGAAAAAGGTATAACATCTCAACTCACCAGATCACAGGCAAGTGTGATGTACTTGTGACAGAATTAAAAAAGAGGCAGCAGTAAACTTCAGAAGACATCTGGAACATCTGCCCAGGCTGACAGTTCTGGTGGTGTAAGGCACCTCAGCATGCAGGCTGCACGTCACAAGAGAGGGGTGGCTGCTGTCAGGTCTAATAACCTGCATGTGCCCAGGTGACCCTGAGAGATGTGTGGGAACTCCAAGCCCTGCTGTCCAAGGCAGGAGTGTGTGCTCATCCAAGCTGATATGGCAGGGACACTGCTCTGGCCATTTCTTACTGCTTGCTTTGTAACCCAGCATAATTGGCAGAAAAATGAAGGCTACCTATTTCAAAGACCTGGCTGTTTTCTAAAGTCACTTTACTTCATGGCCAGAACTGGGCCCTTTCTACACTAAGCAGAGGAGGCATCTTGCTGGTTCTTTAATAAGATCTTTGGCATCACTGTTGAAAATGGAATGCCTATAGTAAGGAAACAATCAGTAATAGCGTGAGTCAGTGTGTGCTGGAGTTTGACACTCAAGTCATATTTATACACAAAGAGTTACCATACAAAAACACATTCTATGAAAAGATGACCCTGCCATTTAAGCAGTTGTGCATGGCTAATAAACAACAGAGGGAAAAAAAAAACCCTTTTAAAAAAGACGCTCTTTCGATTTCTTTTAATTTAGCATTATAATAATCACAAAAAGGAAATCAAACTTGCAAAGGCAAGGATAGTTGTTTCTTCCTTTCTTTAAATATTTTACAGTATTGCAACATATCAAATGTCTGTTTAATCTGCCAAGTATTTTAGGACATTAATATATCTACAAAGTTTGCATAAAACTGTATCTACTAAACCTTTCAAAATAAACTCCCTATCTTCTAGCAAGGCACAAAACAGCAAGGCTACGTAGCAAGAGGGAAAGAGCAGGTTCCTGTGGGAAGGTGCCTATCACAAGCTCTTTCCCTGGAAAAGCCACAGGTGAGCTAGCTGGCTGCACAGGCAGAGATGTGAACCGTGGGTTCATGGGAATGTTGTTAATTAATAGAAAGCTGAACAATAGGGAATGCCTTGTGGAGATGCAAAATAATGTGAGGATCTGCTAGGCAAGGAGGAAAGTGACTGACCAGTTTTCATGGACTTCTGTAATGTGCTTCTTCATATAGCCTTAGGAATCAAGAACATTTAGGAATGACAGATGATTCCCTGCATGGGCTAATATCAGTAAGAATGGCTGTATTGAAAAAGTGAAAGGATCCAGGTTTCAGGTTTTGCAGTAAATTGCCCTACTGCTTACATGGAAGAAGGTGCTTTTTTTATATGATATGATGATCATGAGAGGTCCTCTACAACTTTCCCAATTCTCTAACAACATACAGACTTATTTACCAGTGGCTCTTTATTCCAATCTTCTTTGCTATCTTCAGACTGATAATATTCAGTTGAAATCAGTGAAGATACAGCACCAGGACAGGTTGTATCCAAAGCAGTGGAAAATACTGTGAGTAGGAATCTATCAGCTAGAAAAGAAAGTGCACGTTGCTATGATTACACTACTAAAAGGTCTGTTCCTTTGAATCTTGACATTTGTGGCTTTGTTCATACATTACCATTAATTGCAATGCCTGTCTCTGTGATTGTGTTGATAGCAGTATTATTTGAGCAAGGATTTTTACTACCAAATATAAATATAGCATGCATTCATTTTTTTTTAATTATGTGTAACATTCAGTAAAGTGATGCATTATTAAGAAAGGTCATTGATTGTTCCCAGGATATGGCAGCAAAATATATAATATGTACTAAAATCGCAACTAGTTTTAGAGCAGTGTAGTGTGGAATAATGTAAAACAAAAAAAAAAGGTGACAAAGTTAACAATAAATCTATGAATAGAATAAGGAGTGAAGATGATGCCTTTTTATCTGACAATAGCTTGACTAGAATCACAAATAGAAATGTAAGCAGATTTTATGAGTTTGTACTTGGTTTTGGTAAGATAAGAACATGCCAGTAGCCTGCAAGACATTTTTAACATTTTTGCAGCTTGATGAGAAAAAGGATCACTAAGACCGGGGACCTAAAAAAAATATTAAGTGCCAGCTCCAAGGAAAAATCATTGCTTCTAAATGGATCACACTGTCTTGGAGATACCATATTATATATTTGAGATGCTGCCAAAACAACAGAAATTATCTGTCTGCTCCAAAAAGACAA
The DNA here is from genome assembly GCA_013397915.1 of Daphoenositta chrysoptera. NCBI lineage: Eukaryota > Metazoa > Chordata > Aves > Passeriformes > Daphoenositta > Daphoenositta chrysoptera. The sequence continues at coordinate 87,712 of VZRO01006785.1, forward strand.
CTCTTAATATCTCTTTATCCTTCATGCCATGTTAAGATCCTGATTCTATAACCCAAATTTCAACAGGAGGTTGCGCCCATGTAGCATCAGGTGTGACCACTATGTTGAATTTGATGGCGTGAAGAATTTTTTATGGTGAGACAGCAATTAAAGCATGCACAATCTCAAAATATTTTGTAAGTCTCCCTAAATAGCTTTGATGACTCTAAAATGCTTTTAAAATACCCCAAATAACTTCCTAGAAAATAAACACTGAAAGCCCTCAAAAAGCCCTATCTAGATTAATAAACATTTAATGAAAACAAAAAGAAATATTATCTTATTTTTCCTTTTTCACTTGCACTTTTATTTCATATAACAGATTGAATGACTTTTTTTTTTTTTTTTTTTGGTAAAAATACGGCAGACTGTGGTTTAAATAGCATATTTCATTGATCAGATTTTTTCTGTTCTTGAGCTGACAGGATCCTTGCCACAGCTTACAGCACTTCCTTACATGGGCAGTGAGTATTCGGAAATGTACCTTTTGCTCTTTAACATGACCAGGCAGCTGGAAGCAAGGTATTAAAGCAGTTCCATGTGATCAGCAGGTTGTCTGCAGAGCGTGTGGATAACACCTGCCAACATGCACTGAGAAAAAATGCACTGCAAAAAGCAGCAGAAGGCCATGACACAGGTTACAAAGTAGCCCACAATGCAAGAACACAAGCCAAATCTTCGAAAATTGTAAGGAATGGAGAAAGTAAATTGTCTATTTAACCTTTCCTTTTAAAATTTTTTATTTCAATGGAGAAGAAGAATGAGACATTGATGAAACAGAATTTTACATGGGGGAAGTTCTTCTGGCAGTACTTTATTGATAACTTCCTTTTTATTCATTGCTGCTGTTCACTCTTGTCGGTTTTGTTTCTTTTCCTCAGATATGAAGGCCTAAAGCAATCCTTTCCAAATTCACAGACTATGCTGTGATGCTGGGAGTCCCCGAGAGCCTTTCTGGAGAGGGGAGCCAGCTGGCCCTGCCTCACCTGTCTGCATTCCTGGTGCTGGCCAGGGTGTTGGCCATGGTGCCGTGGGGCACTGCCTGGCTGTGAGACACCTTAAAGTCCCATAGGAAAAATGGGGAACCTCTGGGGCTATGCCAGGGAATGGGGGGCACCTGGGCCCTGGGAAGGAGCAGGGGGAAGAAGTGAGGCTAAGGAGAGGTTTCAGGACTATGCACAGGGTTGGAGAAAACGGGCTATTGTAGGCTTTGTTCCTTTAAGATAATATTTTTGTCTGGGTTTGGGGAAGAGGAATTCTAATTTCCACTCTGTAGAACATCAGAGTATGCATCCTTACATGGAACACTGTCCAGTGTCTGGGCCAATGCAGTGTATCACTGAGATTAAGAGCATAATGAGCTCTATCAAAGCATCAGACGGCACAGGGATAATTACAAGATCCATCATTATTAGGCAAGAAAAACAAATGTGTCTTATAAACCCTAAAGCTCTAGAGCAAAAACCGTTCACTAATTGAGCGGGGGGCTAGGTGCAATCTTCTCTTGGGGTCAGTTTATTCTAGGTTAGTCCATTACACAGTTATTACACCTTGCTCTGAAGCACAAGTATTCAGTGAGGTTAGTGCAGGATGATGGCAGACATCTCTCCACCATAATCCGTGTTCTCACTTCATGCACCCACACTGAGCCACTCTATGGGCTCCTACGGTTGCTTTAATGAATTCTGGTCTCACACTGAAAAAATCTCTTTCCTCTCTCTAATGCTAATTGGTTTATTCCTCCCTATTCTCTCATCTTCTTCATAAGAAATGCCTTATCCCTGGAAATCATTCATGTATTTGTGTGAAGCAAATATTTTGCCATCGTAATTGATTGGGTTGCATGAAATAGTAGTTGCTTTGTGACAAATTAGCAGAGGGACAGTATTTCTCTATTTCTCTTGAAGCCTACTGTGCTGTGCACTCACAACGACATTCCTTGAGAGCGCTGGAAATCTCTTTTCTTATGTGAAGGAATGAACATGTATAGTCTGCAAATTCATCACTCTCTCTCACTTTGTGAGGCTTGGACTGAAGGGGATCATCTTAATTTAGAGGTGAATCCTAATTTAAAAGCCTGTCAGTGGAGTTTAAGGGGTGATGAAGGAACCTTTTAAAAAATGCTGACATATACCTGACTTGGTCTCTCAGTTCAGCCTTCCTCTCATCTTGGGGAGGCTAGCCAAAGAGGAATTGAAGACTTTTCTATTAGTTTTAGATCAGTGACTGATAGATGAGTACAACAGGTTGCAGGTGTAGAACATCTGCCTTGTCTCCCAGATTTGAAGTTGCATGTTACAGTCAGGTGGCCACTTGACTCTGTGAATAGCAACGCTGCCCACAGGTCAGGTCGGCAAACACGCAAGGGTCCAAACTGCAGTTCCCAAGAACCCTGACTGTTCCTGCAATCCACACTAAGAGGAAATCCTTCCAGTATCCTTGACAAGTCCTCCTCTTTGTACTCTACCTAGAGTGCCTTGCCACCCCAGAGGGCTGACATTGCTTTTGCTCCATCTCCTCATATGAGAAACTATGTTTTGTGTAAGTAGGGTGCAGTAAAAGGAGCAAGAGATCCCAAGCAAGGAGAGAGGTGTTCCTCTCACACTGAAGAGAGGTGTTGCTGCACTCTGTGGTCTGGGTCCCAGGAAGGGAGGATTTCACAGGCCTCCCTGGCGTACTGTGGCACTCCGCTAAGCCAGCAGCAGAAATACTGGACATCTGGAAGCCCTGTCTGCCCCCAGTGCCAACTTCTCTGACTCGCCACACCTTGCTGGCTTCACTGACAAGTCCTTTATTTCCCTGGTAGTGCAGTGACCAGTGTAAACTGTAGAACAGTATGCTACCTTCTCAGCTCTGTGTCAGCAGGTCACACTAGTCTTGCAAAGGATACCATAATCACTTTTGAAAAGGCCATTATCTCCATCAAGAAGCGTTTGATCAGCATAAAGGGTTCAGAGATGATCTTAAGTTCAACCTGCTTCCCTTTTCACTGAAAACATTCCTTACAACCAGCCTGGAAGTTGTAACTCCTTCCCTTCTTAAACTGACATCTTCATCCAAGAACATGTCTGACCATTTTTCCTTTCTCTGGAATCTGGCTCAGAGACACCTTCCTCTGTGGATGGTCTTCTCTGTGCAGCCCCAAATCTGCAACTGTTCCCACCCCATGGTGTACGCAACAAAACACAACAAAGTTCTGTTTGCCTTTGTGGGTCATATAAAATAAGGCAAGAAGGACCATTGGACATCATGACCTTCCCAGAGACCACTGGGTAAAGAGAATAGATATATGTAAAACCAAGGTGCAAATTCAATTTATTAGTGTCCAGCACACACATCCTTTCTGTGTTCAAGTGCATGCATATGGCACTGCTGTCACAGAAAGAGTCTCTTAATCCCCAAAAAGTGGCTCAAGGTTTATGGCACCCCAGGATTGTCTGCTCAGAAAAAAAGATGAGAGAACATGCACATACAGTTTGGGCCTTGTTAAGGGCATCTGCAATTAAGTGTGGTTCTCTTACATGCAGATTAATTGCAGATAAACTATGGCCTGGAGAATACTATGGGGAACTTAAACTTTTGCCAAGTCTTGACCACTGCAAGCACTTGAGAATCAAAGGACACTCCTGCAACACTGGATTGTGCTCACAAAAATTGAGCAAATAAAATGAACAGGGAAATGCCAAGCCACAAATACAGGCTCTGGCCTGCCTCTTTGTCAATATATTTTTTTTTTTTTTTATTTTTTAAATAAAGAGCCTGCTATGACCACTTCTTTAAGGATGTAAAAAAAGAATTTCACTGTGTGGGCAGCAAAGGAGGAGGGAAAGACACCACCTTCCAACAAGTGTGGAAGGTTCTGTGGAACTCTGATGTCCACCAGCCCTGCCTACTTATCTCCATATCTGTTGTTCATGTGAGTTCAGTACATCAGGTGCTTGAAATACTGGGTGTCATGAGCTGGGATGGCCACAGTCATCTGATGAGCAGACTGTTGCATTCCTCCTCTCTGATTTCCCCTGCCAGGGTTTTGGTGCAGCTAAATGTCTCATCTCAAATACTTTACTCTTCCTGGAGATGTCTTCAAAGTTGACTTCAGTGTTATTTTTCTCCTTTATGAAATCTGTCAACCTTGCCAATACACTCATGGGTTATGATGCCAGGAACACGAACTCCTAAACCAGGATTGCTTTCCCACCCAGAACAGTTGTTATCATCTTTGCCAGGGATAAATGCATGAATAAGTTTTCTTATATTAGCATCTCACTGATCTCCAACTCACTGGTGCCCATGAGCTTGCAATAAAACTACCTTGGACAACTTTTCAAAAACGTGTGAAACTGCTGCCACTAGCTGCATGCAAAAGAGAGTGCAGGAGTTTCCCCTGATCCTGGTGCACCTTCACAAACACCCCTTAGACAACAGACAGCTTGAGCAAGCCGTGATGATAATGTCATTCTAGGCAAAACGTTGCTTCCAGAATTAGTTGTTATAGGTGTTCATGGAATTTGTTTCTAGATCCCCAATAGCTAGGCCTTTAAGCAGAGAACAGGTATGCTATGAAATGAAAGCTGAGGGAAAAATGGCAATTCACAAGCTGTTCCCTTGCAGCAACTGTAAACTCTACAGAAAGCCAAATTAAAGGGAGAAAGAATGGTGTTTAACCAAGACAGATAGGAGACTTGGTTTTCATCAGGGTCTTTGACTTGCACCCTCCACATATGGGTTTGAAGAGAGCATATCTTACTGTTGAAATGGACAAGGGACACTGGCTACAGCCTGAAGGATTAGACATCAGCCCAGTATTTCCAGTGCCACAGGATAAGAAAGATAAAAGAATGTAAAGTACAATTGTCTTCTCACAATTTCATGTGGCTCTATATGGAGGAAAAGTTATCCTGTTACATTTTTGCAGGCAGGACTATAGAATATTGCAATGTTACATTTATTTCCAATGTTTACATACACTGTGAGCTGAGAACAGTCTCCAGTTCTTTGAGGGATTTTATTGTTTTATGACATCTTCATTGTTGTTATTACTCATTACAAACAGAATTCTGGGAGTGAGGTCATTCAATGGCAAGCCCATCACGACTATTTCCCAAAAAGTGTGCCTGGAGAAATCTTTTGGATGCAATCAGTTTTTACGTACAAGTTATAAATAAAAGAAGCTGATGTTGTTAGTCACTTGCAAAAGGTTTTGCAAAACCTAAAACATTATCCTTTCTCTGTTTTCTTTTGCATGTTTCACCCCTAAAATAGTCAAACACAAACATCCCAAAACTCCATGAATTTAAATTAAAAATGGCAAACTATTTATTCAGAAGTAGACTTCATCCTGAAAAAAAAAACAAACCTCTGGTTTGAAAATAACTCCTGATTTACCTTTCTATAGGACTTAGAAAATTAAAGAGAATTTAGGAGTTTTTTACATTGGACTGAAATGAAATGATGACCACTGAACACAAATGCTAGCACTTGCAGCTCTGTTCTGGAGCCAGAATCTGTGGCTAGCCCTTCACTAGCACCTGTGAGCCATACAGGCAAAAGGAACTTTGTGTAAAACCTGCCCCCTGATGATGTGGAGTTATTTTTCTCAAGTTCTGTTGGCTAAGCATGTATACAAATGGAGACTTCTTGTGATACTTGCAGTCTAACAGGTTAAATGTTTGGCCTTTAGCCTTCTAGGCCTTTGGCCTTTGTAAGTTTGGCCTAGACTCACCCAAACATAAAGAATATTTAACAATTCATTTCTGTTAAGTAAGGTTCAAAGTTGATATATCTTCGAATATCTGTGCTGTTTTCAGCAAAGTTTAATGACCTCTCTTTTCTGTAATAAGACAGCTCAGATAATTTTTCCTTGATTGTCCATGCATGTGTAAATAAGAGAGGCTTTTGTACCAAATTTTGAAATGTCTCTTTATACATTTACTCATTATACCGATTCCTGACCTACATCAGTTATGTTACACAAAGTTCAGCTTTTCTGATTAAAATAATACTTTAATTTCACACAACTATATGACTACTTCTGGTTACAAAAGAAGACAGCAATATCATTAAATCACTTTATAATTGGAGTGGGGGGACAGAAATTCTTATCTGCTTTTATTTTGCTGCCTACTGTGCCTGGCCTTGTTAGAGCATTTTCCTTTTCCTTCTTTTTTCTTTTTTCCTTTTTTTTTTTTTTTTTCCCTATATGAGCGGGTGGACCACAGGAAACACCCTGACTGCAGTGACTCTTTTCCACAACCCAGCAAAAAATAAAAGCAAAATGAGATAATGAATCAGGATACAATTTGAAGCAGACAGGTTGTCCTTATTCTTTCTCACCTGCTTTTTTCATTGGTGAAACAGTAAATAATAAAAACTTACACAGAATCATCTGAAAACCTGCTCTTCAAACTCAGTGAAGAAAATCTCCCATTTTAAGCATCGTGTCTTCCCAGGGGTGTTGTTTGGGGATGTGTGCTGGCTTGAGAATAGAAAATGGCATTGTTTTACAACTGAGTCACAAGCTGAAAGTTAACTCTGATCTTCTAGGAACTCAAGAGCTCGGCCAGTCTTTACTAATATAAATATTTACCTCCGGGCTACTGTAGTTAGTTTATATCAATTTCTCAACATCTGCATTTTAGTTTTTAGGTATAGTGAGCAGCACAATCTGTGATTACTTTGCACAGGACTGTACGCATATTTCAGGATCTGTTTTGTAATTAACAGGTCACGTATTTTGGCCCTTATTTGAAGGCAAGAGCACAAAACCCCAATAACTGCTCATGGAGACTGTGAAACCCTCTGCAATTTTACTACAGAAATTAGTCTTTTTAGAAAGAAATTCTTTAATGTGTTTTCCAACTGAAAGACCAGTTTGCATCTTGTAAAATAAAGAGAAAATAAAATTTCAGCGTCAGAATGCTCATGTTAGCGAATTTTACAGGGTTACTTTACTTGGCTAGATTTTGCCTTTAGCTTCCTTCTGCAGATAAATTTTCTGCACTGTCAGTTTTAACTTGTCTCTTTGGTCTTGTTTTTGTCACCTCCCTACAAACCAAACCCTGTGTTGCTGCCAGGCTCCACTCACTCTTCTTTCTTAAGAAAGATCTTTTTTGTGTTCCAGAAAAACTCCATTTCCATTACTCTACCCCTCAAATCTGCATCCAACATTTTTACAGACTCTCTTAGTCTTATTGTATGTTTTCTTCCAGAAAACTTTTGGAAAGATGTTGGGGACAGAAATTATTTTTCTTTGACATCTCCCTCATTCTTCCATCCATGAGTGCAGACAATACTGTCATCGTTTAAGTGTTCTGGATGAAACTATGTCTGAATATATTTCCCTGTCTGCTTTGACTGCTTTTTGCTTATAGCACAACACAGTAGTAGTAAGATACTAAAGATATATTTTAATGAGCTGTTCATTATGTTGGGAAAGTGATTGCTTTATAGTCATTGGTAATATTACCTCTGTTTTTCACATGAATGTTGAAAAGCTGACTTCTGAGTTTCTGGAAGCCAGACCAGGTTCTGAAATGGTAACCTACATGTTGGCCTTTGTTCACCCTACCCAATTTAAGACATTTGTATAGAAGCATCTAATTAAGGGCTTCCTCACTATGGTTTGACTGTGCTGTAGACAGTGAAAACACAGCGGGGCCCCTGCCAGGTCTGAACTGTCCTTTGAAAACATCCAACTCTGTTCAGCAGTTTAAGATCTGTCTCCTGACTTTTCCGGATTCTCTGAAAGTTAAATGGTTGATACCAGGGTCCAGATTCCTTGCTTTGGCCATCAGTACTGTTCAAGACCTGTAAAGAAGGAACTAGAAAAGAAAGAAAGTAGAGGAGAATGTTTGGCATTGACTTTCCATTATTTTCCAGCCAACATTAAAAGTGTTTCTTGAAAGAAAGCTAGCTTGTAAGTGTGGCTGTCATGTAAGCCCTAAAAAAAGAACTGTCACACAATCAAAAATGATTGCATTTTTTACATTTAAATAAGTTTGGCATTCCACAGAATCTGCAGTTAACACCAAAGACTGTGTCAGCAAGGTAAAACTCACTTGCATTGCTTTGTGTCTGACAATATCACTGGAATTCTGCTTGGACAGATACATGGCAATGAACTCATCCAATGGCAAATATAACACACATTTGTGCCAAGAGAATTTTTGCTGGTGAAGGCATTAGAAAACTAGCACTGCAATGCAAATAAATAGGACAGACCACTTCTATGAAAAAACCCAAGATGCTTAGTCTACCTGTTGGTAACTTTTCCAAAAACAAGCGTGAGTCTTTTGCTTAAGTAACACAGTATTCATCCAGAGCCCTATTTATTCTGTTCTCTAGCATGCATCTTCTGGGTGTTAAGCTCCATAAATATCTTATGCCCTGAAAACTGGAAACAAATTCCAGAGACTGAATGTATGTAGGCAGTTCTCTGTGATTCCCTGTGTTTTAGTATTAATTAAATCTGCAAAGCCATGGTGTCTCACCCATCATGATGTTGAGTTTACTCCTTTTAAAATGGATGTTTTTAGTACAAGCAGGAAAGTATCTTAGTTGCTTTCTGTTAAAGAAGGGTTTCCTCCTCATGGCCTTCACTCTCGATTTCAAACCTCTTGAACAACTTTGCTGTGTGCTATTAAATAGTTGCCAAGTTGCACCATAAGAGAGGCTGTATTTCAGTGTTGGATAAAACGATCCCTTTACACCAATATCTTAAGGAACAGCTCAAGGGACCAGGAAATACATCAGTTGCTTGGGCAAGGTAGTCTTCAGGACAGATTGAACCACTGGAGATGCTGTAAAGTGATACTTACGAGATAGTAGAAGGTTACCCACTGAAAGGCCCCAGTCTTTCAAGGTACTGAATGCTCTCTTTGTTGAAGAAGAAATGAGGAGTTTTTGCAAATGTCCCTTAAATACTTGATACATTTCAAACTGCTCTGAATGCAAGTTTCACTGTAGTTTGTTAATCCTTCACTAGTATTTAGATACAGGCTTCAGCTGTGCTAGCATTTATGGGATGTTAATCTATGCTCGTGTGTGGAGTTTAGTTCAGCAAAATGTTCCACCATTGAAAACTCTCTTTGGGCGGGGTGACTGCATAAATAAGAAATGTTTTTAACCTCTGCATTGCTGAGCTTCTGTGAGGATTCAGTGGAAGTCTGAAATTTGGCAATGCTCACAAGTCTGAAATTCCTGGGGGTATATTTATCATTCTCTTACTTGAAATTCAAACCAAATAGGAAAGTATTCAGTTTACCTTGGTGGACCTGCATGGGACAGATCCCAGTTGCACTGAAGAAGGTTAATGGTGCTTTTCATCCACTTTTCTGCTCATCTGACTCCTGGAATTGCACAGTGTAGAATGGCTCATGTCACCTGAAACTGCCCTTCTTCGAAATCACTGTTAATCCAGAACTGCTGGAGTCTGGCATTCTGTGACTGCTGCTGTTTTCAAATTTATTAAAAATCTCTAAGAAAATTCTAACTGAAGGATGTGATGGTCTGTTCTTGAACCACATATTGGATGTAGAAGCTGGTTTAGGTTTGCTTAGAAATAAGTCAGAATTCAAACTTAACAAATGAACATCACTTCAGTGTTCAGCCTGTAACAAACCAGACTCTTTTTCAAATATTATTGCCAATAGATTTTTGTTCAGCTTTCTAAAAACTATGATATTATTTCTTTACATCAGGCACAAGACCTTTTGTGTACAGTAGGGCACTCCATTCTTTCACCAGCCTAAATTGTTGCTTTAAGTTGCCTTTCAGCTGATGTGGCATTTGGCAAACAACTTATGACCTAGAGAAGTCTTTATGGTAATGCTGATGTATTATCCACTTATTACGTAGTATCCACTGGCTGAGGTACTTTTGTCTGAGAAGTTTCAAGAATAGAGTTCAGCTCTTTAGTGTTTACTAAAGCTTCCCAAAAGAAGCAAATCAGGTAAAAAACCAGTGATGCTTCACCTGCATTGCAGTTTCACTGCTGCCTCTGTGAATAATAAACTTATTAATGCCTGTTAAAGGCCAGCTATTTACAATTCAGGATAGAATGAGAGTTGATGACAGCCAAGACTTTTACAGTACTATATTATGTGAAAATTTTTTTTCTGTATGGTAAATCACAAGCTAAATTACCCCTTTTCCATATCTGTTTTGTCTGTTCTTTCCTTAGTAGAAGTTTTGTTTATGCTTCTGTGTTACGTATATTTTACCACATCTTGCGATTCATATTCTCAGTTAGGACTGAAGTTTCTGCTTCACAGGACGTTAGAAACCATCCCCTTTAAACAGAGAAAGAGAAAAGGAGTCTTTCTTTCTGTATACAGACTATACTAGGAATACTTGGAGTGGTAAATTTGATGATCATTTTCAGCAGATATGTTCTTGAAAAATTAGGTCGTGGCTTTTTTGGTGTGGGGTTTTTTATGCAGTTTCCCCCCTTTCCTTTTGAAGCAGGAGTGGCTTCCAGCTCTCTGCACTGGAAGGCAGTCTACATTTACTGTTGTTCCTGTAGCACTGAATTCTCCACTGGATCATTCTGCTGAGAGTTTGAGTAGCCATACTGCATAAAGCACGTACTGCTACTTCCTTTATTAGTAGCATTAAACAGAGAATACCTTTTTCTCCTAGTAATGGCAGGCCAGGACTGTAATTAAACTGGACTAAATGACACTCCTGGCATATGCATTCCATATTCCTTATGTTTCCTAGAAAAAAAAAATTACCCCAAAATGTCTGCACTATAAGAAAAAATTCTCTGTTTTATAAAACTTCATAGATTAGTCAACATTGTTTTATTTTTTAAATTTTTTCCCCCCTAGTTGATAATATTGCCTGCATCCAAGCAATCCAAGCAAACCCCTGTGGAGCCAAGACATCTCCTTCTCTGTACACTTTTTTTTGCCATGCACACCCATAAAAAAAGTATTGTTTTCTGCAAGACTACATCTCAAGTGACAAAAGAGAGGGCAGATAGAACGAACTATTGTTATAATAACTACAAGTAAAAGAAACTGAACAACAGTTACTAAGCGACTTGCCTGTGGTAACTTAGTCCAAGAAACCAGAGTTTTACCGGCTATCATACATGTAGCACAGCACGTTGTATTAATGTTTTCCTTTGTCTTAGACCAAGTCACATATTCCAGTTTCATAGTAATGCCAATGTGTCATTGCTGCACTTAGAAGAACTAATTGGAAACCATGTCCTGACGGCTTCGAGTACAAACACAGAACAGAAGACGTCCCTGTCAGAGTGATTTTGCAACCAAGGACCTGCTGAACCTGAGGAATAATAGGATTTTCTGGTGCTATCTGGAGTTCATTCTTGCACCACTCGGAGATCACTGAAAGCATCAATTTTCATTCCAGTCAGAGATGCCTCAAAAGACAGCTTTATTTACAGAATTCACAGATCAATGCAGCAAGATTTGCATACAGGCCAGTATATAAATCCTGGTTTGCAGTATATTTTCCTTCTCTTGCACTGCAAAGTTTTAAAGAGTCTTGTGTTTAGAAGAAGCAACAGTGTGACACTTGAAAATGTGCTCCCTTCGCTTTTCTGAAGAACAGGTATAGAACAAGAAGAAGCAGTATCAGCTTTCTTTGACCACATTCGACCATCTAGATGCAAGAGTTTTTGGAACTTATCCTGCTGTTCTCTCACTCTTTACTAAAAATAGGAAAGGAAATATGCTTACAGTACTTTCAGGGTTCCATGTTTTTGGAAAATGCATGGAATTTCTGCAGCAGTGAAAATTAAAACTTTTTTTTTCATACAGAAATTTAAAATGCTTGCCTAACTGCAGCCTTAAAAGAAATACGGTTTTACAAATAGCAACAAATTCACAAGACAAATCCGTGAAGACTGTAACATTTTGGCTGATTCAGCTCTTTTTCTCCTGAATCTGACCTGAGAAAAAAAATCTATTTTGCATAGGTCATTAGAAAAAAAAAAAAAAAAAAAGAGAAAGGAAGAACTTTAATTCTTCACATGTAGGATTGAATTTAAGCTAAGAGCCACAGGGTCAGCCCTGCGCTATCCCACTGACACCTCTACTAATCCCAGGGTTGTGGCTTCAATCCCAGTATGGGTCATTCACTTAAGAGTTGGACTTGATGGTCCTTGAGGATTCCTTCTAGCTCAGAATATTCTGTGATTCTGTGATTTGTTGCTGCTTCCTCTCTCTCTGAATGTATATAAGGCATATTGTCATAAAGGTTTTACAGTCTCTTTATTTTGTTTTCCCTAATCTCATGTTCTGTTGTGGCTCACAAAACCATCACTACCCTTTTCTGAAGGCCAGCAAAATCAGTTGTCTTGGTCAAAAATATACACAGTTGTCTCTCAGTGAAGCCTGGTCTGAAAAGGAGTCTGGTTAATTAACATTGATTACAATCCACCATCTGCAAGTAAAAATTGATTGCTAAGGTTCCTAATATGAATGCTTCTCTGTCCTGATTTCAATATTTCTGTGACTTTCCAATGACAGAAACAGGGACAGAAACTAAATCCACTTCTTAAAGGTCCCAGTTATTTGCAAGCTCCCCTGAGAAAGACACTGGTGATTCTTCTGGTCCTACTTTATCACCCCATGGGAAGGTCATTTGTTAGCACAGCATCTAATTGCTGCAAATTGTCAGTGAGCACATTTGGACCCTGTTCAATGCTCCATTTTTTATTGAGAGAGGAGCAATGGTATTGATTTTGGATAGTCAGGGAGAATGCCAGGGATATTAGTAAGGAGCTCAGAGAACACAACACATAAACTTTTATGACATGATGTCAAACTGGATTGCGCAGACATAAATGAAAAGGACAACATCTTCTGTAATTACTGCAAACATATACCATACATCTACTAGAAAAGGGGTACATTTCAATGAAAAAGAGACCTTGCAAAAAGTGACATCTGAGAAAATTTGTCTGACCAAAAGGGAAAAGGGGCAAGGTTTTTATGTGTACCCTTTGAAATAGCAGTGCACAGTGCAGGAGCTGTGTTAGACTGGTGACCCATTTCCACCATGCTTTAAGCTTGGATATGTAAAATTCCATGCAATCCCTGTTCTAGTTAAATGGATGACAGGGTAGGATACAGCACAGTCACTGCCCACCTCTGCTGAGTGAGCTTTTTCCTGGTTCTCCACATCAAAATCAACTTCATCTACATAAGGATGGTACTGCACCCCCAAAAAAGAACCAGTAACCACTTGACACTAAAGTAGTGTACAGAGTTACCACTGTGCTGAAGTTTAAATTAAATGGCAATTTAGCCAGCTAAGCCAAAACCTTTAGTGATCTTCAAGCACTTAATTCATAGCCACGGGTGAGCTGGTGTATGTTAGCTCACGGCTTAACTCACTTCTCTCTGAGTCGCGACTTTTCTGCAGAGTGGTTGCATAACAGTGGTAAATAATTTGTGAAAATCAGTGTTAGAGACATTAATTCATAAGTTTTGTCTCCTTGTTTCTGCTGCCATACTTGACTTCTCACTCTCTCTTCATGCTGCATTATGAAAGTCAGCATGAGTACTTGTGTTTTAGGAATACCACCCATGGAATGCTGATAGCCCAAATTTAAGAAAACCTAGTATTCTATGGCCACAAACTCAAGCACAGGTGGGTCTGTGTGAACATCGCGTTTTTTCACTTTGACTGAGCACTGGCTGATGTTGCCCAGGGGTGTTGTGGAGTCTGCATCCTTGGAGATATGTCCTGGGCAACCAGCTCTAGATGTCCTTGCTAGAGCAAGTTGGTTGGACCAGATGGCCTCCAGAGGCCCCTTCCAACCTGAGTCACTTTGTCAGTTGCAATTCTGTGAGGCAATGCAAAGAGCATAAATATCTTTAAAGCTATTGTGCAAACCTATGAGTTTATTTATTTATTTGAATTCTTAGTGCCCTGAATTGACTGAGCGAAAATTTTAAAGGTATCCATGACTACTGGATTTAATTTTTGTAATCTTCAGGCAATAGGAAAGGTACAGGAGTTCCCAGAGCAACTGCCCCCCTGATTGAGGAGCCCTTCTCCCATCTTTGAAATATAGCTTTAAACTCTGAACAACAGTAGATGAATGGCAATGAATAAATGATGTCAACAATTTGTGTGGAGGCCAAAGAAAGTATGAGGGGGCCCCCAATAACTTCATCTCTCAATATGCTGCAACGCAGCTGCGAGTAATAAGTTCACTTTCTTTTCAGGCACTGTATACTACATCTGAAATAGTTTCTGAACTTAGCACACAGTTTCCTGACCATCTATTATTTTCCTTGGGGATCAGGAATCTTTCAAGCATTTTAGTGAAGAGTCTGATATGAGCAGATTGTGCATCAGGGAGATGGGTGGTGGTCTGCTGGCCTGATCTCACAAGTTGCAGAACTTGGGGGAAGTCACTATTTAGACATATTAATATAATTTTATTGCTGGCCCTATCATATATTTTGACTCATCTGAACAGTGGCCAATTTTGTACTATTTTAAGCATGTGTGCAGAGAAGTCATGAAAATATGTAAGTTTTCTGTATGTTTAGAAATATCTCATTGGGAATAAGGAACTAGATAAAATCTCTTTCCTTTTTCTTCTAGAACGTGTAGAAGCTCTGCATTCATAGCAGTGGTTGCCATTTTTAGAGGTGAACACAGACAGCAGAAAGCTGTCCCTACATATGAGAAGGGCTATTTTTTAAAAAAAGAAAGCATTTAAAGTATACTTTATTTCATGATCATGAAATCCGATTGATATTCTAAGCAGTAGCATTTATTTTTCTGTATATTTGAAGTTTTCATTAACCTCTTAACACATCTTGAAAATTACTAAGTAACTGAAATAACTTAAGAAGAAGCTACCTGAGTGTCATTTGAATGAAGCAATTCTATGAAATTAAATCAAAAATAATCAGCACTATGAAACTAAGACAAAGAAAAGACAGTATTTCTTCTTTTGATTCTGAGGTGTGCTGCTGCTTATAGTGGCATCATCCCCTCCCAGCAGACTGCACTGCTGGACCATCAGGCTCATCAACTAACAGTTTTAGAATAGGAGATTTTTATTTCCTAAGTCCTTTGTGTTTTCCTAAATTGAGAGGTACTTCTTCCCCCATCTGCCACTCATCTCTAGAGAAGGCAAGTGTAGCCTACAACCTAAAAGCAACTGGATGTTTTGTTAGGGTGAATGCTCACTACTGACAAGACTGTGGTGCCTCTGATCCCTTCCACTTTTTTTTCTGCAGCAAAATCTGCCTTGTTGTCCATTTGGTAGCTTAGAAGTCTACTGCGATGTATTGTGTTATTTTGTTGCTGATATGTGGAATGGATGTTTTAAGGGTCTTTCACAGCAAACCTTGTCTTTTTGGGATGCAGTGGGCCAAGCTTGGTGCATTAGGAGCTTCCTTCAAGACCTCCAAGCCTGTATTTCCTTCACCCTTTCTCCCAAATAGAGAGCCCTTATCTCCCAGGAAGGCCCCTTAACTATGCACTATTTGGAGGAAATTAAAGGCCTGTGCATACTTTTAGTCCTAAATGACTGTGGTGTAGGGACTGCAGGCTGCAAAATCTTTGGGGCAAAAATTTTTATTTTTCACTTGTGACATGACTAGTCTATAGCATGCCTGTGAATCAGGTGAATAATACTGGTAAGCAGGATGCAGACAGATATGAATTACATTGTGCTGGGGAATGGAGGAAAAAGCCCACATTAAGTAAAGTGAAATAGTGCAAGTGAAACACAGATGCATATAGGTGATCCAAATGTGGCCCAAAATCTGTTTCTTCTTTTGTTGTCCATCACTGTGGCCACCAAAACTATATTTGCTGATAGCCTCTCTCTGTAGGTTTTCTTCCCCCCTTTCTCTGGTGGTTCCCCCAACAGAAGTAAAGAGAGAAGAAAGAGGAATGGTGCCAGCAATGGCTGGTTTGATGCTTACATCAGTGCTGAACAAACACTAAGGATTTGTGCTGGAGGGCTGAGAAGGTGAAAGAAGCTGCCTGTCAGCTGCCAGACTTCCACAGATATCTTCACCGAGCGAGTGGCCACAGCCACCACACAGTTCTTGCTGAGGATAAAGGGAAAGTTCTTCCTGAGTAAGGGAAACATGACTTGAAATGAACAAGGTGTTAATTATCATGGCTTTTAATTAGCACAGATACACGGATACACATTTCCTACAAGAATGTGAAAAATATATTCTGAGTCCTAGTCAGTTACTTGAAAGCTAAAAATAATGGTGTCTTGTTTTTCCTTAGGTTTAAAGTAGAATTACTGATTTTTTATACTTTTTTTTTCTGTTGTTGCAATTATAGCCAGGTGGCAGAAGAAGGGGTTTTCCTGCCTTATGCTGGCTGTTAGTACAACTGGTAAATTAATCTAGTGGCTGGAATTATTTACTACTGATGAAGGATTAAAAGACTTTGATGATAAACAGCGGTTTTGGGACAAAAATAAAAGGGTCATTTGGCATTTTGATTAGTGAGAGAAACAAGGACTAAAATCACAGAAGCCAAGAGATAACATCTTCAAAAGGAGAAGACAAGACGTATTGCCTCCTTCTGCCACTGCCACAATGAACTTGGAAAGGAAAGAAGCAATCCTATCTGGGATTCACACACTTGGTGTACGCTCAACTTGCTACACAACCTACACAGAGGGAGATAATAAAGGAATTGCATACATTTAATTGCAAGCAATATTTAATTCAAATATTAGTAATAAACTTTGTTGCCTCCCCACACAACACATTGGATAACACAAGTTGATCAGCCTAGTTTAGAAATGACTTTAAGTGAGGACAAGCCACAGAAATCACTGCCTTATTAAAACTGTGCCCTTCTATACATAATAAGTCCTCCAGTAACTGTGACTTCTAATTTTAGTGGACTATATTTCTCTATTTTTCTTCTAATTTTTGTATTCATTGTGCACACATAGAAGATGAAAGTAATGCTCCTGTATGTGCTAAGAATTTCCTTTAGGAAGGTGCAGTTTGGATATGTGAGTGATTTTGGAGTCTAGAAAACTGGGAATATAAGAATATTTCTTATCTAGGAAATAAAACCCCAAGAGAATCATGTCAGTGTCCTAGAAAGGGGCAAGTCTTTTCCTAAAGCAACAGGAAAGAAGAAATTAAAAGTTTTCTACAGTCATAAATGCAGCCTGGAGTTTGTCAGCTGAAAGGACAATAGACTCTCAATATCTTGACAGATCAGGAAGTAAGAATTTTACAAATTCACTTGCAGCATTTAGTCAGCACATAGTTTTAAAATGGTTTTGTTAATGAACATAAAACATATTTTATGTTATTCTCTCCTCCGAATGGCAAAGTTCTGGTCATTGGTACCTGAATAGAAAGATAGCTGTTCTGTGTCCAAAAGCTGAGCAGTTGAAAAGAAATGGACTGTACATTTTGACGTAACTTGAACCAATATTTCTTTAGCAATCTATGACATACTCACACTGAAGAGAAAGACAAGTGAGAGGGAGCTGATTGCTAGGTACACTGCATGTTCCTCTCCCGAGACTCTCCTGCAGGAAACAGCTTCCGCTGGCACGGGAATGGGTGAAGGAGCTGCAAACTGATACAGCTTTCAGGTCACTCTCCTGTCAGGAAGATTTACCAGATCACACCAAAAATTCGGTTCTTGACAACAGTCAGTGTCAGATTACTTTGAGAAAGGACTCACCTGCCTCTGGGCTGCTGTTTTGGATCGGTCTCTCTTATGCAGTCATTCATTACTTTGCAAGGATGGGTTAGAAATGGGGTTTTTGACCTAAAGAGCCAAATGACTCCTTTGTCCTGCTTGTAAAAGTTGTGACCTGGCTGTAGAGAGCTGAGGAAGGGAAGGGAAGGGAAGGG